>PTEX01000044.1:2202946-2415015 GCA_003342815.1 Eudromia elegans
AGGGCGCGGGGGCGGTTCGGCCTCGTCGCGAAGCCCCGCGGTCACCTCGGCTGCCCTCGGGCCGGCGGGAGATGACGGGCAGTCGAACCCAGCGGCGCGGAGCGCCCGGCCGAGTGCCGCGCTCCCGCGGGCAGGGGCAGCGCTGACGACCCGCGGGGCAGCAAGCGCGGCCAGCACGGAGAAGGGCGGCGGGTACGCCGGGTCTCGGGGACCGGCACCGCCGCAGCCTTGCGCAGGCTGCGGGGGAACTCCCCGCGACCCCCTTGGCTTGGCTGCGAAACTCCACCTGAGCGGGTTCACGCCAGGACAGGGCTCGGTGGCAGCGAGCACCCAGGGACTGCCGCGAGAGGACAACTGTTCATCACGAAGCTCTGCAAGGGGGCCGGAGCAGCGCGGCTGAGCGCCTGGCGCCTCCACAAGTGAGGTGGCGAGCGCGAGCTGCGCAGCCTGCGGCGACGAGCAGGCGGCCCGCGCGCTGCGGGGCACCCGCTGCCGTGCGCTGCTGTGCCTGTCCCTTGTGTTCTCCGGCTTGTTTTCTCTTATATAGCCTTATTCCATAGTCCATGGAATAAGTGTCCATATTCCTCTTGATACTGGGTTACCATTGAGCCATTGATCTACTGAATATGCAGCCAAGGGCTCGAGGGCACTCTATGCAGCAGTTGGCATTCAGTGAAACTGCAGCAGCCCTCATTTAGTAGGATTCTGGTAGGCATTATAGTATTTCCTTATGCGCATATAGTTAACAGATCTGTTTACTCCAGGTTACATTCGGTTACATTAAATGTCCTGCCTTTTCTCCAGATGAAAAAAATAAACTGTCAAACAGACAGGACCTTCCTTCACCGGGGAAGAGGATCCAAAGGAATGGACTGAATGTTAGCACCCTTATGTATAAAAAGCGGAATGCACAAACTTTTCCTCCTCACGCCACCATTAGTAGGGGCAGCGTGATGGTGTTGCAGCATCCTCTGCCATGTTCCCACCTCAGACTGGTGGCTGCAACGCTCTTCAAAAACTCGCTTTGTTTTGTCTGGAGGCTGTAGCATATTGTCAGCACGCTGCACTTTCAGATGGCTCTGCCTTGAAAATAGTGAAGTGCTTCCTAAGTATTAAGCCATTGTTGTTGTACTGTTATTTTGTAGAGGTTTTTAACATCAGGATATCCTGACTCTTGGAACAAAGGGGTTAAGAACAAAGAAAACAAATAGAAAACAGACAGTATTGCAGCACAAGCATTAACGCATTCGTACAACGCATGATTATATGTGTCAATGAAAAAGGCAAAATTAACTTGTTTTATGTTCACATGGCTTCTTATGGCTGTTTGAAGTTTCTCTTACTAGCGCATGTTGTGCAATTACTCTTTAAAGCAGTGTTGTCCTGCTACAGAGGGATAAACTAGACAGCTGAGTTCAAAAAACTAGGCGAGTTAAGTCCAAACTAATTTATTTTGTTCCTGAGCTACAAGGAGTTTCATTAACTTTTTTTTTTCAATTGTTGTTTTTCACTATTTTTTTTTCTTTTACCTCTGAACTTCCTGCTCCCAGCTGGGACAAAGAGCAGAAGTGCCAAAATACCGTGGAAGAAAGGCTGTCCTTGTGATATTTCCAGCTTCACCAGATGCAAAAAAATACCAGAAATCTCGGAAGGGAATGCCCAGCTCGCGTTTTAGATGAATGGCTGAACATTTAGGTGCCTAATCAAACCCAACCACAAAACCTCCTAATAGTAGCAGTGTGCAATCTTCCAAGTTTTCAAAGTCTACACTAGCTTTTTATATCCTTAAAACTCGAAAGAGGTTTTTGCCTGCTATGGGGTCACTTAGATATGTACCTGATTAGTGGACAGGAGCAGGCAGGCAGAATGTAAGCATGGTTAATCTAGTTCTGGTACTTATTTTCACCTACATTTGTAAAAATCCCCAACAGGAGGCCTATCAAAAACACATTGTTCTTGTTAGAGTTTTATTATTTTAAGAATCTGTGCAATAAATGTAGCAGCCTATGTATTTTCGCTGGAGAAAGAAGCATCAGATAAAAACAACAGCTCTAGATAGGCTACAGTTGCTTTCTTCCTGCCATCCAATCAGTTAAAGGATCATCATTTGGGACCAAAAACATTGTGCAAAAATGTTGCTGGCATTAACAGACATAACTGCAAATTAATAGTTTCTTTATAGAGTGTCTCAAAATTATATGCAAAGCCAGGGTTTACTTATCCTTAATTCATCCAAGATTTCTGCTGTGATCCAACTTCCCTTTTGTCCCACTGGCTTCAGTTGTGCTGGGATGATGTACCCAGCTTGAAGATGCGAGCTCGACACAACTCTTGGCGCTCAAACGTGACAGACTCCTTCCAGAACTGTACCCAGCCACCTGCACTTACACTGCCCGAGAACAAGCTCAGATCACCTAATACTTCTCTTTTGCATTTTCGATTCCAGCCAGGTTTGAAGGAAATCTTTGAACAAAGATGGGTCACTTCATGGCTGTGAGTCAAAGAAGCTTAAGAGGTTACTACAGAAATATAAATGTAGCAGCTTTGGCCCTATTTACCCTGAGTAGCAATGCCAACAAACAGGCGAATTCTGCAAAACCTGGCAAGTCAGTGTGCATTTTCACAGGTAAACACGAGAACTGAAGAAGACTTGAGGAAAGGAATACTGTGGTGGGAGAAAAGAGAAGGGAGTGAGCTGATAGATTAATAGCTGGTGTTTCATAATTGGTGTCTCCTAAAAAGTTTTCCTTGTTTGCTTATTCACTCCAAAGCTATGCACTAAGAGCAGCAGCAGCAGAATTGCCTGCCAGATGGTAGAGGAAGTGTCTCGTGTATCTTTCCAGTCTACTGAAGCCTGCAGGGCCTTCATTAACCCACTGCTCTGGTTTTCATTGCGGATCCCTTTCTTCCCCTTCTCTCTTTGCCTTCCTTCAAAGAAAAAGGAGGGAGGGGGAAAGAGAAAAAAAAAGAAAGAAAAGAACAGCCATAGTTTAACTGGCAATAGGACCATTCTTTTGGCTTTGAGCTACCCTGCCCTGTGCCAAATATACTGTCTCCAGCAGCTCTCCCACAACAAATCAGTCCAGACACACAAAAGATGTAAAAAAAGAATGGTGAAGAAAGATCCTTCACTCCTCCTTCCTCCCTCTCCCCACCTCCCTTTTATTCCTTTTCCTTCCCCACCCCCTGCCCCAAACTTTATTCTCCAGCAATGACCTCCTCCCACTTGCCAGTACTGTAAGGGATCTGTAAGTGACACCGGCACCTCCAGTCCGCAACTGTGCAGCCGCCTCCTCTGGAGCACAGACTTTGCTCTCAGCTGCACCAGAATTTAGTCACAGTACATTCCCAAACAGACACCTGGAAAGATCTGATATACATTTTATTTCAAGAATTGCCTGGAAAAAAAAAGACTATCAAGTTTTTCAGAAGTGGTTAGCGAACGTAAACTGCTCCAAACTTATAGATCAGTTTCAAAGACCATAAAAAGATAAAATTTTTTAGAAAGCGTAAAATCCTTGTCTTTAGATGGCACTCATCACTGGAATCATCTTAAATCAGGAGAAAATCAGGAACCTTTGCCACTATCCTGAGGGTTGCAGAGTCATACAGAATGTGACAGGCAACTACCTAAGGGTGAAACCAAGTGCTGATACCATCAATGGCGATAAAGACTTGAAGGCTTCAGGGATGTGATGTGAAAAGAGAACAGGTTGGGAATGGTGGGAGGCAATTCATACATATAAAATAAATGAAAAATTATTTCATATCCAAAATAATATTTCCTTATTATTTGCCCTATATTGCTCCCTTTCCACACATCTATTATTTTTATTCTATTCTTATTAATAAGAAGAGCTAGTTTTCTCTATTACTGCTGTTACTTTATTATATATAATTTTTTACTTATTATAATACTTATTATACTTATACTTATTATACTTATATATATACTTATATATATACTTATTATAATTTACTTTATTATATATAACCTTTTTTTATTTATTTGTGAATAGTTACTGTATTATTGTTCTGGACTGGACATTGTAAAACTAAATTCTCCAACAAAACTCCATCTCAGAACTTTTTTTCTCCCATCCTGCTATAATTTCAATACTTTTACTATGAATTTTCAACAATTAACTTCCATTTTTCTTCTCCTTTTTTTCAATGCAGATTCAGGGTACCTGGTAAGTTTTGTATCTGCTATCATCCTGATATCAAGAGCAATGAAATGAATTTGTAAGGGGATTGTAGTGTTGGTTCTTGCCTCAGCTACTAGAAACTTTGCTCCGCTAGAGGCTCACCTACTGCAAATCACTAAAAACGTCACCATCAGAGAGAGGCAACGGTGCTGCAAGGTTTGTGTTTATCCTCTGATTATTAGCCTGGATCAGATTCCTTGGAAAGAAGTTCTGGAAAGAGGAGAGGGAGTTCAGCAGGGCAAGAAGCCAATTCCTTTTTCATTCTTCTTAGCACATATGAGATAGCACATTTTTATGATTAACAATTTGTACTACTAACTAAGCAAAAATGCTTGTGGTAAAGGAACAAACAGAAGTCCATAACTAATTGGAAACAGTGAGGTTGTGTAATTTTTCCATTGCTTGCTTTGGAAAATTAAAAGTTCAGCATACTCAGCCTGATGCTTAAAATCTCCCACATTACATGGTGAAATTTTATGTGACTTTAAGGGAAATAGCAGAGATAACTGCTAACGAAGTCATCTCACCTTTATAAACAACAATAAAAAATAATAAGCTGCTAATCTTCATTTATTCTGAGTTTTGCTGAAGGACTAGTAAGAAGGGAATTGCCAGCTTTACGGTTAACTCTACTGCACAACCTTTCTGATGGCCTCTGTTAGATTTCTACTCCCTGAATTCTTACACACAAGCAAGATTTACCTGAACCAAGGTGAAGCCAAGATATATATATATATACACACATATAAAAGAAACTTTCTGCCATCCCTAAAGAATGCTGTCGTGCAGTGATCACTGCAGCAGTTTTGCAATGAATGCCTCATAATGAACTACTGTGGGAGATCAAGTACTCTCCATCTGCTTCAAACCGCACGTAGAAATTAGGTAGGCAGGAAGGAACAACCTATTATAAAAGACAGCAAAAATGCCAGTCAACATCTTCACTGAATAACAACAATAACTGCAGGCTCCAGCAGGATGTATTTGCTTTTACTGCATAGGTTAAAAAAATAAAAGAGGAAAAAAGGCACCAGCCAGATGAGAAACACATATTCCTCAAATCTATAATTAATATAAAGTAGCTGAATAATGTCAATGAATTCACAAGGATTAGTGTTGTTTTTAAAGCTGAGCATGGGCATTTTATCAGCTGAGGTGTAAGTATCTAAAAATCGCGGCAGTAGTTAGGAAGACAGGAGATATGATATGTTTGAAATGTGTTTCTTCTTCCCCCGGTTACCTTAATCAGACAATGCTAGTAACTGGTAGCCTAGGGTACTCTTGCCACTTATGGTATACGGCAAAACACTAACAACTAGGATTTTGTCTTTTCCTGCCTTTTCAGGTTATACATGAAAGTGTCTAGCCTGAAAAATCTTTCTGTTGTAGTCCAGAGCTCTGGGAAGTGAAAATAAACTGTGAGTTGTCAATCTCAACAGGTCAGAATTATGTTGGTGGCAAAAACAGAGACAGTGCTGCTGGCTGCTGGCTGGTCTGTGCTGTTTTCCCTTTCCCTTTCCCTTTCCCTTTCCCTTTCCCTTTCCCTTTCCCTTTCCCTTTCCCTTTCCCTTTCCCTTTCCCTTTCCTTTTCCCTTTCCCTTTCCTTCTTTCTGAAGCAGTAGCAAGCAGTGAAGCAACAGAATACCCATTCAGAATGACCCTTTACTTATTTACTACAGCTTCAGAATGAGGTTCACTTTGCCTCAGGTAAACTGCATTCAGTGATATCTCAACTAAAATATTGCTAAAGAAAGCACAGTCCAGTGAGAATAAAAAGGACATAAAATAGTAGTAAATGTGGAAGAACAATAAAGCTTGCACTTTCACTTGTAAATTAGATATTACAAGATCTACTTTTTTCAGTTTTCAAATTAGAAAGGAAACTATTTTTTTGTCAAAGAAGCAATGTTCAAAACAAAATTAATATATACTTCTCAACTTCTTAAACTTGTTAAAAATTTCATGGTTGCACATATTAAAATTGCAAAATACTCATTCCTTGTTTGCCTTCAGTATATATCTGGTAAATTTAATAATTAATGGTAAATTTCTCGCCTTGCATAATCCCATTTAGACCCTATGATGAGCAATAGGATGACAGATTACGAGTAGAACATGTCCAAACTCAAATAAAAGACACTATTCTTATTCGCAATGCAAGGGTAAGCTAAAAAGGTTGAATTACAATTTTCCCAGCTCTATGTGGAGCTGTTACTAGCAGCAATTAAGTACTTGACCCCCCAGACCAGGGTGAATATCTATATCACTAAACTTTAGCATAACAAATACAGATGTGCATTTTGGATAAAACATCTATGGTAGTGAGAGTACTGTGTCTACATTCATGTTCATGCTATAATACTTGTGTTTCTTTACTCTGTCTGCTTATCTGTTTCCTGAAGATGCGCAAGCTCCGGAACTGAGGGATGAGGGAAGGATGAGGGACTCTTCAGGAAGGCGCTTTTGGCTCCAGCTCCCTCTCTGCGTCTTGCCCATGGGCAGTGATTGCTGCGGGCACGGGCAGCGTGGACGGCAGGGGAGTCGTGGGAAAGTTCTGGTGCTGATGCACAAACATGCTGGTGAATAAGGCATGCTCCCCCTGACCCAGATTCTCACGACTGCAGAATCAGGCCATATTTACTGTAATTAAGCTTTGAGCACTTCTTGCAGATGCCTTACTGTAAATGCAGCTTTCGAGCTCTGGTGTCAACCCTGGCATTTCACTACTTTGCTATCGAATCTCAAAATTAATGACTAGGCAAACACATGTTGGTCCTGTTTCTTCACCAGAGCTCCCATTCCAAATATAGTCTTGATAGTGCCATAGGAAGAAAAAACTCAGAGTAAACAATCTAGGAGGAAAAAGATATCAATAACTGGTTAATGGCATCGACTGGATCTGCAGATGGAAAGGAAGCTTTCTGGAAAAAATATTTCTCTCAGACTTACTTGGACAGTCTGCTCTCAACAGTGTAGTGCCAGCTGTAGTAGGCTTTCCAAGATATCCCGACCATATGTAAAACCATAAATGTTTTCCAGTGTTTAATAAGACATCTGTTAAGACCTTTTTTTTTCAATACAGACAATTACATACCATTTTGCAGGGCTTTGCACAGCACCTATCATAGATGAATACATTTAGAATACATTTACATACATGATATTTGTAAAATACTTTTTTTTTTTTAACCTTACTGGTCAGAAGACTAGTAAAAGAAGAAAGCATCCAGGTTATCTTGATACCATGGCCATGAAAATCCTCTACTGCATGCAGATTTCTTTTCTAAACTTTAGCGCCATACTAGAATGTAAACTTTCGAGACAGTATTGATATAAGTTTTTAAGTGAGAAAGTCAAGAAGAAATTTCTGTCTCCCTTAAACTATTGGTTCAAAACCTGAAGGTCAGGGACTGCATTTGCCTGTTCTTGATGTATTTTTCTGAGCTCTGCAGCATCATATGTCAAGTAAATTAAAAGCCATCACCGGCAACTTCATCTCACAATTTTTAAATTCATGGGTTACCCTCTCTCGCCTGCCCTCTGCTGACAGAGACCCTTGAGCAACTCCAAAAACGCGCCAAACTTTTCAGCCTCCTTGGGGCAGGACAGGAGGTACAGCCAGACACACAGTGATTGCTCCCGCACACACTTCTGCCACCGCGGCACGGTCCTAACGATGCTCCATTCAATGGCAAGCTCACATCCCTAGACCGGTAGGAACTGCGTGCTTTCCATAAGCACTCACGTGGCAAAATGTCACCGGTCTTGAAGCCTACAAAATACTGATGACACTCAGACCAGTTGCCTGAAGGAACTCATTGTGTGTCTCCAGAGGCCAAGAAAATTTCTGTGCTCAAGCGATGGGATGGCCAGGGACAACTGCTCTCCCATACATTCCATATGGACTTTCCATATAGCTCCGATCGTAATCTTGAGTGTTTTCAAAAAAATGCAAGAGGAGCCAGACACAGGGTTTGTAACTGTGCCCTGGAATCAGTGCTCACTGCTACCTTCTCGCTCACCTTGGCTTGTTTCTAAGGGAGTACTACACATATACTAAGTAACCCAAGTAATACAGTTTCTATTACTTTTATCAGGAACTTCCTGTGCACTTCAGTGAAACCCATTATGCTAGTTTAACATGCGTTTTCTTTTTGCTGTAATTTCATAAGTATTCAAAAATATTTCAAAACAACATTTCAAAAATATCCCTCCAAAACAATATCAACATTCAAGTACTACCAGATGAAACTATTTGCAGCCACCTTTAACTCTGTTTTTTCAGAAAGGGAAAGAAATCCTCTGATATTTCCAACTTCAATTGGAACGTTGGCACAGGAAACAATTTAGTAGGGCTAGCGTGTGAGGAAGTGATGTAACTTTTACCAGATTGTGTGACTATGTGGAAAAAAAATCAAATATTAGTTGGCCTATCACCCTATTAAACCACTAGTTTCCTGTGCTGATGAACTGGAAAATTAACTGAACCTCCTTCACTGACATTTGCCATCTACATTAGCCGTCCTTTTAACACCTAAATCTCAGATTTTCAACTATGCCCTCATATCTGCATGCATAACTCCAACAGCAAATGCTGGTTTAGGTTTCATCTTGTATGAATGTCTACTTCTTCTCTTAGTCACAGCATAAGCAAAAGTGCATGCTCGACTAGGGCTGCCTGCTGATTCCTTACTCTTTTCTTTTTAAAAACACAGTTCCCTAGTTCAGAATACAATTGCTAATGTAATAAAAACAATGATAACAGGAGCAAGTTGGAAAGTGGCATTTCTTTCATGAAAGCTTCAAACTTTGTTGTTATTAGAAATTAGAAATAAAGCCAAAACATCCTTCAGAAGGAATACAAAAATATGCATTAAATCATGTCACAGCAAAGGCTGCTTTTTTCATTTTGAATTAACAAGCATTCTGTTCAGGTAACTTTAAAATACTATACTGTTAAAGATACTTTAATCTGATATTTGAATAGCATACAAACAAATGTTAAAATCTAAACAGATAACAGGATAGAATAAAAAATAAGCAGAAAATATCAGAGTATAGTGCTAGTTATTTTCTCAAAAAATGAGAAATAAGAAGCAACTTTTCCTTACTGAAAAAAAAGAGTTAATTAAAAATACATTTTCAGAAAAACAGAGACTGCCTTTCCTCACGCAAAACTGCTCCGCTGAAAATTTTCAGGTCATTCTAGCAATCCCGAGTATTTGGTATGTGACGGTACGTGGAAGCAGGAGCACTGGCTAAGGAGCACTGGCCACCATGAACGCAGGAGCGTGTGTTTGGGTAAGGGATGGCTGACTTGCCTGCGGGCTGTACATGGCATAGGAGAGAGAGGAAGATGGCAACCTCTGTAACACTCTGCAATAACTTTGAACGAACCACAGTGAAAGCCCGGCCTTAGCAGCTCTGCAATTAATCCCCTTTCCTCCACCCAGGGACTAATGCAATGTGATGTACCATGACGGGGGTTTCCCTCTTCAAATTATTTTAAATCAGGTAGAGATAAAAGGTAGGGAACCAAGTAAAAGCGAACTATATGCACTTAGTGATTGTTAGGTATTTAACCAGTTAATTACTTTTCTTTTATGAAAAGAGACAACGAAAGGAGCAGATATTAAGCAGGTGATAATTAGCCTATATAAATTGAAAAATATTAGTTTTGTAGATTATATATTTAAATCTTAAAGGCAAATAGAAGCTTTAATTGATATGCACATCATTTTAGATTATTTTAATTATTTTACTACAGCATAAACCCAAACTCCCAGTTGCCTTTTTCTTCATTACTAAATGCTGATATACCTCAGTGTACGTGCAGGGTACAAATCAGTCTGAATAACATCAATTGGTTAAAGGACGTCTGTGTGGTGGGAATCTCATTTTACTACATGTTATACAGACTGCCCCTAGTTCTCATTAAAATACAATAGTGAATAGGTCAGTGTAATAACGAGAAACTAGGAAATAAGGGAGAGTTTTACCCTGCCAACTTCAGACATCTAGCTTGGCTGCTGACTGAAAGAGAATGGGACAGTCACCAAGGGTGCAATTCAATGTACCCAAATTAGCCTTCTGCTCTGAATCGCTGTACCACAGGGCCTCTGACACGAAGAGGAGCCACGGGAAAACAGCTAGATAATTTAGGCCGCCAAATTTTGTCCTGATACTTGGGGAGGTGGTTTGCACCCGAAATTACAATAATGCATGCTGGAGTAGCATTTGGCACTGACTGAATGCCCTATATTATAACAATTGTTGTTTAACTATTGTTTAACAGAACTCATCACATCCTTGGCAGAAATTCAAACAACTAAACTCTCCTTCTTTTTATTTGAAGGTTCAAAATGTTCCATTGCTTTCTAAATAAATAAATATTGGAATCAGCTGTGCTCCTCAGTCTCTGCTGAGATCAGAAGTGAAAGGATGAGAACAGGGAGGAAAGTGTCATCCTTCTGTTATTTCCAAACATGAGAACTTCATGGGAAAATTCTGATCTTAGGTTTTCTGTCTGATTTCCATAATGTTAAGATAAATTGAAATAAACATTCAGATTTTTAAATATTTATTTGAATAAAATGGACCTACTGAAGCTTTCTTTTTTTTTCCCTGTTACCTATTTAAGAATAACTGCAATATTTCCTGAGAAGTATGGACTCTAGAAATATAACCTCCAAAGAAGCTCTACGAAACACAAGGTAAGACCTATATATCTTAGGAGAATAAATAAAGCAATCTTGTTTTTAGTAGTTTTTACAATATATATTCTTATTCATTGTGGTTCACTTTACTAATGGCATTCAGTCCTTTCCTGTCTCTCTTTAAAAGTCCTTATGGGAAAATAAAGGACAATGAACCGTGCTTTTGCAAAGGTCTTACACCTCTACAGATGTCAGCCCAAGAGGATCAAAAAAAAATCTGTCACACACGATACATTGTCTTAACAGGCAGCCTTCTTTCCTGAGCAGATATGAATGCAGCTCTCTGGTCTAGTGCGTGCTGTCTGCGTGCTACTAAGAAATAGGTTTCACTGTCTTTGCCTGCCTCTGAACTGCCAAAACGCAGAGTTCTTCCCAGTTCCTGTGTTGGCAACGTGAGATCCTTGGCTGCGATGAGATCCGGAGCCTACTTCTCCTTTCCCCCTGGGTCCCTTGATGTCTGTGGAGAGAAGACTAGGCATATGAGCTGCAAAAGCATCGCTGTATAGCTGTAGCTATTCTCAGTTTCTAATGGATAATATGAGAATAACAGCACTACCTTTCTTCATAGGAAGAAAGCAAACACAAATATGTTAGGAATAATAAGCCTTTAACGTACTATAATAACAGAGGTCTTTACAGCTTCTTAGGTATATTCATTTTTATGGGTCTGTTCTCAAATTCTGGGCTACAATGGTTTATAGCACTCCGGGCACCCTCGGGTCTCAAGCGTCATTGGCAAGGCAGTACAAACACCACGCTGAGACGCAGCAGCGCCGGGCGGGCTCCGAAGCCGCCGTGTTTGCAGGGCGCTGTGTAGGAGGCCAGCGCTTCCCAGGCGCTCTGAGTCACGCTAGGTAGCCCTGGCAGCCCCGCACGACCTCGGGAAGCTCCGTGTCCCCGGCTGACCCTGGGGCCTGGCGACTGCGTGAGCCCGAGCTGCGGGCGGCAGGCGGGAGCGCTCGGCGGGCGAGGGCCGCGGGCACCGCCGCCCTCCGGCGCGGCTGCGAGGGCTGCCCTCGTCTGCTGAGCGCTCACTGAAGGATCTCGCGTCTGCAGCTGCTCTTACTCTGAAGGAGGAGTTAACAGATTTTTTTCCATCTGCATTCAGACATGTTTTTTTCATTTATTATTTGCGCTGTCCTGCCAATGGGATCTGAGAGGACAGTTGCAAACCATGGTAATAGCTATAAACTCTGCTGTTCACCCACAGATGAAGAGTGACCAGCACTAAAAAGGAATGTGGCTAATTGTATCCATGTAACAAGGCTATATTAAGAGGGAAAATTTAAAGCAGTGTAGTGGTCAAGGCAGTGTTTGGATGAGAAGATGGGCTAAGAACCAATTCTAACAATCTTTAATAGTCCCAAGTAGCCAAAGCCTCAGTTATTTTTTCCCATATATTGTTTGTAACAAGTCATTTCCCTTAATTTAACACAGGGAAAAATGCTTACCGCATGCTGAGTGAAGGGATATGTATCTCCGAGAAAAGCTAATGCTTAAACACTTTTCAGCATGAGCTAAAGTGTGTAAAGAACTGCAAAACAACGCGACAGAGGCAGCAGTCCCTGCCTGTGATTGCTCCACTCCAGCTGTGCCTATCCATGGGTGGGAGGATGATCATCCCATCCCATCTGAAAGTAACGGTGCCTGGTGCTTGGATAGGACACATGCGCAGTAACAGAATTTGGAAAGTTGGTTTTCTTTCCCCTCAATATCTATAGCAATTACCATATCTGTTCTGTTTATGTTACTTGCTGCACTGCAAGAGATATTTGTTTCATTTTATTGTTAAATTTTGCTGAGGCATAAAACTCATACAATTGTGCTAGACTAAAAAGCATATAAATATGCAATCCCTTTTTTTTATGAATTGGTAGATTTTAAAACTTAGAAGCCTCAGGTCTGTAGGAGGACTGCTGATATCGGTGTCCTGATTCAAGACAATCCAGTCTGAAATATCTGAAATGATTTTTGGGCATTAATGAGCAACTGCCACCTGAGTGTGAATGATATCCTCTTAATATGTTGCAAACTGGTATCAAAAAATCATAGCCTGAGGTTTTTACTGATGCTGGAAGAGATATAATAGCTGAGTAAGAGGTATCATTGTTTCTTAAAGAGCCAAGTTTCCCTTTTAAATATGTGGTATCACTTTTCTTGGCTGGATTAATCCTTCCCATATCATGGAATACTTTCTGCATTCATGGAGCACACCCAGTGTAGTGATTTTCCTCTCTTACACTGTGCAAAATGTCTTTTACATCCACAACGTAGTACTTTTCTCTCACTTAGTACTATGCAATAAGCTTTACATAGTCTCTAAAAAACATTTACCCTCACTGACACAGAAAAGCAAGGCAAGCACTCCCATTCCCACACATGCACAGGCAGGACAGAGAGAATTAAAACTATCAATATGAGGCAGTATGAATCTTTCCTCCTCTGGATAAATTACCTGAATACATGAATACTGGGCTTATTTTTTAAAAAAGCAAAAAATTAAATACTAGGAACCATTTGCAATTAAGCGATACAAAAATCCTTAATTAATCTATGATCAAAGACTGCTGTTTTTAAATGTATCTTAATGGTAGAATAGAATCAGAAGATTTTTAGCAGACAAGTGAAAAGCGCCTTGGGCTTTTCAGACTCTTCAAACACCTGAGCCCTCTCACATTGTTCTTAATATCATTCCCCTCCTCACAGAGAGTGGAATGTGCTTTCCATATCCATATATCTGCAACACTTGCTGCACCTGAGCTGGTCATCCTTGGTTCCCTCCTGGCTAACTGAGAGAAGAGCAAACGGTTCACCTAATTCACATGGGGTCTTTGCATCCCTGCGAGGGTGCGCAGGGCAATGGCAGTGTCTTTTGGCTGACAGTCAGAAAGCCTCAGCTAGAAACATATAAAGGTACCACAGAGATCACGAAAGGAAACCACACTGCTCCCTCTGCAAGGCATTGTGCCATCTCTAGAGAGAATTTACCAGTCTCCATTCTGCACAGTGTACAGACATTGCTTACAGCTGTTAGTGCTCATTTGTACTCTTTACCGCAACCACCTCTTCCAATGCCTATTATCTACTCCTGCTTTTAAAATCGTTTGGCTTCCTTTCTTTTCTTCCTTCTCCTAGATGAAATTCCTTCTTAAGAAGTAATTTAATACAGTAAGAGAAGACAGTCAAAGGCATCCATGGACAGAGATTTTTATTATGAACTTCCCTAATTTTCCTTGTAAAGCTACTTAATATGTTCAATCTATGCACGAAAAGTAGCATTATAAAATGTGAATGAACAAGCCTAGAATCTATACAAGTCTTGAGACTTTAGCTCAGTTTCTTAAAAACCTGTTCTCATTTCACTCACCAAAAGATTCTAGAACATCAGCCAGCATTATCTGTTTCCATATTCAGTCTATGACAGGAAAAGAGCTTACAGACTTTTAACAGCTATTCCATAACAATAAGACCACAAAATTAAATACCATCAAAGAATTCCAGTAGAATATTATTTTTTCCTATATGACTTTAAAGAATCAAATCCCATTTAGATAGTCCAACTTTCAAGGGACAATTAATGACAGAAACAGTAATTACAGGAAAGGCCACCTCACAGAGCCTGAGTTTCACATCAGTAACGGGCTGTTACTGATGGATCAAGAAGATAAGGCTACCTTTACGGAAAAACTGGAAAAGGGTCTAAAAACAGATATTCCTTTGTAACAATGCGAAATACCTGGAGGAAAGCCAAAACCTCATTTATTTCTGTAGTCATTAGGGAAGAAGATACTATAATGTATAGTTGCCACGCTAAGAATTTGAAAAAGAAAACGAGCATGCAAGAGCACGCTAAAAATACATCTTTAAAGGTAGCACATAACATTTATGTTAAGGTGTCCTAATGCTTGTAATGCTTTGTGGATCTTTATAATGAGAAACACAAAAGTGCGTGCTAGTGTATAAAAGAGAGGGTGAGCACAACAGGGAATCCGACTTCCTGTTGCAAGTTTCAGTGAAGAATTGAACTAGGAGACGTATATCACTTTCCTGGTGTCAAGAGATATGAAGGAGAAGGCTACTTGGATTTGCAGCTGGCTCTGGTCAGAAGAATTACTGTGTTTTGGGTAACTCGGTAAGCTTTTGCATCTTTGAAAAAGATTTGTTTCCTGGGGACAGGAGCTACAACCTGCTGTGAAGGGATAGTCTTTCGCTTCCTGGGAGCAGGAGACAGCCCACCAGGTTACTAATTGCCTAAGCATACTGGAACAGATGAGCCAGGTCCTTCCTAGAAACCCCTGGATCAGCCAACCTGCAACACGACAAAAGCTTCCACCACACTTCCTAGGAATGGATGAGGATCACTGGCACTCACCTCCAAGAAAATTTCAGCAGAAGAAAGGAGAAATTTCAGTGTTCAGAGAGCAGAAAGGGAGGGCCCAAGAAGGAGGTGAGGACAGGAGTGACAGATTCCCAAGATCTTGTGAGCTGTCCCTGCCTCCGGGCAGCCAAGAGGAAAGTGCAATTGGCAAATTAAGGCACAATTAACAACTGGCCCTGTCTGTACGCCAAGTGGGATTCTGTTGCGTTTGTAGAGGCACATAGGTCAGTGGAGAGCCACAACTTGATGGTACTGGCAGATATTTGCCCCAGCTCCTCTCTGCTGGGTAGAGTTACAGCTTTGCATCTGCTTCGGGATGTGTGAGGTTCTCACTTTTCTCAAGTGACAACTTCATGGGCTCCTGAATCAGGAGAGTCTCAATTTTAACCCTCCCAAGAGTGCCCAGTCTGTAACTCAACAATAAACATAAAACCAGTATATCACAGATCTGTTTTAATACATATCTCTCAAACACTATATAAAGTAAACTGCAGGAAAGATTAAAGTGGATTCAGCAGAAAATGGTTATCATTGACCCTGCACTATCAACTAGATGACCATATGCCTTTAAATCTTGGGTAATTCTGGTTTTATCCAACAACATCCAATTACATGACGAATAACCTTGGCGTCTAAGGCAGGAACCTCTGATATGCGTCACTCCTTACCTCAAGACGACTGTTTATCAGAGTTATCAGCGCTGGCTGCTGAAAAATCAGCCTGCTATTGTTACATTGTCATTCAGAGCACGCTGTCTTCCAAAACATCCGAGCAGACCTGACAGACTGACGGCTGGCAGTTCACTGACAGGCCCTACCGGGGGAGCTCCTGGGGTGAACAAGCCAACAGCACTCACTGCGCTTCCTCCACACTTATCACAGCCCCCCGTGATAACGCAGCGAGGGAATGCAGGGGGAGTCTCTTCTGTCAGAGACAAGGCAGCAAACACGCAGAGGAAATCTTCCGTGCTTATTGCTGATCTGCACTGCTTCCATGCCACGCTCCTGTTCATACCAGGAGTTGCAAAGTACAACGACGGAAACGTCCCCCACTGCAGAAGAAAGGTTTTATACACTTTTATATACTAATGTAAATGACTCCAAAACACAGTGAAATGTTACATTTCTGGTTAGCCTTAGATCCCATAGGCAAAAAAGACATAAAATTGTTATTAGAACAATTGATTTAATCATTAAAGTGCTTCCTAAGAATGGTTTAAATAGTAAAATAAATAAAGTTCAAACAGTAACATCTTTGTCTCCTCTTAGTGTAAAAATAGTCTTTATAAAGCAGAATGTATGCAAGAGCGAAGCATGAATTTCATTGCAATTGTTTGGGGTGTTCTTTAATAGAAACGGTTATTTGCTGTATCTCTTATTTATTTAGTAAATCAGCTATATAATGTGCTAATTATCTGGGGATTTGCACTTAATATATTTAAATCTGGTTTAAATTTTGGGGTTTAGGTTTTAAAATATCTACTGTTAGAAAGAAAAAAAATCTTTTTGTTTCTTTGCCAAAAAAACAGAAGGTTTTTGACTTATGGCTACTAAATCGTTATTAATAATTACAGAATGCTGGTGATCAAAAACAGTGTACAGATGCTATGACCTTATTTAATGGATGAGACCCGAGAGTGTGTATTTCTTACTGAATAGGAGAACACGACATAGGCTGCCATCAAGATGTTAAGGACTAAATCCTAAAGAAGCTCCTGAAATGAGATTTAGGAGTTCCAGATAGGATTTTGTACTTAAATCCCAGAGTAATACCATGAAAACTGCCAGTTAGCCTTAGCAGAGGCTTCGGCTCTGTACCTGGTGCAAATTTTTGTTTGGTTGCTTGCTTGGTTTTGACCTTAAAACACAGCAGCCTTCTGAAAGATGTAAGTCTGCATATACTCAAAAGCACCTCAGTATATATATTCTCATGGCCAATGCAAAAACCTGGGAAAATGATTAAAGCCACCCTTTGCTTTTGTCTACTGCCCCATTGCATCCCTTTTAGAATAATGCATTGCTCCACATTTCACCAACAATTAAAGGGAATAAAATGTGAACTTACTTATTTTATAAAGAAGTCCTTTTTTCAGAGTATCATGATAAATGTTATAAAAGACATTCCATAGAATTGCCAGTGAGCATAGGGAGTTAAGAGGAAACTTCTATACTGCAAGGAGGAGACAGCTCTGTCAGCAAGACACAAATCATATACTGCACGGATCTAGAATTGGCACAGACACTTCCTATATCACGGCCACCATTCCCGTTATGTCATCCATGCCTATGTGTTAACTCAATTCCATTTTATGTTATGTCAGACAAGTTAGTACCACAAAGCACAGCCACTACACTTGGGTAAAGATCTTATTCACTAGCTCTCTTTGAATAGTCTCAAGAAGCACATAAAAAAAATGAATTGTTGGTTACAAAATCTATTTATTAAAAAGTTACTGCATTCTGAAGGGAGCATTATTATCTGTCAGAGCAACTGAGAGATCATATTCTCCCATAACCCAAATCTCAGGTTCCCTCTGGAAAAAATTGATTCAGAGCTGCCGTAGGAATTCCTCAAATGAACTTCAGTGTGTTTTTCTCATCATGTCACTATCCTTGGTGACCGAGGCTCTTCAGCTAAGCTGTCCCCACTGTGAGATGTTCCCAGGGCCACCTGACATATACTGGGGTAATTCAGAGACACACACGGCGACACATATCCTCCACACAAGAACTGAACTGAGCTCAGCTTCACCTACCATGTCTGTAAAACACCACATCAGCTTTTCTGAATCTATAGCTTGCTTCTGGCCAACCCTAAATTACTGGATGTTGGTCTCAAGTTTTCATCTTTCTTACTCAGATGCAATTACTTAATCCAATTTCAGGATGATAATTTTGTCAAACATTTCTGAAGGAACTCTTGCTCCAGCCAACTTGGTTTCATGCTTATTATCAAAAGCAAGCTATCTGTTGAGTAAAAAAAAAATGTGGGCACAGCAGAAGGAGAACCAAACATGGATGCTGAATCATGGGCTCTGTCTCTAGGATCCTGTAATTCTGGTTTTGCTCCTTCCAAAGGAGCTAAGTGTGTCCACAATATGAGGTCTATAGCACTTCTTGTTACTTTTGAGGCAGCTTCTTCAAGAATATAAAAATCGGATGGACAACGGTGCTAGTTGCTTAGTAGTTCCTACAGATGACCCTTCCATGTTGAGGAAGCAGCTTCCTGGGAGGACAGTATCAGAGGGAATTCTGGTGCTCCTGCCCCAGAGCCTTTTTGCAGAGGAAGGGCTTGAGTGCACACAGCTGCCAGCCTAAACCTTTCTAGATTTACTACTGGAAATTCACTTAAAATTAAACACCAACAACAGCCTCTCCCAGCAATGATTAAGAGCAAAATTGTCAAGAAGGAAATGTTACGGGTAGAGAGAGACTTGTGGTGCTTCTGATTAAAAACAAAACCAAACTCTCCCCCATCCCACCCCAGGATCTCAGAAAGCTCTCCAGCACACATCTGCCTTGAGTTTCCTCTTTGTTTATTCAGTCATCAATTATCCAGAGACTTTTTGTTTTGTCTCAATGAGCTGCACAATTTGAAGCAACTGTGGTATCTAAGATGGTTCTGCTTAAACCAGACACAGACTCCTTCATGGCACAGAGAAACTGGATTGGATTAATACAAAAATATCCAAAACCAACAGAATTTTCTCTCCAAAATGTTCTGAGAGTTATTATAATGTAATTTTTCCCCGTGAAACAAATAATACACAATTTCAAAAGCCCTGAGTGTTGTTCTCAAGCAACAGAAAATAAGTGAGATTGGGCATCTTGATTTATGACGCTTCTATTCTTTTTTTTTTTAATGAAAAGGGAAATATGTTAATAATTAAAGTCACATGAACTTGGATTCCTTTGGCTTCTAAAATATTATGACATGCAGTTGCCTGAAGAGCCCTTTAGGGCAAATGTACAATGACAGCACTTGCACTTGCATCTCGGAAGTGGTAGCTCCCTGGACGTTTTATTACCTCTGATTAAACCAGTGGCTTCACGCCTGTTGTTGCACTCTCCGCTGATAGGAGACATTACAGCAGAGTGTCTCGCATTCATCCTCCTTCTCCAGCAGAGCTCTGCAACTGACTGCTGTTGTTGCTACACCATGTAGCAAATGAGGACTGGGGTAAGCTACGCTTTCCCTTAGCTTTTTTTTTTTTCAGGTCCCACAACTTCTTCCACAGGAGTGATCACCTGGCAGTTTAAATCAAACACTAACAGAATGTCACCTCTATATGTGGTTTCTGAAGCATACCAAAACAATATCAGCTTAACATTAATTTTGTTGCATGTAAGATGCCTGAGTCTGTAAATATAAAATTTGGGAAACCAATAGGAAAAGAAATTTCATTAGAAAATTCCATTAGAAAATTCCATTAGAAAATCTTTCCAGGGCAGTTTGAGCAGAGGCAGATAAAATTTCTGTCTTTTCTTAGACAAACAATGAACTATTTCTTGATGAATGCCCATCTTAATAATAGAAGTGCCAGAGCACATTCTGGATCTTGATAAAGTGCCCAGTCATGTAACTTAACTATAAATTTCTCTTTGTGCTTTTGTAAAAATCCTAAACGCAGTTCATGGAGTGAAAGCGCAGAGGCTTCATGTACAGGTGATGTTAATGATTTCATGTTATTTAACAACAGCAACATCAAGGCAAAATTAGTGTTGGCTGTTGCTATATGTAATATATATTGATGGACAATGTGTACATACTTTTTTTTCCAACTGACCAAAGAACTTTAAAAATAAATATATTATCTCTTGTCAGCATGTTAATATATTTCTTGCCAGGATGTATTTATGCAATTTTGATGTTAGCTTATTTCCCATGCTATATTCAGATGGAGACAAATTCTAGGCCATCAGTCTTTTTTTTTTCTTCTAAAAATGTCCACTGATAAGGTGTGTGATGCCAGTATTCCTGAGTTTCTTTCATTTGTATTCTGTGCTATAAAAAGAAAAGATATGACAGTATGAACTTACATGTCATATGCACTTATATATGCATCAATAAAATAGTGAGATTTATTTTTTATTTTCTTTATTTTTATTTTTAGGTCCATAAAAAAACTCTAGAATATTATTAATTCATCATAAATAAGTGTTAAATTGAATTCGTTCTGTATTCACATAAAAACTTGACGTGAAATCCTGTCCTATAGGTAAAAGGCATTTTACCTTAAGCTTCACTAAGAAGAAGATTCTACTTTGGTTTAAATCACCTTGGATTTCCATTTCTCATAAACTTCTTTTCATTTCTCACAAATACTTGATGAACTTTTCAATTACACATACAAACTGATGTCAAGTAAGGGAAGTAAGGAAATGGCACCCAGAAAAATACACACTTATAGCCTGTCATAAATTACAGTACATCTACATCCCCTCCCACAGCTCAGTTAAGCTGGGTTGCATGGTCCTGGAGGGACTCTGTGAATACAGAAATCTGAGTATTAGAGCAGCTGATGGGTTGAAGCGACACGTATTACTGATTCCTTGGCGAAGTTCACAGGAGTAAATAGCACACCACAATAGAAGCATTTCTGTATAGGGTGAAACAGCTGGTGCTGAGGACTAAATATTTGCCCTATTATGTTCTCCAGAGGCTTTACTTTGGACTATTTCTGATATACTCCCATGCAGCTAGTTGTGACTCTAAAGTGCATGGTTCACTTCATATTAACTCTGTGTACTCTGAGACTGCTCCGTAGTGCAAAGCAAAGTTCACAGCAAATTAAGATAGCAGCTCAAAAACTTGCTCCTGATCCGAGCTAGCACACTAAGGTAGACACGCGGTTTTCAAGGAGAGCCTTAGTCACAGAATCATAGAATCATAAAATGCTTAAGGTTGGAAGGGACCTCTAGAGGTCATCTAGTCCAACCCCCCTGCACACGCAGGGTTCCCTAGAGCACGTGGCACAGGCAGGCATCCAAGCAAGTTTTAAAGTCAAAATGTTACCATGAGATGAAATTTGTATTTAAAATGTTATGATCATAATCATATTTCAGATGTAAATGACTGAATTTAATGCTCATAACCAAACGTTTCACAATGTACTTATATTTTCCTCCCACAGAAGAGGACATTGGGACTATCAGGCCATTCCAGACCCCATAAGCATCTGAAAAGCCTTTTATAGAACTTTCAAACACTGCTACAATATGCTGAAAATGCTGAAACTCAGAAATTGCCCTTACATCTAAAAGTAATAATTATCTTACAGATTATGTTGATTATCCCAGTTTTCTATTATCACAGTCACGGAATGGTTGAGATTGGAAGGGCCCTCTAGAGGCGATCTAGTCCAAACTCCCTGCACACACAGGAACCCTTCGAGCACACGGCATACAGTGGCATCCAGGCGGGTTTGGAAGATTTCTGGAGAAGGAGACTCCACCACCTCTCTGGGCAGCCTGTTCCAGTGCTCTGTCAGCCTCACAGGAAAGAAGTTCTTCCTCACATGGAGATGGAACTGCCTGGGTTTTAATTGGTACCCATTACCCCTTGTTCTCTCATTGGCCACCACGGAGAAGAGTTTGGCCCCATTCTCTCTACATTCTCTATTCAGGTATTTGTACATATTGACAAAATCTCCTCTCAGTCTTCTCTTCTCTAGGCTAAACAGGCCCAGCTTGAGGGCACACTGCT
Source organism: Eudromia elegans (assembly GCA_003342815.1). Lineage (NCBI taxonomy): Eukaryota > Metazoa > Chordata > Aves > Tinamiformes > Tinamidae > Eudromia > Eudromia elegans. The sequence continues at coordinate 2,224,954 of PTEX01000044.1, forward strand.
GCCTCATGGTTAACTTGTTGTTAACCAGGACTCCCAAAACCCTCTCCGTGGAGCTGCTTTTCAGCAGGTCAGTCCCTAATCTGTACTGGTGTCTGGGGTTGTTCCTGCCCAGGTGCAGGACTCTTCACTTGTCCTTGTTGAACCACATGAAGTTCCTCTCTGCCCAGCTCTCCAACCTGTCCAAGTCCCTCTGGACGGCAGCACAGCCCTCTGGAGTGTCAGCCACTCCACCCAGTGCGGTATCGTCTGCAAACTTGCTCAGAGCGCACTCTGTGCCCTCATCCAAGTCACTGAACGCTATTGGGCTCAGTACTGATCCCTGGAGAATGCCACCGGCCACAGGCCTCCAACTGGACTCTGCACCATTTATCACAACCCTCTGGGCTCTGCCATTCAGCCAGTTCTCGATCCATCTCACTGTCCACTCATCTAACCCACACTTCCTGAGCTTCCCCATGAGGATGTTACAGGAGACGGTGTCAAAAGCCTTGCTGAAATCAAGGTAGACAACATTCACTGCTCTCACCTCATCTATCCAATCTATCATCTCATCCCAGAAGGCTGTCAGGTTTGTCAAAGATGACTTCCCCTTGGCAAACCTGTGCTGACTACTCCACGTGTTATCCCCAGTACTATGTTAGAGCTCTGCATACCACAAGAAACAATGTCTGTACTTCAGAAGTAGGATTCATGTTCTCTAACTGCACACGTCGTGACTTCAGCTCCCTTAACAGTCAACAGGGAGGGATTGGCACTTTCTGAGTAGGATTCATTGGACCAGTTTTAAATGTCTAAAATAGAGTGTCTCCTAAGTTCTTCTTTTCTCCTTCTTTTTGACTACAAAAGGAAAGATTAGGTGACAGCTCATACGTAGACTATTTAAAAAAAGAGCCTACATTTACCCAGATGAATCCCATCCTAGCTGTTTTCAACAATATTTCATTTGAGTACTCAGAGGAATGCCATATAAGGTAAATACAGCAGGAGCACTCTGACTCTTCCGTAGAAATACAGTAATCTCTTGACAATGTCAGTATTTGAGATTCAAAAGTTCCATTTCTTGCTGCTAACTGAAATTTTACTACAAATATTCATAGTCACACTTAATGATTCCACGAGTCTAGAGTCTTAAGTATCTGGATCAAACCAGGGCTTGAGCATGCGAAGTGCCAGACACTCTGACTAACCCTAGCACTGGAAGACATTTCCGCCTACGCATATTTTGGCTTCAGTGAGAATACTTAAATACATGCTTTAGTAGTTGGATGATCAAGGGATGTTCTAAGAGATCAACTTAATGCTTTAGGAAATAGAAGAAGGATAAGAAAGCAAACAGATAAAGATTAGAAATGACAAATTATAAAAGACAGAAAAGGGAAGCTGAAGACATCAGGGAGAGCTAGTTACCTAGCTAGCCAGCTTGAAAAACAGCAAGTGCTTAGCACTGTGGATTTGTTTTTAACCTATAATGGGATGAAAAAAAACCCACCTATAAATAAAATATACTCAATTCTCAATAGGAATGGTAAAATTATTAACAACAACTTAAAATAGGAAAAAAATGATATCTCCAAAGCACAATGAGACATACTTAACAATGCAGACCAAAAGAAAATAGAGAAGAAATGCATTCTTAAGCTGAGATGCTTATCAACATTTGAAGCCAAGAATGGACAGTTCGAAAGCACAGAAATTGCAGAGTATCCTCAAACATAAATCACTCTTACTAAGAGTAAGTACCCAGTAATCTGTAGGAAATTGCAGAGAATTGCAGAGACTGTGAAATTACAAGATACTACCAAATAATAACCAAAGAATTAAAGATTAATTGCTGGAGATGAGTTCAACCACTAAATATGAATTTGAATAATTTAAATCAAAGTTTGGAAGAATTTGCATCTGGAGATATTGTTATACTTATGCCATCATAAAGGGATAGTTGGTTGCAAAACTACGGATGAGTGTTCACCTCTCAAGTTTGGTTGCATTACTACCTCAATTAGTTATTCCTTTCCCCTTCTTCTCATTTTTTGAGAGGGCATTATTACTGCAGTATGGTTAGTCACAGCAATTTTCTGTACAGCAAGTACTTTTGGTGAACACATCCCACTCGTACCAGTTTGGGCAAAGAAGATGGGAAACTACATGAATGCAGTCCATGTCTAGGCACGAGGTTAGGCACGAGGAAAATTCAAACTGTGAGGCAGCAGACTGAATAGGCACTTGAAATCTTTTTTTCCAACAGGGCATCAGCAATAACTCATGTGACAAATACTATGAAATAAGATGTGAGATCATCTTCACTAAATCAGAGAAGCAATTGTTTCTACTTATCTAGCAAGTATCTTTTTAAAAAATTTTATTTCCTTAAAAAAAAGAGATCTAGAAACAAAACTCAAGATTTTCCCTGTGCAATGTTTACATGTGCCCTCATTGGGCGTGCAAGTCCCTCCTATTTGCTGTCCATTTAGTAGTCCTCCAATCATTTTTCCTTTGCAATATCAACAGCGGAATGTCAAGTGCTTACCCTAATCTGTATTGTCCTTAGCCTTGTGACTAAGAAAGACAAAACATGAGTGCTGTGGGTTTTAACCAGTTAAGGACACTGAAAGTCCAGAATTCACAGCTTACACTCTCAGCTGATGATTATTTATACAGGAAGGAGAATGCAATTCCTCTCTCTTCAGCATGCATTGAATGAAATGAAGGTTCTTCTTGGTTCTGTATTGCACTGAATTCTGCTGGTATTTGTAGACATGCTTTGAACATCACTCCCACGTAAGACTTACAAACCTATTATTTTTTTTCTAAATGAGATACACTGAGATTCTCAGTCAAATCAAAATGCCTTTTTGATGGAAATACACTAAAAAAGATAGGAATTTGGAGTAATTTGAGGTGTGTATGGGAATCTTTGATGTCTTTCTAATAATCTCCTAAGCTCTGGCATTTAAACTGAGTCTCAGTCCCAATGGCTTGTGTAATCGTGGGCAACACAGCAACTTTCCTTTCTGGAGAAGGCTATCATGACATGTCTACATCATATAGTGAGGAACAACTCCTCATGCACGAAATCCTCATATGGTGAATAATATGTTCCTCATATATTATTCTACATCTGTGACACCTCTTTCCTGTACCAAGGAAACTACCTATGATTCAAATTAGCTTTCAGTGATAGAAAAAAAATTACATTTAGAGAAGTGTTTTAATGACCACTCAAAATACTAAGAAAAGCTTCTGTCTCCTTTAGCAACCTTGTAAAAGGTAGAAAACTGGCAGGACAGGATAAACAGGTGGTAACTGCCACTCAGCCACCCGGCTACACGCTTACTTTAAATAGTAATTAAATCAATACTACTCCACTAACAAAAAGATACTAGAGCATTGTTTTCTCAGATGTACTAGGAGTGTCAGAAATTTCGTTTCATTTTTATCATTTCTTTCTTTTTTTATCCATATTTTAAGTAGATTAATCAAGTCATCACAAAACATGAAGATGTATTTAATATTTACTTTCTATGTGGTTTTGGGCACAAATCTCATGATTGTAGAGACAAAGAGCTCCTTTTTTTTTTAGCATAAAACGATAACACAGTGATGAAGGGGCACAATGACAGCGTGTGTACACTGTAAATTCCTTGACAAAGGATCGTCTGTTGCAGCCTCGTGCCCACCACTTTGCCACTCTCAGTTTCCAAGCTACACTCCAACGTAGTCAGCCTGGAATCCCGACCAGGGCCTTCCAGATAAAGTACGGGTCGATGCACCAAGTCTTTAGCCTCCTCTTTACCACTCTGGTGAGCAAATAATGAGCGTTCTTAAAGATAACTGGGGAGACTTGCAATATATTGCACTGAAGAAAGAGAGAGCCCGCTGGGGAGAGGAGGGCTGAATTTCTTAAATGAAATCACATGAAGGAGCAATGAACCACTCATTTGATGGTGAGAAGATCACTTTTAAAGCATTTAAAAGGATAGCTGCAAGGTCATAAAAAGCATGTTAACACATTAGAATTTTATTTTGGGAAAAAAAAAGTATTAGAGGTGGTTTGAAAATGTCTGCTTTTGTCTGCTCAAATGAGGGAGAGTTGCAGTTCCAGAAGTCTTAGCTACCTCACACGACTGTAGTCATAACAAACTCTTGGTAGAAACAGTGTCTTTAGAGACTTTCATTGGCAGTTACAAGTGAAAAGCCACAAGTTACAAGTGAAAGTATGGACTTTTATGTTCAGATCTGAACTTATCTAAATTAATAAAATATCAGAAAGAGACGTTATGTTTGTCATTTTGTATGCATTCACATTGTTGTCTTAGAATGGAAAAATCTGCTTGCCTTCTTCATATGCTGCAAGCTGCTCATGGAAGAGAATCCTATGCTTTTGTAGTAGACATCCTAAACCTCTATCCATCACTATAAAATTCTGAGTAATCCTTATGCAGAATCATGAATAGTATAGATTGCTAATCTGTCAGTGAAGACCTTATTTTTTTCAATAAACATTGCTTAATTTTACAAAGACTATTTCATGTGCTTACTTTAATGTCATTTGCATAGATAGAATACTAGTCTGCATAGGGTCAAGTGCATGTGTAGATCTTCAAATGACTAGATATAAATAGAACATATATTTGGCTATTTAGAGCATCATTGCTCATGCATGCCTATCAGTTTCAGTAGAAGTTTTGAGTGTACAAGAGATATAGGGTCACATTTCAAATTATGTCAAGGAAGGCTCCAGAAAGCTTTACAAAGCAGAAGAGTTTGACCAGGACAGAACTATTCACTTCAAGGCTGCATTTCTTTTTCTCTTCCACTTCATGGAAAATTGACACATTTAACATCTTTTTTTAGATTTATTTCTTTTAGGTTATACAGATATTTACCTTATTACATTTCTCTGGATAAATTTAAATAGATTTTGTTTTCTTTTTTTTTTTTCAGTGAAGATGAGCTCAATGCTTATGTAAGTTAGAGGCCAGCCAGTCAGAGCCTTGCCAACAGTACCCCTCAATCCTGGCTTTCAATACAGTTGTTGTTCTAGTAACGTCTCTCTCTTAAGCTGCAGCTGCCAACTCTGTTCAAATGTGTGGTGGTTTTCTGCAGTGGGCAAAGAGCCACCAAGACCGAAGCTGGAACCATGGAACTCTTTTCATGTCCAAACATTGATTCCTTCAACCATAACTCTCCATAGGAAATAAATGGTAAAAGCACACCACAAAATATCTTTTCTGGAGGGGGAATTAGGAATATAAATTAAATGTACAGCCCCAAAACAACAAATTGATGTTTTACTAGTCTGAGGAGGTAAAGGTTCTCCCTCCAAAATCCAATAATATTTTTTTTATTGCTCTTTTCTTGGATGAATTCTAAATGGCTATTTGTGAGGAAACTACTTTTATTCAAACAAGGATTCATCTGCCTGCTTCTGCAAGGATTAATTCTATACCACAAAGGAAAATAAGACCTACCCACACTATCACTGTCTACATGGAATTTGCAATAATGAAAAGAAAGCACCTTAGCCATTTGCCATTGGGTGTCTGGTAGGCTTCTGCTTTCATCTTACTGACTAGCTCCCTTAGGAGCTCCTTAAGGAGAGCAAATCACATTTTGCTTGGGAAGATCTCTGCATACTGCAGAGTTCATAAGCAAGAGGCATGACCTCTTCAAAAACCACCCAACGCTTCAACACGGAGTCATTACAAAATCTGCTGTAAGTCTAGTCATTAGAATACCATGCTTTTATTATATTATCCATTCCACTTACTCCACTGTCATCAGTAAGGCTGAACAGATGAAACTGGTGGCATGATTTAATTTTGTGTATATTACAATAAGTAAGTTTGCATACTACCTATATAGCAAATATAAGGAAAACCAGGCTTTCCCTAAGCTACAGGCTGATATTTATTTATACACTATATTTCAATTCTAAAGTGGAAAGCAAATCTCTTTTGGCAAACCTTTATTCAAAATGGCAATATGAGTATTAAAAAAAAAAAAAATTATTAGGCCAAAGTAGTTTATATACTGTCATGTTATCAGTGACAAATTGACATGCCATCTAACCAATTGTGGTACCATTACAAATGACTAAGCAAAGAAATTTCAAAGAATCAGTGTTACACAGGCAGATATTATAGCTGACCATCCCACAGCGCACTCATCCCCGGGTTTGAGGGACAGATGTATTCAAGAATAATGTTTATCTTCCAGATATCTAGGCCCCTGTTAAGATAAGGGAAGATAACGATCTTCCCAATGCTCATTTCTGGGATATCTGCTTCTTCTATACCACACTGGAAGAGGGACAATATTAGAACAATAGAAAAGGATTTACTGCAACAATACAAAAGAGGAAAATTTAAGATCACCACAGACGTTGTAATACAAGTTTCACCACTCTAAAACATTTCAACATGAGCACTCTCTTCTACACCAATCTTAAAACCTGATATGGTTTTCCTTCTATTCCTCCTACAATAAATTTATAAAACTCAGTGCTCTGCCTTGTAGAGGTTACTGAATGAGCTGGTTGAGATGTGGGAACTGGTAAAGTTGCATTAACTTTGTGCTCTTCCAAGCTTGTATGCAATTCTTCCCAGCAGAGTTAATTAGCTTAGGCACCCAACCAGCAATTTCACAGCAAACTAACCCAATTATCTCTGCATGATATGATATTGTGTCATGTCTGAGCTCAGAATATGTCTGTCTACATATGGGAAAAATTAACTGCAGGTTGTACTATTTAAAATAGCAGTTGGTCCTGTAAGGAGAGTTTCTTCTGCCTTGTATATTATGAATATATGAGCTAATAATCAGATAGGGAATATCCTGCTGTATTTTCAATTCTGTTGCAACGATCTCTTTTAAAGTAAAACCAGTATAAGTAAAGGACATGAGGAACACGAGGTTCTCACTTCCAGAAGGTCACATAAAATAAAATATTTTTCACATCTACGTCAGCATATCTATCGAATTTGTCATGGCTGGGTATCTGCAATAACTTGATAACAAGCTAGTTCCAGTTTAAGCAGAACAGTGCAGATTTTCTCCCTGCATGGAAATGTTGATGAACTACCTGTTGCTCCCGAGAGACTCAGAACCTGAAGGGCAACTCCTGACAACACGCTTTTGCTGACAGCATGGTATTTCTATGACCTGTTTTGCTACACTACCACAACTTCAAAACTCACCCTCAGCATTGCCAAGAAGCGTGGAGGCACTTCCCTTCCTATCTTTCAGGGAGAAAAGCCTTACCCAATACTATTCTCAAGAAATCTGTGGTAGATTTGGGACCTGATCTTGGGTCTTCAGAATGTTAAGCTGGTCCATTGACCAGCTTCCGTCTGCAAGTTACAAGAGCCGTATAGCTTTATCTCGCACAACATAAAGAAACTAATAAAGCACAAGCATAAGAGGGAGAACACTGTTTTCTGTAAGTATTTGAGTACATGTCATTACAATGATAACAAGCATATTCTGGGCAAAGCACATAGTTGTTATCTATTATATCCTCAGGAAACACAGTTAAGTGACCATTTAATTTATTTGTTCAAGTTATTTTTCACACTTGGGATATAAAAACCAAGAACTCCAGTGTAAAAAAACAAACGAGCAAAAAAACAAACAAACAAACAAATAAAAAGCAGACAATAAACTGATTTTCTTATTCCTGACTTTTGGTTAAGCAATGTCAAGTCAGTTCATTGAAAAGTTACTACTGTCACTCCAGCCATTGTAAACATTTAGACATTACTTTATCAAATTATTAGTTCTTGTTTTTTCTTATGAAAATGCAAGAACAAGCATAGGAACAATAGAACATGATTTTAAATGAAAACCTCTCTCAACCTTCATGGGAAAACAACTCCCTCCACATAATCTATGTAACATTAAGGAATTTGAAATTATACTAGTAAGACTGGCATCATTCCAAAAATCTTTAAATTAGAAGTAAAATTAGAAGCAGTAATGTAAGCCAGATACAGCATTTTATTTTTTATGTTGTCTAAAATAATTACTATTGTTTTAGAATAATACTTAATAATACACAGTTCCATTTATAGCCTCTTCTTGTTTCAAAGTTACCTGGAGAAATATACTCAGTGTACCAGACTCTTGTGTTTCTTTTCATACAAAATAATTACCCTCTTGCAGTTGTTGGGACTTGCCCTCTAAATTACTTTCAGCCGTGTGTCACTCTTAGGGCAAATGACAGCACGACTGTTTCAGCACATTTTAAAGATAGTGTGGTCAACAAAGCTGTCCCTCTCTGAGGGCATGTTGTGCTTTCTTCACCAGCTATACCCACAGACATGATAAAGCCAGCTTTACATTGATCAGTGACAAACTTTGCCTGTCATTCCTTTGGAAATTCAATTCCCCTGTAAAATCTGAAATTGGATACTGCATGACGCATTGAACACAAAGTCTTAGATCTTTCATTTCAGCCTGTACAATTTCTGGCTCCCGTTCCTCCTCACAGAGTTTGATATGAAAACAGAGAGAGACACAACCGAGGTCCTGTAGCTTTATACCACACTCATTGCCACATGTATTTCCTTGAGAGATTTTCTCTAATAAATCACGACAGTGGACCTTGTCCCTGGAATTGCCCTCAGACTGCAATATAGCCATATAATGCTTGCTTCAACTTCCCATACCACTCACAGAGCCAGCTGTAGAATATCCACTTACGTTTAGAATAACCTCAGCTCACTGCCCCATTTGGTATACCTTGGAGTGAAATATATGATCCAGGGCACTATGTCCTTTATTTGCTATCTAGGCTAATTAAAAACTTTATTTATTTTTACGTTTGTTTGATGAACAGCCTCGTGGCTGCCTGAAAAAGTCCTTGAGCTGGCCACACCTTTGGTGTGACCCCTTGGGGTCATTTTTGCACTCTGAACAGTTTTCTTACAAGAGGACAGCATTTGTGCTTATTCTCACATGCACAAACCAGGAGACATAGATAAGAATATATGTAATGGAAATAATGCCCTTTCACTCTTCAGTGCTCTGAAGGACTCATTTGCACTACGGACAATGCCAAGACCCCAAGTTTGGACTGACTTGGTATAAAAAATGTTAAATGAACTGACCAACCATCTGAAACGGAAGACTTTAATCTTTAGTTCAGCTTTCTTTTTGTGCTCAGTATCCTTTTCATAGCAGATAATAACATTTGCATGGATATAACTTTCTTAGAATGACAGTACCATGAACTCAATGGTATTTAAGCAATAGATTATAACTGGCATCATAAAGGATCACAAGTGTATCTTTTCTGTCAGCTTGTGCCATTTAGAACCTCTACCCATGGATCATTGATATAACAGATTATTATGGTCCATTGTGTCAGTTCATCTGCTGGGATCTGTGCACTATAAGCATGACAGATTTCCTCTACAGCAATTATGGTCTATTGTGACAATAGGATTTAATGAATATAAACAACAAACCACATAATCTGTTATTACAGCACACAGTCATGCACCCAGATGGGAATTAAGTTCCTAGACATTGCCAGTTGCAATTTTTAAAACTGACAATTTCAGCCTTGTGCTATTAGATGCAATGCTCTCGTTTACAGCATGTATTTATTTCAGCCCTGGCAGGTGAAAGGTCTTCAGAATTTAAAGCCCAGTACTGCAAATGTTCCATTATTTCATTTCTTCCTGAGTAAACACTATCTTCTAGATTTTTAGATAACTACAACTATTTTTCACTGTAGAACTAATGACGCTATTAACATTTCAGTACTAGCACTACAGATGAAACACAAAAATACAATAAAATTGGTCACAGAAATTAATGAATCATAGCAGAAAAATCCTGTATTGTTCCCCAAGACCAACACTTATGCCCATATTAAATTTTTACAAATGACGGGCAAAGTGTTCAGCTGGTCCAAATCAGTGAAATTCCAATGACTGATGCAGCCGAAGGCCTGACCTACAGGTCTAGAAATATATTTGTGATATGTAGCCTACAAAAGTTTACATTTTTTACCCAGTCAAAATTGGATTTGATTACAGGAGTTTTCAGCTTTTCAAGACGACCTGTAAACCCGAGTACCTCACAGTTTACAGTTATCTGCTTTTGAGAAGAAACGACCAAGGAAATATTCCTCCACATATCTCTCATATCATGAGAGAAAAAAATTCTTACCCTTACCTAGCATGCGAACACATTTGGCATTCTGGTCAGGATTATCAAATGAGATTTCGCCGCACCTCTGAAAAGAAAAGAAATAATACATTTAGTTAAAGACTATGCAGAAATGCCTCTGTCTTAACTTTCTGCTGCCTCTGCTTGGTGCTAGAGATGCTCAAAGACACCTTGCTAATACTGTCATATCCAAATGATTTTCCAGTACCTTTTTTTTTTTTTTTTTTTTTAAGAATGGACATTCCAGCACATTGATAATGTACAAGGATGGGTAAGTATAAAATTTTCAATGATGTGCTGCTCAGTATTTGCAAAGAGAACCAAACTTAAGCCAGCACATATTACCTTCATTCTCCATGGCTGAAGCTCATCCATTGTTACTATTTGTAAGCATCAGACCCAATTTTACAGGTGGCCTCACCTCTAACTGATGAAAATTATGACCCTTTCCAGCATATTCAATTCTTATCTGGCTGCACCCTAAACAAGATCTTTGAAATGATCCAATTAAAAAAATAACAACAACAACAAAAAGGTGGGGGATTTTTTTTGGAGGTTTAAAAAAATGCAGTAATTTCACAGCTGTGATTCAGAATATCATCTTGCAAACAGCTGAACTGGTATACAAACGAGGGGAGCAATCTCTGGTCACAGATGAGGGATAAGGACAGGCAGACCAGGACAGTCAATCACCTGTACCTCAGATCTGCCACTGACAGCACAGAAACATGAAACCACAGCCTGTAAGTGTATGAACAGTTAAGCTTAGCATTTCATGCCATACTGCTGTTCTGCTTGATCTGATCAGCTGATCCGATTCTGGTTGATTTATGTTCCAGTGTCCATTCTGTATACACTTCTCTCAGAGTGCAGGAGTAAAAGTCACTGTGTTTCAGCTGTTTGTACTTCTGTAAAATGAACTTATTAAAAAAAAACCTCTAAAAAAATTATTAAACAAAGCAGTTGTTTCATATTGAATTTGAGCTCCACAGCCCCTATGAATAAGGACTTTTTTTTTGTAATATGCAATTATCTTATGGCTCTATGCTAGTATTTTGTTAATCAAAAATAATAGTCACATGTTCAGATATATTACCAGCACTCATTTTCTTTCCCTGTACATACACTGTGCAAGAACATCATTAAAGTTAGAATAAGAGTGCAATAAGAGTTTTTTTCAAGGAAAAAAAGACAATTTTGGAGTCCTTTATGTAGACAGACAAGTCAGTTTAACAGACAGGAGGAAGCAAATTGATGAGGCTCATGGGTCTCATAATCTCCTATTAAAGTCTATGCTTACTTCTGTAGTTGTCTCGGGCACTACCAAAAAGATCCTTTTTTTTTTTATGACAACATTTGAAGCTTGTGACACTGGTTACAAGCCTCATACAAGTGGACAGCCTCATATTTTATATGTAAAAGTGTCCATGCTTGTTTATCTATATATATATTTCATGCTTTTAGTGATTGTGACCAAAGGAGAATATAAACTCAGTGACACAGGTTTGTCAAACAGCTGAGAACTGTCTGTTTTTCCTCCCTTCCCTCTCTCATGCATTTTCCATTCTCTTTTACAGCATCTTCAGCTTTCCCTCTTTTGTAAGATGAAAAGGTTAGTACCATCTTTTTTAGGGGGGGTAAAATATAAGGTGCTATTTACAACAAATACTTAGAAAAATAATTTTAAAAAAGCTTCTGTGCTTCAAAGGAGATGAAAACCAGCAACAATGTTGTAACTGAACAAAATGTTTGAAAGTCACTGTTTTTAAAATAGCCTTTGCCTCCCTCCCTCTGAGGTAAACACAAACAAACAAACAAACAAACAAAAGCCCACCTCCCACACAGAGCCTCCTCTGCACAGCTCAGTACGTCCATAAAGGGCACAGACATGCCTATATTAACCTGCCTGGCTGGCAGCACGTACGACTGAAAGACTATGAAAGAGAAACAGCACGAGCATCTCAAGCTTAATGCTATGAATGCTCTTATAGCAGCTCCCTCTCAGGAGACAGAGGAATTTGCTTTGTGTTCTTCAAGGAAAGTGAGTTAAGATATGGGCTCTCTTTCACAGGAACCTTCCAGCTTCTTTTTCAAAACCACTGGGACATTTAGAGAAACACAGATTTAAGAAAGCACTTCAGAATTCACCTCCTCCCTCCACCCTGAATTTAAGCTGGTCTTTGAAAGCTCCTGGTTGTTTTCCATTTAGTCTCTCACACATATTGCATGTTCCAGACATATTTATATAAACATCACATTGCAGGCTGGCAAATTGTGTCTTATAACATATAACAATACTTACCAGTCCTAGTATTATGAAATTGGGGAAACAGCTAATGTTCCATCAAGTCCACTAACATCCCACGGGATCCATTATGAGGAGGGATGAACTTTGAAAAGTTTGGAAGTAAGATTCAGATAACTGTATTCAAGTTCAGAGGCTTATCTGAATTCCCTTAACCCCTGAAACCCACAGAACTGGATGAAAATTGTGCTGGAACAGTCAGCCTATTTTAGGAGACTTTTCACTACTCATGCTGCGGCTGGAAATATCATGAGCAAAAGATACGGCAGCAATTTTCTTTCTGATGCCAGTAAAAGCTCATAGGTACACAAGAATGAGATGAAAAATAAGCTGTTACCAAACTGCTCAAGCATCTAAAAAGATTTCATTGGAGCCTGGATGTGCAAAGTGGCACAGAATTTAGCAGGGACTCATTTTTGCTCATCCCACAAAAATAGTCATTTGGGCATTTTCACCGTTAGCAAATATTTTCCATGAACAAAAAGTAAGAAGGGACTTCAGTATTTAATCTTTAGGAGTAGACTGACACTCTTCTACCACTGCTACAAGTGGCTGCCAAGGTGGGCTTAGTTTCACCTCCCCTTTTCCTGGCGCAGCTCATTTCCCTCCCTGGGCTGGGTCCACTCCACTTGCCTGTGCTCTGGGGATGGTAATGAGACCCAGGGCCGAGACCCTGTCCTCCCTGTCCATTTCCAAGGCAGGAAGATTATACCAGCCCCAAAGCAGCTGCTTATTCTCTCCAACTTAGAAACGTTTCTAAGTTGGCTCCAGAGGTAACAGTGGATCCCTCAGAGAGCAGGAGCAGGAATTTGATATCAGATGCAGGTTATTTTACTTATTGATTTCAGCCAGTCAGGAAGTGGGGAAGAGAGGAAGAGGAGCCCTGGATATATCTACTAGACATCTGCAAACCAACTGCACATGTGCCGATCAGCTATACACATACGTCTGTTGGGAAAGTTGAGAAAGAAGCGTAACATGCCTTCCAGAAACTAGCTACACAGCTTCTAAATCGTGTTGCTTACAAGCAGCACTTCCAGCATTCATACAGATCAGGTCTGGAAGAAGATGTAAGCTTCTGTTCTCAGTTCAGAGAGGAAAGAGTGTTGGTGGTGTGCTGTAAAGACTGAACATATTACTCAGTCAGGAAGAGCAGTGAGTTCAAACAGGAGAACTGGCTCTGAACTTCACTTGAAATCTATGACAGGGAGGGATTCAGTGTCCAAGCCTATATTTGAATCCCACTGAAGTTACATGATTGCACTAATATATGGTACTCTTGGAGCTGTGTGATCCCTAAGCTATGGATGTTTTAAATCTTAGTTTGGGCTCTGTGGTACCTCTTTGCTGGGAAAGAAGTTGTCCTTAACTCTTGTTATACTTAGTCCTGAGACCCTGGACAACACATTGATGGGTTTACAAAGCAGTTCTTCAGAAAATAGTATAACCAGATTTCACTTCCCCTGATGTGCAGTGATATACACCTGTGTCAGAGAGGGCTTATTGTTGAAAATATTAACTCACTGCTGTGAGTGGTCAGACTTAAGATAGAGATAGATAAATACAAGTAAAATTAGCTCCTCCAAATCTTTGTTATTCCTTCATATCTCTTGAATAAGTGAATTCTGGATTAAGCTGCTACTTTTTTTTTTAATCTTGCAGGAACAGAATAAAGTACAGTCATTTTCAGTTAATAATATTTTCAATAATGAAGATGTATTTCCACATAAGGCTACAGCCTGCAATTCATTATGCATGTGAGAAAATATTTGTGCTTAGATAAGAAAGTAAATTAATGAATTTTGTACTCCCAACTCCCTTTGCAGGGATCAGATACATACCATGAGCTGGTATGTTGCACAAGCTGAAATGTGGTAAACCAGGTTTACAAGTCCCCCCACGGAAAAAGAGACAGAATTAAGGAACATCTGAAAATGGAGTTTAGGAAAACAAAGGAAAAAAAAAGACAAAGTTACAGTTAGACAATAGTGATAAATGGAGATGATATTCAGAAGGAATGTGAAATGAACTCTGGTCCTTTGATGAAATAAGCAAGTTGGAAGGCCAAAGTGGGCCTGCTGGGCTGCGTGGACCCACCGCTACCGGTCGGAAGGGAAGCCCTAGGTTGGAGAGGCACAAGACCCGCCTTGCGAAGGGCGCTCTCAGGCAAGGTGAGCTGCTTACAGGCTTGTGTGGAGCACACAGCAGTACAGGAATGCCTCTGCAGGAGCCCCGTGCCAAAACAGTAAAACTGCTGAAAAGCAAGGCCCAACTGGCAAAAGAAAAGTTCATACAGAGAGCTGATTGAAAATCTACTCTAGACAGCTGTACTCATGCAGACAAGTATCTCATATTACTTCAGTGGTATTTAGGTGATCATTCATAGGCTGCATTTCCATCTCCAGCATGCCTGGGGGTCACATCACCTGTGTTTGACTACTTAGATATGTATCAGTAAGCAATGTATACATACCCCCAACAGAATATGCCCTTACTTTCTTTATGTTGTGGAGAAAACATTATCTACCAAAATGCCTTTTTGAAGTTCATTATATTCAAATTCTATATAGGTGATAAATTAAAGCATTATATGCTTTAAGAAGAGAGATGCATACCAAGTAATAGAAATAAATAGATAGGGCTAAATTCTTACGTATGACAAAATTCAACAAGTAAACTCCTGAATTCTTTTCTTATTAAAACTGCAATATGTGGCATGTTGATTTTCTACTCATTAAATGCATTTAATTAACATTTATGTATTTAAGTAATTGCAGAGCATTTAAAATATAAGGTTTTTTTGGCATGAAAATTGAACATGAAAAATTTTGACCTTTTTAAACCACAGACAAGCAAGTTTGGAAAAGCCGACTTACGCAGATAAGAGGTTATGGAAGTAAGAACAAAATTTACAGCTTTTTTTCACTCTGTTCTGTTTTCTGCAGTGCATATTGAGTATGCTGTGCCACACATATGTCTCTTCCAACACTGCAGTAACTGGTAAGGTACTTAATAAAGATGATCAGACAGACATCACAGTATCCAATGGTTAATTTTCTTCTTGCAATAGGTGATGTGGATTATTATATATCAAAATACAGGAGATGATACACTAATTGGACAATGATTTCTTTTCACATAGGTAAGAGTGCCCAGTTAATTTTTCTCTTACCAGTAATCAGGAAGCAAACTGAACATAACAACATTTTTCATTTCTTGGTAAAGGATTATTCTTTCTTTCTTCCCCCTCCCCCCCCAGTACTACACATAATTTATCATTCCTATTGAAATTAGAATTAAAAGATATATTCATAAAAACACTCGATTTATAGAATTTAAGGCAGAGCAAACAGCTTTTGTATTTCTATCAAAATCAATATGGTTGATCCCAGAGGCAAAAAGTCTGCTTTTATTTATATTTCTGTTTTCCTATTACATTCCTTTCCCTATCACCTTTAAAAAGTACTTGAATAGAGTCCTCTACTATGTAAGAACATTACTTCAGTATTAATGATTTAGAGATGTAAAGTCAGTATGAAAAGCAACATCTCTACGATCTTTTGTGGTAACAACTGATCACTTGTATAAATAGTTGAAAATGAGGGCAATCTTTTACTAATTCACGAGGCTGCCTGGGAGGAGATTTAAGGCAGATTCCTCCTGAATATAAGAATTGCAGGAACTCCAGTGCCTTGTTAAACTTGAAGTATTTCCATTTCAGTGTCCCTCTCTCTAACGAGGACTGAAGGAAGTACAGGAACTACTAGGGCAGATTGACACAGGGGGTCATATCCTACTAAGCCTTTGTAACTGTCACCTCTTCCAAAATGAGCGCCTCACAATACTCCCTTTTAGAGATTAAACAAAGAGTTGAGTAAGAGAAGGGACTCTCCTATTAGTACTCTGCATACTCTTGAAACATACTTCCATGTTAAATACTCCGAGTTGTGCTGAATTCTTAACCTTGCTAATATCAATGTTTTCTGCAATGATAATGGTTTTTATCAAGGTTTTTACTTGCCAAGAGAGAAAATCTTTTTTCTACATGATACTTAATTTTATATTTAATTCAGGCCCATGTTCAGTCAATTTTCTGTGGAGCAATTAATTGCAAAAAGCTCACCCTTTTCATGTGGCCTTGAATTTCCATCTCTGAATTCTTTAGTGATTTTATTTAGCCTTTCTTACATGAAAATATGCTTATTACAAAACAACTATTGTTTCATGTTCCTATTGGTAGTCAATACTGAGAGAACTTTTTAGCCAATAAAATTGCTTCAGAAGAATTTTGACTGTTTACATATTACATGTATTACATGGGAATTTTTAACAGTTTTCCAGAATGATCAGAGATCATATCTTATACTTAACTCTAGTATGAGACTAAACTTTATACATGCTAAAATAACTAAAACTAAACTAAAAATTTATACCTACATTTGGCAAGTTTTATCTTAATGGCTAAGCTGTAAAAGCACACACAAGAGCTGTGCTAAATGGAGCTCCAAGAGGAAATCTTGAACAGACACGTACTGTACGCAACCTTTACCTCCTGTATCCTCAGAGAGTAATGCCCATCCATTTGGAAATGCGATGCAATCACAGCCCACTAACCACTGTCTTTCAAATAGCATTAGCAGCCAGAATACTACCTTTGCTGCTCGTAAGACTATTACAAAGTACTTACAGCTGTATTATTTTGCAGCCATACCATATTTCATGGGTAGGGTTTCCAGCTTCCCTATTTTGCATCAAAATTGAGCAGTTAAAATGAAAACCCAGGATCTATTAGCATCTAGGCAAGTTACTTCAAAGTAAAATAGCTTGGCTTGGGCAAATTTGTTCTGGGGATACTCCCTCTCCCAGTGAAAAGAGAAGGCTTCACTTGGGTGCAGGAAGTTAAACACGTTGCTGAAATAACCTCTCTCTGTCAGTGTCGCTCCCCAGCAGCATCCTGGCAATGCATTTTACTCTGGAATCCACTCACTGCAGACCCTCTGCTAGTCCCAACAGAAGACACAGCAAAATGAATAATTACAGTAACCTGCACAAGGATTCCCACACAACCACTGCTGCCAGTAGTCAGCAACTTGTCTGTGGACTGGATAGCCCGAGGGGAACCTTTAGGCACTTCGTTCTCTCACTATGGTTAGGAGTGGTTCAAAATGGATTAATGGTGCTGGAAAATGGATATAGAAGTTGTTTAACTGCTTGTTCTTCTTCAGTTAAGGAAAAAAAAAGGTTTAACAGTTTGTGACTTCATTAGAGAGGTGCCAGTGGAACTGATCCCCCTGAGAATCTGCCAGTGTTTCAATAGGGCCCTCTGTTTTTAAATACTTGTAACATGGGCAGTGGAAGCCAAGTCTAGGACTATTAAGCAGTAACAGTGTTGGGGTTTAGTATGCAGTAAGTCACAGGCAAGCGTGCATTAGCAGGGGAGGCACCACTTGGAGACTTGTTCTAAAGCTGTGCCAGCATTCAAGATATGTTAAAGTGCAGACTGATTTTTTACCCTCCTGGGATGAATTTGTTCATCTTCAAGTTTACATTTTGAAGAATGTAGAACATCTGTAAGTTACGTAATGCATCCTCCCACCACAAAAACAGGTCTAAGTGGGAGGGGGATGCGATGCAAAATATCAATAGTAGGGAAAAGGCAAATTCATTGTTTTTATTTATTATTGCTCTGATGTGAAACATCAAAGTCCTCTGTCTTTAAACATTCTCTGGACCACATAATTACCTTTCCTCCTCCTCTTCTGACTTGTGAGGTTGGGCTGTTCTCCCAGCTGCTTTTTATGGCTATTGCCATTTTAATTCCCACTTTCTACTGTAATAACTAATGGGAGGAATATACAGGATTAATTTTTGAAAAATTAGGACTCCACATAAGCCACATATAATTCTCATATATTTACCATTGATCTATCGGATCAAAGGACAGGTCAAAACCTCTGAAGTGCTAACTCTTGCTTTCCAAGAAGCAAACTGGAAGTCTGAAAGAGACTGAACTACCTAGATGTTGACCTTGGGCTATCCAAAGAACTGTGGGATAAATTTTGGCATCCACTTTTTGCATGCGTCTGCCTAGACTGTAATACTTTGCATACAAATGCACAGTCTCACGAATGACACGTAGAGCACTGAATGCTTACACAGGCATTGGGTTACTCCTACCTAGCATACGAGTAAGACTACCTTCCTGACCGCTTTGTGCATGCCACCAAGTGCTGGTGGCAAGCTGCCACCAAGCTGCCTGCTTCTCTAGTGTTAGGTTTGCACAAACGCTGAGCATTGGGAAAGAACATCTGCATTAAAAGGAAGTGTCACTGAAACAAGCCAAAAATTTTGGCAACTTTCTAAGTGGCATTAATAATTTATCTGGAGTGATAAAAATGCCTGTTATTACCTTATTTCCAGGAAACATTTACATACTACTGTAATAAGTACTTTACAGTGCTGTCTTCTGAAGCAAGGCTAAGAAGATGAATTTCTCCCTGAAATTAATTCCCAGAGGTACACTTTTATACTGGAGTTGTTTTTTCTTTACTT
This sequence comes from Eudromia elegans, assembly GCA_003342815.1. Taxonomy (NCBI): domain Eukaryota; kingdom Metazoa; phylum Chordata; class Aves; order Tinamiformes; family Tinamidae; genus Eudromia; species Eudromia elegans. The sequence goes on from PTEX01000044.1 coordinate 2,243,990, forward strand.
TTGCATATATGAAAGTACCAGTTCACAACAGGTATTTGGTTGGGAAGTGCTGTAAAAGACTCTCTCCCTCTCTTCTCTCAAGGCAGATTCCTGGTATATTCTCTCTGTGTCAAGACTACCACTATGTCTGAGATGCTGAAAGAGAAAGAAAAAAAAATCCTGCAAATGTTGCTTTTACTTGTGGTAAAATTCGTTAATGGCAGGTTACATGAAGAATGAATTGTCCAGATCTAGACCTTCTTTCTTCTCTTGCAGGCCCTCGGCACAAGTGATATGAATCTGGATTCCACATGCTGAAATTATTAGTATTTCATGCTTAAGAGGCTTGTTTTAGACTATAGAAATAACTGGAGTAAGCAACAGCAAAAAGGCCCCATGAGAACACAATGGCCCCAGCTCAAGGGTTTTCTTGAGCTGCCTATCAGTGGTTTAAGACAAAATAAAGCTGTTACAGTTTCATAGCTATCTGCAACTCTCAAAACCCTGTTTTGCAAACGAGTATTCATACAAGTACATCATGAGATGAGAAAGTTCACTTCCCTGTGTAACTCAAATAAGGCATTGAATATATCGGGGGAAAAATACCTCTTATGTCACCCAGCTGCAACTACTTCACCTGCCTCACTTTGTCTTCCTAAGTTTTCATCACAAAGTGACATGAAACCATTTTAGACTCGAATATAGAGAACTATATTTTTGCTACAGGAGAAAGATCTTGTACCTCATGCTTTAAACAACTACCACAGCGTAAGAAAGGTAGTGCTTACCAAAAACAGGATACAAGTTATTTTTTCAAAAAAACCTCCATATTAAACCAGCCTTCTTTATAATAGTATTAAACACAAGACAAAAAAGGAAATAAGAACTGTTCTTTCAAGTAGTACTAAGAAAATACAACATGTACTGTTTACGGGAACTAAATGAAGGTTAGAAAAGGACTTAATCAAATATCATTCCCTTGCTTAATCTGGATTTATCTTCTGACAAGAATTCCCCTTGAAGGCACATGTCCTCCTGCTATACCTAGTGAACCTCAAGCACCCTGTGGAAGCAGCAAGGCCGTGCCTCCTGTTACTCTCTATTCAACCTGCTACTGCTTTTCTGGGGAGATATGAGAAGTGTACCTCATTTGTAGAAAAAAACATGTTCACTTCTTGTTGTTATGGAAATAATCTTGCATTGCCGTTTGGCCTGGTGGTGCTCTTATCTTTCAATTTTAGCTGGCAAAGTCAACATGGTGCATTATTTTTATAGTGTAGTTTCTATCATGTATCTCCTGTTCAAAACCAGATAACGTCTTTGATTTTTAATGTTAACCAATTTCATTCTGATTGATATGCATAGTATCATTTCTATTTAGTGTCTTTTAACACCTGGCCAATATGCATTTGAATGTGCTGCAGTAGGCATCTTACACAAGGTGTCTAATATTTACCATGTACAGTCTGTTCTTTATCTGGTCGCCCAAGGCGAAAACCGTGTATACAATGTAGCATTTTCTTTTCAAATAATATTACTTTCAGATGTGTTTGTTTTTGCCTTGTGCTACTTAAGTGTGTCTGTTACTATATTTTTGTGTTAATGAAGATGGGATTGAAAATCAGATCAGCTCCAAAGATTGATTTTCCAATTTTTCCTGAATTCGTAGGTTTCTTAAGATAGGTTTCAAGAAAAAAATCATTCCCTCCATATTTTCTGAAAATTGTGGAAACGGTGAGTGTCTTAGGCAAATTTTTTAATATATATTACGATATTATATATGTTTTGGGAGGACATGTATTCTATAGCACTTCAGAACAGTTACCTTCTACATCAGACACAGCAATGGTGGACTTTTGTAGTATCTCACATGAGAAAATCAACTTTACCTTTTGAATTTTGCAGAGAGAGATGGACACTTAGAACCTACCTGATTACTGAGAGAGCCCAGATGCCTAACTTTTAATCAGTTAGTTAGGTGGGCTTACCTAATTCCATAAGCATTAACATCTGATGTGCATCTGGACCTAATATCAGTGTTAATCCTGAACGTTAGTCTCAGTTTGCATAACAGAAGGAATATTCTTCCCATGGCCACCACGTGGCAACACAGTTGTCACAATAGCAGAAATGAGCAGCCTCTCATCTCCACAGAAGACGTGGGCTGCAACATTTGGTCATAGGGGGACCTGTCATGGTCAACCAGGCCAGCACGGCCCTTTGGACAACTCCAAGCTCACCGCATGTAAAGGAATTTAAAGGGCTTTTTAAAATGCTGCTTTGGCAATAGTTCTTAAGACTACTTGACCAGTGGGAAAGAATACAATGTGAATTGCACAGTACAGTTGTGAGGCTCACAAATAGCTAGAGCAAAAAATTTATGGGCTTTTGCACAGTAAATGGAACTCTTCCTCCAAATCTACAGTTAAATACTGCTATTCCTCCCCAGATTTGATAAAGCAATGGGGAAAATAAATTTTTAAAAAATTTATTTTATAATCTAATATAAATTTGTATATAACAAAGTTTATAATAAAGCATAAAAAGACATTTATAAATCTGTAGTGGTAATAGCTGTGTGAATTCTACTTTGTGGGAAGTAATAGTTCATTTAAAAGATATGTACTAGCTAGTGATTGAGAAGAAGTAGCAAAGTACTTTCCATATCAGAATATGAAAGCAAGTGTTAACTATCATACTTCTACAGGCATTAACAATTTTAATTCCACATTACATTAATATTGAATCTGTAAAAATAACAATTGGTACCTGTCATTTTTTCAGAGAAGAGTCATGATTTTTCGTATGTTGCAATATATCTGAGCCTCATGACTCTGGCAAAATTGCACATATTACAAGTGCTGCATCTGCATTGCTTTAGAAAGAAAGAGAATGCCCGGTGAATTTTTTTGCAGTGATAATTAGAAATTTTCTCTAAAAAGTTCTTAGCCTCCTCAAAAATTCCTTTGAAATGGAGTTTACATAGTACATAAAGAATGAAATTACATCAAATTATCTGGGCTTTCTGACTTTATTTTAAAATTGAAAGGTTGCTCATTTTATGCTACACGATGCTAATTCATAATCCAGGTGAAAAAACAAAACCTTTCTGGCGCAAACAAGTTCTTCAGTGGAAATGTGCAGGATTCCAATTAAAACGGCTTTGAAGTACCTCCTGTTTGCGTGAAAACACCTGGAATTTGCATTTGGATCTAGACTCTTGTGCCTCAGATATATCTCTATTTTCGGTGCATGTCTAGTGTTTGAATGCTGGCAACAAAATGGTGATATACTGACTGAAGGGATCGTAGCTTATCTCTTATGCCTAGACACTGATACAAATAATGTGGTAAGTTTTTTACTTAGGGAAAATGTTCAGTGAGTCTGTGATATTTTTTAGCTATTTCATTTTTACATTAGTTATTTTTTACAGTATTATTCAACATTACCCTTGAGACAGGCCAAGTTTTACAATTAGCTGCTCTACAGATGGGAAATGGAGGAAAGGACTGATTACACAAATTTGCTAAAGGTCAGCAGCTTGCTGAAAGAATAGGGAGTAGCACTGCACTTGCCTCCAATTCTGTGTATTATTTCTTTCATTAACAGTATGACTGCATTTATTTTGTTGAGTAATGGATGAGTAAATACAGGAACTAATCCTGCAAACTGATGAGCACTCTCACCTATAAAATCAGTTGTGCAATTTAGATCAGAAAGACTATAAAGATTACATTTTTAAAAGGCACCTCACTGACTGAGGGCTATGGTTATTGTCAGCCCTGTGCCTGCTGACCATTTAATTCTTTCCCCGCAGACCTGTACGCAAGCAGCTCCAGCGTGCACGTGTAATGCACTGATGAGCAAATCAGAGGCTGCTTGATCTGCAGAGGATGTAAAGCCCTAGCTGGAAGAATACTTGTTCTTTAGCTAAAGCTGCATCACCTCCTCCCCCCTCTCCTCATCTGGAAGCCACTTGATCACCCCCGGTGAATCAGCAGGCATCACACACTGATGATGACTGCAGCAGGAACTGCAAGGAGACCTCTGACGGGGAGAGCCACTGTTGCCAGCTCTGCGTGGTAGAGGGACCCTTCTGTGTTCGGTATGGACACAGGCCTCTTACGAGAGGGTGTTTTTGCACAAAAATGTGAATGAAGATAGATACATGAAAATTGTTTTTTTCAGTACTTTCCTTTCAAGAGGAGACAAAGAAGTGTCTACGCTAATGCAGTGTCTATTCCAGAATGATCAGATTTTGTTAAAAAGAAAAAACCCACACACAGAAGTGAAACAAGACATTGTAATTTTAAAACCAATCATCAAGCCCAAAGTCCTTCTGTTAAAAAAATCTCTAAGTATGACTAATCTAAGAGGCATCTAAGGAAAGGATAACAAAAGTTCTCAGGTAGGTTTTCAATGTTTTTCTTGTTTTGAATGTACTATTTCACAACCGACTGGGGCCTCCTCTCTCAATATACTAGGAGACATCCACTGTGTATTAGATCGTACAAATTTTAAAAAAGCAAGCTAGCAAACAAACAAGAAAACCGCACATTGCCAGAAATCTAACTCCTGCAGACAACATTCAGGATTCCCCATATGCAGATTAATCAGACGTCAGCCTTCAGCACGGGCCTGAGAAGGCTCAACCCTACCAATCTGAGGAGCTGAAAGAGAGCCTTCTCTTCAACCACTAACTCCTAAACTACCATCATTGAATACAAATACTGTCCTCTATTGTTTTGACACATAAAAGTTTATTATCAGATCCCATTCATCACTGAATGTCTCCCCAAAACCTCAAACAGCAGGTGTAAGTGGAATTCTTGACGTCACTGTAAGTACAAATCCATTCATTTAAGGCTGCCTATTAACATCTAGTTGATCTCAGCTGTGCAACTAGTACCGAACTCTTAGTGCTCAGTAACAACAGGATCTCAACATATGATGTGGGTCAGCCTGATTAGTATTTTGCTTTTTCATTTTGTTCCCCCCACAGATGTCCTGCTTTGTGAGGGAAAAAGCCTTGTTAAGTCCATCTCTGTCCCCAGCATGGCAATTCAACGTTTCTTGACCACATATTTATCTTTCTCCAGGGACTATATAGAAGGAATTAAAAAAACTTATTGTAATAACACAGAAACCTGGAAGAAGATTAAAAATGTGTCTTTCCCATAGAAAGGATGTTAATGCAGTATCAAAAACTGTTTAGGCTGTGATATCTTTGGAACCCCACGGATGCCACCATACAATGGTGTGATAACTATGACAGGTCTGACTTCAACCAAACAAAGCTTAAAATCTGTGTCATGCTGGTTTATCCTTCACATGTTAGACCACACTAAAGCAGGGAATTTCAAAACAGTAAATTGCTATAATCCCAATGGGAAGTCAAGGATGGAGAATTTCCTGTCCTTTGATATTTAAAATCAGAAATGCTGATGTTTTCTTTCAACTTACTTTATTGGTTTTGCATAATACTTGAAACAATACATAAAATAAATATTTTAAAATTTTGTTCCTGAACATTTCCACAAAACAAACACAAAATGCCACAACCTTGTCTACTCTGTTGACCTTCGCCACAAGTGTCCAGGACATGAGTGTCCCCACCCACCAACCAACTGCGTAAAGGATTACCATGGTATTTTTAAAGCTAACATCAAGAGTGTACAAGGAATACACTGGAAATACCCATAAAGATAATGGGGACAATATGTTGCTATGAATCTTAGTTTTCCAGCAAACTAACCAAAACCACAGATCAGTGTAAATTCAAGCTTTCTTTTATAATGAAGATTGATACTAAAAAGTGTTTAGCTGTCTGTGGCTAGACCAGACACACTGCAATAGTCACAAAGTTATAGGGCCAAAGCTTTTTCTGACTGTTTTTGGACATTTTGTCTAGCAATAATTTTGAATCCTGGCAAAATGTATCTTAAGTCTGACACCTGAGGGACCTGAGTACAAGCATCTGTTCCCTGGCAAAAAGAAATGATATATCTTACCTCACTTCCATCAGAGAAAACTAATAAAGAACACCATTAGTTCTCATACCAAAACACTGGTATCTTCGAAGGCTGCCTGAAAAGCTCTTTATCCCATGAAATCTCACGGCAAAGCAGCTTTACTCTCAGAGTAGAGAGCAAATGAGTAAACCTTAGAATAAACACTGCTCACTGATGTGTCCACATAAGTGGGCTATACTTCCACATCCTTAAATTACCAGATACATTGACCTCATTCAAATTAGAAAATGCTAATCTGTGTATTCAAATTCCTACGTTACACTTCACTCAAAATGAAAGTCATATATACATATTTTTTTCCTTGTATATGGGATGCACATGAAAAACCACAATGAACATGTGAGCACATGAACAAGCTCCACCCTCAGTTCATCAGTTCATAATGTGCAACCATTCTTTTCCCATCGGGGAAAGCTTTGCTATATATTATTCATTTTACATCAGCTGCTAGGAGCATATATAAAGCTAGTGCTTTCATCAGGGACATTGTTATTAGGAAACTATTTTTACTGACACGTTTTAGCAAACTGTCTATATTTTCTGAAATTTCAAGCTTAGACATAAAGACTTTATCTACATCAGTAAATTGAAGGTATCTATTCTCTGGCAATGAGGCCAAACGGCACAGAAAAATTCACATCCACAATATTAAATTCTGCTAGTCTCCAAAACAGTTGCTGCAACCAAAATGCTGCTAGGTTCCTGGCAAGTGCAAACTCCTCAAACCATACCAGGAATTCTTTGGAAAAGTGCTAGTCTGCCCTGGCCAAAACTGCACCCAGGGCTGCTCTAATGATTTAACAATATAGTTGACCAAATACCAGGAGTTTTTCCAGCATCGTTTAATTTATTAGTACGGGCACAGCCAAAGAGTGGGATTTATCTCACCAAACTGTCAATGTCTCCATCTGAGCTGTTATTACAGTCTCTCTTTATTAGAGTCAGTGGCAGTTTTGTTTGTAATGTGTGCTGCAGGAGTCCATTTAAGGATGAAATGAAGCACCCCATGAGTATCTATTTCTCTCCACTAATTAAAAGCAGCCCGTAGTGATAAACTGGGTGAAACCAGTTCAATCTACAGATTACACCCCTGTGAATCAAACCAAACCCAAAGGATTAGCACAATTCTCACAACTGCTAAAATAAAGAAGGAATAAATGATGCCTGTTTCAAACTGTTTCAAATGCTGAGAGCGCTTGTATCTATAAGCCTGGCAAGAAAGCCAAGTTCTGAGCCTCCCTTTCCCTGTTTGTAATGAGAGGTTTGTTTGACTACCTTCCAGAGATGTTGTGTGGCCCACCTACATAATGTTTGCAAAGCAGAGTTTGTAGAGGCCTGCATGGCACATGAGAAGCAGGGAGGGGAGCCAGGCACAGAGGTGGTGACAGCCATGAAGATCCTGCTCTGGATTCCTAGGTTTTTGTTCATTCCTCTGGCAGCTTTTGCACTGAGACTACAGACATTTCAGTGGCTCGACCTTGCACTTAATTAATTATTTTCTCAATATAAACTATAGTGAGGGCCCCTCTGTAGGACTACTGTTTACAGCTAGCTCACAAGTTGCTGCTCTTTTCTGCTGCATGTATGTCCTGGCACAGCCACTGCATTTGTACACATAAACACTGGAGTGGATTTGCAAACTCAGTGCAGACTCTGCACAGTTTTAGCTTCCAAGACGATTGCTTTGGAAACATGCGTGAAAATAGCACTATGTGGAGAAATTTTATATATCTGAATTGTAGCAAGCCTTACTCATGACTATTACAGTGATATTTGCACACATGTGCACAGGAACTCTCTGTGTACCCAAAGCGTTTGGGGAAAGCCATAGCATCTAGCATGAAAGGGAACTGTTTACCAGGGCACAATATTGCCACTGTTACATACAGCTGGGAGGAAGTCTTAAAGGGGCTTCGTGGTCTGCTGCCCACACACTTCTGTCTGCAAGCTCTGAAAGAGGCCAGCAAGAAAAATCTAGGCAGCAGCGAGCCCTGCTCCTCCCTAGGGAACAGGGATTGCTGGGAGACAATATTCAGTTACCTTATGATTCCCTCCAGAAAATGAATGAAAAATATCCGAGTTTAAAGTGCCATTTTACCTTCTTGGCTTGAATGCATTGAAAGAGGAAGGACTGCAAAAAGCTGATCTTCAGCTTTTGAATCCTGAGAGCAATCTTCACACATCTCCTATTTATGCCATTTGGCTGCAGCAGTCTCAAACAGGCTAGCCTGTGGGAACTAATGATGCTAGGGTCTGAGCACTGACAAAATATTACCAGGACAGGGACACAAGACGGAGCCAAACCAAGCCTGAATGTGTGCAGTCCAGAAAACATGACCTCTTTCCCCCCATTTCATTAATACTCACGTAATGCAGCCTTCCCTGTTATTTCTTGTTACCTATGCTATTTTGATAGGATTTCTGTGCATTAAAAGCAGCAAAGGTGGCCAGGGAAACTCTTTTAAGATCTCCTATGCCCTGTACACCAGAGGACATCTGACTGACACTGGATGAATTTTGTAGCTAGATATGTCTGTACTACTGAATGCTTGAGAAAAGACTTTTGGAGCAGTGAGAAGCTGAGGTGAAGGTTTGAAGGCTTTTCTTTGGTGTCACCTCCTGACTGTGTGGTGTCACAGTGTAATAGGTATTGTCTTGTCACTCTTGGCATTCTCATCTGCTTCTTGTCAAAAACTATTGTGTGTGTGTGTTTTTCTTTTTTTTCCTAGAAAAATGTTGAATGGTTCAGAAGATCCATCAACAGAACAAAGTAGGCCTTTTCAGTCTGTCTGGGTCTGAGAAATTCATGCTGAAGTTCATCACTAGTGTTCGGGAGCCGTACGGCACTTACGGGCATTACAAACCCAGAACTTTCTAGGACACGCTCCTCTTCCAGGCTCTGTGGATAGTGAATTTGGAAACCACTGGTGGAGTAACAATTGCAACACCAAATGCACCTTTGGAAACCTATAACAGACATAACAAAAGAAAAAAAGAAAGCCTTTGAAAAAAGGATCACTCAGCTCCCCTTTTGAGGCAAAAAAGGCAGAATCCTTTGACAGAAGATGTGAATTCTGAGATGTTCAGAGAAGCTCCTCCTTGAGAAAAGATTAGTGATGCAGATTAGAATTCACTAAAAAATCATGTGTTCTGTTGAAGCCAGACAGTAGAAGAAAATATCTTTTATGGCCACATTCAAAGCACCAGAGCTTACTGAGCTAGAAGCGATGGTAATGAGGTAAAAAAATCTCTGGCTAACAGTGCTTGGTTGTGCATATTCATAAATAAATAGGCACCTGAAGGAAGACTGAAGAAAAAGCTTACAAAATAATTTTTAAAATGCCATATGAAGTCATTACACGATAGTTAGGTTTAAATAAGGAATCACAGTAAATTTAGTTGATAATAGATAGAAAAAAAATCCAATACTATAAGCAGCTTACTTGAAGAATTTATCCGTGGTACACAGAAATCATTTAGTAGAATTTTAGTATAAAATAAATATAATTTTAAATAGTGGTTCATAAAAATTGTCACAGTCACTAGGATAAAATATTACAGCTGCAGAGATTTTTGCAGAATTCCTTAATTTTTAGATAAGTGTCTTTAGAGCAAATATGGAGCAACATATAGCTTTGTTTTGAAGCTATCAAGAACTTTTTCCCCAAAACATTCTCATTTTCAAGTTCTTGTGCTGAGTTTGTGGCACAATTTTCCACGATATCAGTTCACTTCTGATTTATAAGGTCACTTAAACTTGCGCAGAAGAGGCAAAACATATGCTTTATCTCTATAGTAACATTTCTTTTCATGCAGGACTTTGACGTTTTTTCAAATAAGTAGTATTCCTGTTGTTAATCAGTTAAATGCTCTATGCTCATGCCTGTTCATAGCTGTTTTTCCTTTCCTGCTGTGCCACATTGCTGCAATTTCTCTCCGGCCCCCTCTGCTTCCCCTTAGTCTGCTCTGTGTACTCTCCTGGTATTGTGATGTTCCGTCCTTAACGCGTTATTCTTGTATCTGCACTACGTAACTCCTCCTAGGTAGCCTCTTACCACCTTGCTGTAGAAACTCATTCCTTGCCACCTACAGGCCACAGAAGCACAGAAGTTCCCAAAGCAGGACAGCTGAAATGTAGACATTTGAACGTGTCATCATCTAACCTCCTGCCTAGCTGCTAGCTCCGTATTTTTTTGACAGTAACTTTTCCTCTTCACCTAGAGCTCCGCTTCTGTGGACACATCTGTGTCTCAGCCTGCGTCACTGCGGAGCAGTTTGCCACCCGTCTCCAAGGCTGTGCCGACAAATGCTGCCAACCTGACACGAACTTGGATCTGCCTCAAAGCAGAGGTCTGAGCATGGAAGGCAAGGAGGAAAACAGTTATCTGCTGAGCCAGCTTTGACCAAAGGTGTTCCTGAGGGACAGCAGTGGTGACAAAGCATGGTACTCACTGCAAGTGACCTTTTACAGGTTGCTTGTGATACCGCTGAGGTTTTAACAGATGGCCTTACAGGACTAATCCAATCACCTCCAAAAAGGCCCTGCCTGTCTCACACTTCAGACCCATCCAATTCTCAAACTAGATATTCCCAGTTTATGCTCCTGGGAGCTATATTTTGCTTACAGCATATTTAATATCTTGTCCAAAACCTACCATGATTGCCGCTGTCATGAAAGGAGACAAAAAGATATTAGTGCCCCCTCTCTTTTACTACAGCTTATGGTGAGTCCAGGATGCCAAAGACAGTTCAGCTACAGAAATTAATCCACTGTGAGGGAAAGAGTTCTAATTAATTTGTGAATGAGAGATAAAAATGTGTAACAGTTTGCCCTTCTGGGAAGGGAAAAGACTGTTTCCTGGTTTGACATTAAATAGCTATTGATCAGTAAATATAATCAGTCTGGAGAACAACCACCACCAATCCTTTAGCATTTCTTTTTCCAAATTCATTAACCAAATTGTAAGGAAGGAGAACTGACTCTCATTCCTGGCTCTAGCCTAGTACAACTTTATTTTTATCAGGCAAAGAACAACTTCAAGGCAGCCTATGGTTCATATCTGAACTCCAAAGATCCTGATGGCTGGGAAGGTGGGCTAGCATCTTTCATACACTGAACCACTGCCCTTACCGGTAAGCAATCAGTCCTTTATCATAGCATTGGCTACGATAAAAACCCAATGCTTTCATGATATCTTCCATGAAATACACAAAAAAAATGGTCATTTAATGTCTCAACAGAAATCAGGTCAACAAGTAAAAGCGGTTGCACAGTGTAGTATGGGTAGAGGTGGGTATGTCAGCCTGTGAAAAGAGGCTATGACTTTTAAGCACAGTTTTATTAAGTATATAATCTATTCTATACTATATTAATATATACTTTTTCTATTTACTATATCAAAATAGTTTACATCTTAGTTTACATTACTGACTCAATTTACATTAACAAAGAAAAAGCTGCTTGAAGAAAATCAGCCCTCTTTCTGCTATTATTCTAAAATGCTTTGATTTTTTAAAACGTAAATCTGCACTCTGATACACAACTGTTATATAGGGAAAAAAAAAAGACAGAAGTAGTGATTAGAACTATGGGCAGCACAGGCACATTAAGAGCTGATTAGCAACTTCTAAGCAGCCCCCATTGGGGAAATGGTTTAGGAACAGTTTGGTGAGCAGACAGATACGTAACTGAGAGAGAAGTAAACAAGAAGTCACTAGTATATAAAAGCCCTGAATGCTTGTCTGTTAATCACACAATCCCTGCGAAACACTTTCTGCAAAAATGAGATGTAGAATAATTGTGAATGCTACATTTTGAAGTATTCAGTAGCTAATAATCAGCTCTCAAGTAATTCTGTTATTCTCTGGGAATGTGCTGAAAGGGCCTTTCACTCTTCAGTAAAACTAAAATGTTATTGCTAAAGCATTGTTTTACTTGCGTTTTCCATATTGAATATGTGTTACTGAGCAAAGCATGTGAGAATATGTTTGCATGGCAGATGCTCTGTACTGTACTTTTGTTTGCCGTTAAAAGCATCTTGGAAGTTGGGAGATATGCCAATAATCATGAGGCAGTTACGCTCTTGGGATAAACCGCAAAGACTTCACAAGCTTCTGCTGTTATTTTTCTGCAACTGTAGTTAACAATTTCACTTCCATAGCTGTGTTTACTCACTGCCGTATGAGCATACCAAATAAATAGTCATTCAAGGAAAGCTGCTGAGTTCCAAGCAAGCTGTGGGCAAGGGTCAAGGTCTGTTTGGTCATCTTTGAAATTTTGAATTGAAAAAATTGAAATTTTCCAATTGATCTACTGTTAGATAGGGGCCTAACAGTGGAAAAGTACTTGAATGGACCACTTAGGATAATGCCCTTGAGCCTTAGGAACAAGTGTGGGTTAAGGACTGAGAGGAAATATGTGAAGAGAGCAAGCAGATGGATCTTACAGTACACTCACTTTTAAGTGCTTATTCAAAAGCCATTCCTAAAATGTAAGAAAAAAAAATATAAGAAAAATAACTATAAAACCCCTGCAAAAATAGTTCATACAACTTCTGTAGTATTTTGAATGGACAGTGACAGTGTTCTGATGCTACCATTACTGCCATTGAACTCAGGGACAGATCTTATGGGTCTCAACCCCGCTGACAGGCTACACAGGCTTCAGTTTGGCTTCAAATTTTTCTTTTATAAAAGATGAGGTAAAAACATACAATAAACCTTGCAAAAATAACATGAAAAAGTATGTAATGTCATTAACTGTATAATATGTGGTATTAAGCGGTATTAAGGCAACCTTAAAATTTTACTGATTTTTTTTTTAAGGAAATGTCACTGACTTCACGTTTGGTAAGTTTTTTCATCATTCCCAAGTCGAATCTTTGCCTTTACACTTGAAATGCTTCTAACATAGTTTAAAAACATCCAGTGACACGTCTTGAAGTTAAAATTTTGCTAATGGAAAGAATGTCCAAAAAGACATATATAGACTTAAATGTTACTTCTAGACTCCGTTGACTGCAATTTTAATTGGAGCTGTGCTGCAGCTGTTTATGTGTAATAAGAACACATAAGAGCAAAGAATACAGTATAAATCTAAGAGCAGGAAGCTCTGCTTCTCATTGATTCTGCTATCAGGTCTATACATCAGGTCTATACTTATTACTATCAGAAATTACTATCAGAAATTTTATTAATTAATTAATTAATTACTTAATTAATTACTGATATGAAAACACCAAGAAAGACACTTTATAGGTGCGAAGAGTGGCTTCTAATTGCTAACCAGTTGCTAAAATGGCATATACAGGAAATGCACACAAAACTGGATCAACTGAAGAGACAAAATGCATGATATGACTGAAGGAGTGATGAGGCTCCAGGCATAAATTTACCAGTTGGAAACCTCTTGGCTATTTTTTTGTTCAGATTGCTATGTATTACTGCTATTTCCTGGACTATTTTGCAGAAGTATCTTTATGACAGGGAAAGCAAATCTCTCTACCCACATCCTATGATGTGATCAATCATTTTTCTTCTGCATTTCAATTTCTGACTGATCTCATATCCTATTTTTCTTTTACTTATATATCAAGCAAAAAGCAGATCATGACACTGTATCTCAATTCAAACCCTCTCCTTTTTTCTGTTCTAAGTGCATGAGGACTTCAAGGTGCAAACTAAAATTTATATCTGAAAAAAGGTCCAGCAAAGGGTATAATTTGACTTAAAATCATCCCTGGATTTGTAAAAATATTTTAGTTGGGATTTTTGTTTACTATTGATCTCTCAATCTCTGATGCTATTTGCCTTAAGATCAGAACTGAAGTTAGGAGGATTAAGGAAGCATTCATCCTTGAAAGATTTTTTTTTTTTTTCCTAAAGAAGGCACGACTTTGATGACTCACCCCTATCCTCCAAAGTGCACTTCGGTGAGGTATTTGGTACCATCTGCTAAAATAAACGGATTGCTGCAGCCGCGACTATGTCATCATCGATCTCCAAACTAGGTTTTGCTCTGCAGTTTAAGGCCCATGACACCACTCCATGATCCTCCAAAGTATGTTTATGCTGTATATTTTTCTCTGTCTTGTTTATATTTGTAAGAATAAATTGCTGTGTGGTTGTAATGGCTTCATGTTGTGCTCGCACTGATTACTATTCGAAGCTGAACAGTTAATTTTACCTCATCAAAGTGAAGATACAGGACTTGTGATATTTTTAAACGAGTTACACCAGATAAAATAGCACTAGATAAAATCTGTACATCTGATACCTGCATTCTATCTCTAGCAGTGTCTCCAGATTTCTTCTTGTAAGATATCTCCCATTTAGGAGAACCAGAGATTTCCTTATCCTGCCTGCCAAGTTGCCAGAGTGATGCTTTGTAAAAGAAATCATCGGGGTGTCGCACAGCATGCAGCTTTGGACTCGATCCCCACCTTATCTGCTTCACATTCTCTTGAAAATAGCAGTCCTAATCGTCTTAAAATAAAAGTCCTAGTCTTCACTTGTAGCCTGCAATTACACTTCACCTTCCCTGCTGTTCCTAAAAATGCTCCTTGGTGTAGATGGAGGCACTGAAGCCTGGAATTCAACTGAAAGAAAAACCTCTTTATTCAATTAAAAGAACACTGTTACTTGCAAACCTGATTTTTGGAAGGACATCTCTGCATATTTAGTTTGTTTCTAATGTAAATATAGCAAGATTTTATCCACCTGACATTCCAAACTAATCTGTTGACCAATTTAGCAACTATGCCTTTACAGAAACAACTTGCGTCACTTGCTTATATTTCAAGCATGAATAGGTGTACACAGACACATAGTTTAAATTTACTAAACCTGGATACATCTCAATAGTGTTTAGATTCCAACAGTACCAAACGCAGAAGAGACCTGGAAGTGGGATATTATGTCCACTAGCACTGGATTAACTCTGTTACTTCTCACATTTTCATTTTTTGTGCAAAAATAAATAAATTTCTTCTCTTTTACTTTCTTTCCTCACCCTATTAATAAATAATCCTTGGTTTATGATGCTATGGAAAAACTTGAGATCTAACATACGACAGAGGCAGGAAGGTGATGTGGAAGAATCAGTTTTGTCCCTGGAAGGTCGGCAGAAGAATTTTGTGAGGAAGCTGTTTCCAATAACCTTGCAAAAAGCACTGTCCCCTGGCTTGCTCTACAGGAACTGCTCCAGCACACAGGTCACCTTCATGTTTTCCAATTCTTGTGTTATCTTGTTGCTAGAGGAACACTTTCGGTGTGTTATAAATTGACCAGCCTTGCTTTCCCAGCTCTAAAAAAGTTTCTCTAGTAAACAGTGGTAGAAGAAGTTACAAAGCCTGACGGCATATCCAACATTTCAACATATCTACTCATCACGCACAAACATAATACAAGTTGGTCATCTCTCATCTAGTAGAAGCAGAAGGTATCATAGCATATGTTTTCAAATCAGATATGTTTTTCTTGGTTATGAAACATAAAATGGACTATTTTTGCCTTATAGGAGAAACAGAACACAACAGTATCCTGGGGAGACTGTGTTCCCACATGAAACAAACAGCACAGTGGGGATCATTAAGTGCGCAGTACTTATATTGGTACCTGATAACTGACTGTTTACCTACAGCGCAATCTTATTAGAAAAAGCAAATATTGATGCAGACTGTGATTAACTTGTACATACACAGATTATATCAAAATGTGTAGAGCTCACTGGGCAAGGGTCAAAATACATCAAAAGATCTCAAATACAATAAGTAGTACAGTAAAAAAGTGAACCGTGCAGTTAATTCTGAATTGTATAAACTGTAAAATAATGAAAATCTGTTATATTACTCAGTTTATTTTCCAGTTAACATTAGATTGTTTCTTTGATACATGTTCTAGTATATTTGCCAGTGCACTTTTAAGTATGTTATGCAAAGGGTTCTCTTTTTAAGCAGTGAATGTCCTGACAAAGGATGGGTGATATGTGTGATTCTAAGTCTTTCTGATGTCAATATTTTTCAGCAAAGTAAGACTGCATTTTTTTTTCACTTTTTCCACAGCAGACACATAGGATGCAAGTAGGTCTGTGTGAAATACTTCTTACAGATAAGGAATCCAAAACTATGTATCTGTCCACAATAATAGCATAAAAATATGTGTGGGTATTCTCACATGATGATGCGGAGTATACAGATTTGTCAGACATAAGATGGTGCTCACCCTACATTTCGCCTACAAATTAACATTTACGTTATGTCATTGGTACTGCAGGAAGGGAAACACTTCATAACACTGCATCTGTGCTGAAACCCTGAAGCCAGGAGAAACTGGCACAGTGCAAAAAAACCCCCAACATCGTTGACAAAAGCTAAGTTAAGAAAAGTAGGCTAAAAGCAGGGAAAAGCGCTTTGCAGGGAAAAGAGCTGTCTGGGAAACAGATTCCCAAGGACGGCAGTTGCAGATGCTATCGCTAGATGTTCAAGGATGGATTAGGAAGGCATTATACAAAATCATTCAAACTGTTACAGGCCAGCTGATTCGGGAGCTTTGACATCACTGCTTACTGTTTAAGAATTTGTGCAAAAGTAATCTGCTGCATGTATCTACAGATCGAGACTTTTCTCTAATTAAAATCACTGCTTTTAATCAGATTTTTTCAATTATTTTTTAAATTAATTTGACTCTAATTAAAAACACAGGTTTTATAAACTCCAAACAATGACAGCTCCTGTGCAAAACAGCAGTATTCTTTGCTGTCACTATTCCTTTGTTAATTCGGAAAACAGCAAATTGAGCCTCCTTAACTTCAGTCCAGAAAAAGACAAAACGCAATTGAGCTGACACCTACCCAGTCAGGCCATTCTATACACAAAGGGTAATTTTCATCATCACATTTACATGCCACATTCTGATACACATTTGCCCATGTATATCCTATGGATGCACACTATCCTTCTAGTTAGGTACACAAGATCCTGTTTCAGTTACTATTATGAATTTTGAAAACAGAAAATATAACAGAAAGATAACAGAAGGAAACCTACAAAGTCTTTTAAATAATGAAATTAATATAAAAACTTGAACAATACTGCTCTTTAGCTTAGTATATAAATAACTGTGGTCTAACAGGATTTATTTAGCATTCTGAAAACTTCAACAGAATGCCCTACACTAAGTCTGGATGGTTAAACAAACATAAAAAAATCAGTTTATATTTTGGATCATTTTTGCTTTTTGGTTCTGTTTCAGTACCACAAAGCTGTTATACTGGGTTTCCATCACTGTACAAAAGTGCTGATTTTTTAAAAATCAAAATTTCAAAGTTAATTTATAAATATAAAAGTGTGTAAGCAACCTAATATCCAGAGCTTGTTAAATCTTTGAGATTTTTCCATCTATTTTTCCCCAATAAGTTATAAAAGAAAAAGATGATTTAATTATTTTAAAATTATTCTCTTTTTTTCTCAAAAAATAGACTGAAATAATTCATTTCCTGGAAGCAAATTGTTCTATATAAAAATGTGGTTTGCATTTTTGGATCTCTCACTTATCTCTCCTTTTACTCTCTATATTTCAGCTGTTTCTCAAAAAAAAGTGTATTTTTTCACAAATTTAACTAAGAGACAAACTGTATTTTCTCCTGTCCCTTCCAGATAGCAAAGTAGAGAAAGGAAAATATTAGAAAAATAATATAGTCTTGAAATTTTTTAAATACCTTTTTTTCAGGAATTTTTTTTCCCCAAGTAAAAAAAAAATAGATTAAATTCCATGTGAAATGTTGGCCAAACTCTGGAATTATGAGAGTACCTTCAAACAAATATTGGAAAATCTCAACCACTGTTAATAGCATCCCCTTAGAGTTACACCTTTTGCATCATAAATGGCCAATACATTGTTTCTGGCATATTTTGCACTTTGTTGTTGGTCTCTTCCTTTTACATCTGGTGATCAAAGAGTTAATAAGTTCTTGGGACATAAGGCCATAGGTTAGGCTGGAGATCACTCCTCTACTCAGATTTGCTGTAAGCAGCTGCAGCTCCATGAAGTTTCAAGGAGCTGCAACCACTTACACCAGATCTAAATATATCTGTATCTGAAGAGTTCCTATTGACTAAAATAATCAGGCTTCAAATAAAGGTGAGAGTTTGCCATGATGTCTGTATCTGAACAATTTCATCATAGCATTTTCCTGAGCTTTCTTTGACAAGAGTCATAACTAGATCTGGTTCCCAACACTTTGACAAAAAGTATTTGTTTTTCACTTTTCTGATGAAGGATAAAAAGGTCAAAGAAAACAGATCCTTTCCAGTAACCTTTTTCTTCAAAATAAATATTAGACTGGAAACAGTGAGCAAGTGCGCTGTGTGAAAATAATACGTGTCTATGGAAAACTCCTTCAACTCCTTCAACTATGTTAACTATTTTGCTACAGAAGTAAGTGTGAGTATTTTGTGACTATGTGTAGCATGTCATTACATAAAAGTCTTCAAATGATCAGATAATCACTTATCAAAGACTACTAGACTGAGCAGGGGTTCACTAGAGCTGTGCCACAGCCAAGATCCTTTGTCTTGCTCTACTTCATCTACCTTCTTCATGTAAAATATACCAGAAATAACAAAAGAAAACCAGATTTAATGGGTTTGCTTTTGGTAAAATCTTGTTATGGAATATTCTTGAAATAATACTATATAAACTGTCAACACAGAGATAGACCTAAGCAGTCATAAAACATCGTCATTCTTCTGGGCTGCCTGTGCTAAGGAACTGAGGTCAGATTAGCAAGGAAGGTGATAGTTGTTACTGACTCATTCCCTCAAACACGATGTTTAGCTAAAGGCAGAATTGAGTTACCAGAGTTGTTCTGAATATGAGTTTAACACAAACTTCAAAGGGCAGACCTGTTTTGGGGGTTTCCTGACATTCATAATGGTTCTTTTCAGCAGTTCACCCAGGCTTATCTCTGCTTCTGGAGCTACAGCATATTTGAACCTGCTTCTGTTCACAGTTAACGAAAATGAAAATCAAATGTGACCAGACTAAAGATTCTTCTACTTTGTAACCTGTTTTTCGTGATGGCCAGCAGCAGATATTTAGGTAAAGACTAGAAGGAACATGGAATACACAGATTCTATACTACCTCCCCCCCCCCCCCTTACTATGGCAGTATAGACCTGTCTACGGTCTGGAATTCAACAGTACTGGGATTTCCTGAGCAGGTTGCAGCTGGGCCATCTTGTGTAGAAGTCTTTAGTAATCTATTCGGCATGAATTTGCCTAGTCCTTTTTTGAACTCATTTGTACTTTCAGCCTCCCCGATGTCCTGTGGAAATGAGTTGCACCACTTCATTATGCACTGTGTGAAAAAGCACTTCCCTTTCATTTTACTGTGCTGTCTGACATTGCCATTTTGCGTTACTGAATTCAAGTATTTGAATTACCTTGTGGGGCTTCTAGACCTCTGTTAAATCCTCCTCTTTCTATGTTATCATCTCTTCCTCTCCTGAATCCCCCTCTCTTTTTCCAAACTAGAATCCCAATCTGTTTACGCAGTAATGATCTACAAACCTCACTGCAACCAAAGAAGGTTAAAATGATGAACTGGCTGCCTGTCTTTGACAGGGCAGTAAGAAATGTGGCTAGGACGTATATAGTAATTTAACTATTTTTTTTCTGAGTTACTAGAATGCCAACTTCCATCACCATTTCTCTTCACAAAGAAGAGGTTTCATAAAGAGGGGGTTTCATATTTCAGTGCAGTTTGGTCTTTGGAACCTACTTCATCCTTATTTTTTACCCTACAATTTTGAGGGAAACTGAGAGTTATCTTGCCCTCTCTTTCTTTAACAAGTTACCAAAATCTAATATATGGGAGACAACCTTTAAAGCATAAGACCAAACTCCATCTTCAGTTATACTTTAATAATATATTCCAATGCACATAAACCCATAAATTCCTAGTCTGTTCTTAATTTGGTGTGTGGGGGAAGGGGAGATTTTGCTTTTTATTCTGAGGAAAAGCTAACCTCCAGGTTAGGTCACTACTTTAGCTTTGACTTAGAAATTAACACAGCAGCTCTTTTTTTCAATAGGCTTAAAATGATTTTCTGTGGGCAACATTTGTCTCTGCATTTACATGACATGTCTGTAGTGTTTTTGGCATCAGCTATACAAGCATACCATAAAAATGCTTTATTTACAGAACTCTCTCCCTTCCCACCCTCCACATTCACATACTGTTGCAATGCAACAGGAGACAAAAAAAATGGCCTATTTGTGAGACTGTTGAGAGAAATGGATTAATCACTAACCTTGATATTAAAATTTACAACCAACTTCTTATATACTTTGTCTGCTAGAGTGGATGTTTCATTATATTATTGCATTCTCTAAAGTGTTTGTTCTCAGAATAAAAAGGATGACATGGTTTACCAGTATACTTCTTGAAGGCATTTCTTTCTGGTTGCTCAGAGTAATTACCATTACTTCTGTCATCATCATCACACTAAAATACACACGGATAATGAAATTAAATGTTTTCTAACAATCTGAAAGATTGAGCTGAGAGCTTAGAACTGTGATACAGGTGACCCTAAGCCAAGATCTAGGATCTCCCTGCTGTGACACTAAACTAGAGACACCTGAAAGAACAGCAGATAATGGAGAAATCCCTTACCTTCCTCTTCAAATCCTCAACATCAGCTTATTACATTGAAAAATATATGGATATAAACATCTTACTGATGTAGCATTCTACATGATGCAGAAAATACAGAAATGATGAAACAAAATTCAATACAAGAAGTGAACATGAGGAAGAAATTTGAAAAAGAATTAGCAAGCAAAGGGAAGTGCCACCAAATAAATGGAAGAAGCCATAACAAAAGCTTAGGTACTGTAGAATTATCTGTAGAAACTGAGCTTCAGGATACTGTTCTAGCAACCAAACAAAAAAGAATATTTTAGTAGCAAGAACATATACTGACTAGCACAGTAGTTAAAGTTGGCGTTTGAAACAGAAAATGGGAAACAAGAATGTGGGTAAATTTGAGGCTGCTGCAGAATCATCATAAATGTAAGTGAAAGGAAGTAAAAGAGGAGGTAGTTCTCAGAAGAGAATTGGAGCCAAGAAAAGAGGAACTCCTTGCATTTCTCTAAAAATTTGACTGGTTAAATTTTGGGATATTCATCAGAAAGCAGAAGATGATGAAGCAGTGGAGAAACACAATAAACCTAAAGCTCTCTAAAGAGCAGCCTCAGAGACATCAACCTTGAAAATAACTGGACAGAGAAGGAGGAGAAGAGGGAAAAGAAGAATAAAACAGTTCGCAAAGCAAACTTACAAAGCAATTGGTGGAGATTAACCTTTCAGTTATCATTAACTATGCTGCTAAACACAGAGCCAACTTTGGGCTTATTCTGCTGTTGAAAACTGCCACTGGAGCACCCCAGGATTACTTAGCAAAGCATCATTTAACTTTCTTTTTCATTGTTTTGACTTTTGTTGTTGTCTTTTGCAATCACGAGCATTTAGCTTTTGAAATCTGTCTCACTAGGTATAAATACTTTTATCCACCTAAAATAGTTTAGTTAAAAAATCCACATGATGCAATATGCCAATTTAAATATATCCGATGATGTGGCAGACCCACTGTGGAACATCCATTTCATTCACATGCTTTATGGTTCAGTTCTTTAAAATAAGTGGTTGCGAATGTAAATACCACTTGGAATAAGTTCTTTGTTCCTGAGGGAAAAGAAAAGCAATAGAAATTATTCTAAAAGTCCTAGCTTAATTACTGAAAAAAAAAAGTAAAGATAAATCATGTAAAGATAAATCAAATACCTAAACCAGAACATAAAAGAGGGTTTTTTCCTATAAATTAGAAAAATATAAAATAGAAATTCCATCACAGTATAATCATTAGCGGTTACTTCAACTTCAGTAACTGTTGGGGAAAGCAACTGGCCCAAAACATCTGAATGGTTTATTGACTCCAAGAAACCTCCGTTTAAGCAGGAATATACAGAGTTGAGTAGGTAAGCACAGTAACGGCTGCAACTGACTTGTGTATCTTGTTTCCTTTAAAATTTATAAAATGAAAACTATGGCAAGGAGACATTAGGAGCTCACATTATGAGCTTTGCTAAAATACTAATCATAAAGCAAATAAGAACTATCCATTTTTACTTTGCTAACTTTAAATCTTACTTTTTGTATTCTCTTCATGAAAAATATTTAGATAAGTACATTCAGACACTTGTTCTGTACTGCTAAATGTTAAAATTTTTACTCTCTCTTCTTCACCCAGCCTAGCTGGATTTATTCTAACTGTGATGATTTTCTGTTTTTACTTGTCAAACAAGAACTAAATGAACTTGAATATTTTGTTCTTATGTGTAATCCAATGCCTAGTAAGGAACACTTCCAGATATAAAAAATACACCTTATTTAGCTGTAGAAAATGAACTGACATGACATTGATATGTAGTTCTCTGTGCCTCAGCAAAAGACTAATCCTCCATCAAAGAAACAAAGATCCTTGCAATCTCTAAATTTGATTTCCCTCAAAACTCCACATCTGAGGCAGCTCTCATGATAGATGCTTTCTGTATCCCAAATATCAGTATAATTGGGCTGTTTTACAGAATGTGATTGCCTGTTTGGGAGCAAGATTCTTAGGGCCTCTTGCAAAGTTGTTCTAAATGGAGAGAGAAGCAGTCCTCAAGCAACAGCTTCATAAAGCTTTTACAGTTCTGAACACAATTTTAGAAATTAAAACAGAATTTAAATCAAAATCAAAGCTTACTGGGATACCAGGGGGGAGCACAAGGTCAGCCTCAATTCTTCTCTCCCAGTCAGTATTGAAGCAATTCATACTATACTGTGCTACTTAAACAATTTTAGTTGGCTGTAGAGTGTAGGCCATAGAATGGCAAATCATCAATCATAGCAATCAGATCAACATGTCATTGTTTTCATTTCAGTTATATCGGTGCAAATATCAGGGCAAGAGTCCTGATACAGTGAAAATAGTCAAAATTTCAGCCATCAGTTCATTTGGTATCATCTTTGACGCTTCACTGATAATTTCTAAATGATGGACATGGAAAATTAATTGAACAAAGACACTCTTCAACACTTTCATGCCAATGTACTTTCCACACTTTTGAGTATTAAGATGTGGATCACACTATATGTAGAATTCTTTCTAAGTTGAATAACTGAGTGGCATGCAGGACATCATTGTTTTAGATATAGGCTCATCTCCTGAAAGAGTGTGTTAAAAACTCAGTAGCTAAACACAGAAGAGCACAGTAATCAAATAGGGGAAAATCATGCATTTCTGACAGATGCTGTGTAGTTCCCTGAGCTGCTAGCCAAAAAATAGTACCCAAAAATAGTACCCAAAAGTACCTACTAATGGCATGGGCACAGGTTAGGGGCAAGTGGTGCTGAGGTCAGTGTGAAGGGTAGTGCAGATGCCATCTTCTCTCAGGAGAGACACTCTTGTACAGTAACGTCAATCTCTTTCTGCATGGTTGAGGCTGACGTAAGAGAAGAGAATCACATTCAGAATTCAAGATATCAGGAAATGAAACAAAATGTTCAGTACCTTTTCCAATAAAGTATGCCTCTGAATGGGGTGATATGTGATACAGATCCTTTGCAGAGGAATTTGTTTTCAATTCACTGGTTGATTTCCAAAGGAAAAGATGACTTTGTCCTCAGCAGAAGAATGAATTATTCATCTATTCTCAGATTATTCCTGTTTACTCTATGCTATTTCTTTCTCCTAAAAGAACAGAAACTTTTCTTGTTTCTACAGAGCTAAAAGTATCTCATTACTAAGTCTCTTTCTGTCACTTAGAGATATGGTTAAACTGCTATACCTGGCTTTCCATTCCTGTGTCCAAGTGCCCTGTCTCTTCACTCTGTCACATACAATGAAGATGACAACATTTCCTTCAACAGATAAGAGCAAAGCACCTTTAATCTATATTTAAAGTTGCCAGTCACACTGATTGACGTAGTGGGCTGCCAGAAGAATTAGCTTATACCTTTAGAAGGGTGTACAATTTCATTCCGTTTGTTCAATCTGCATTGGGATAAGTACCACTGAACATGAATCATTTATGTTTGCCGGGACTGTGCAAATCAATAACAAGAGTCTCTGATCTGCTACCTTGAACTGAGTCAGTTCATAAAAGTGTACTCAGTCTAAATCCACAATGGACGTTGTTTAGAACTCCCTAATGCAGCTGTACAGCATTAATAAAATCAAAATGGGATAGGAAAAGAAAAGATTTTCCCTGGCATCCGAAGAGGCATTGCCCACTGCTCATTCTATATAGCTTCCTTATTTCTTCAGAAATTTCATATCGGGAGATGTGTAGGGAATATCCTACTAGAACCGAATCTATTTTTATAAAATATTATTAACAGAGTTCCTCAATAAGCATTTCAGGCTGCATGTAACTGTGTCCCATTGCTACAATGAAAATACAACTAAAATATACTGGATCTATTTTTGGAAAAATACTTGTCTAATGACTTTGATGAGAAAGTGTCAACATAACTTTTCAAATTGTTTCCAGCTTAAAAAAATAGGCAGTATTAGTAAGTTCTATTCTCTTAAGAAATTTCTAGATCAGTTCTTCAGACTATAAAATTTACAGAAAGCAAACAAGCTACCATAATTTGGAGTCTGTAACAAGATTTAACTAGAAATATTTTCAGATCCCTCATTTTTGTTTATATATTGTTTATGATACTACACAGGCGTTTGTCCTCATAGCATCCAATTCCAATTATGCAGTTTTTTTCCTGGTTCATGAATGCCAACATAAGACAGATAATCTGATGAAGAGAATCATGTAGACCCCAACCATTTCTGTAAAACACTATCTGGGTCTGTTGGAATGGCTCTTTTTGCAGGCCTATCCCTTCTGTTTCTTAAGGGCATGACCAAACTATGGTTACACGACCTTTACCCATTTAAACTAAGCAGTATGTACATTCTCTACATGAAGGGCCAAATTCTAATTTATCCCACACATTAAAGGAAAAAAAGTATGTACTGTGTGAAAACACTGTGTGTGTATGTATGTGTGGGAGGTATTTTGCAATGTAGATGCAGCTGTTTGTTTGTGAGCTACAGCTAGTAAAACTAGAATTATAAGCTGAAAGTGTCCACTTTCAGGTTGCCTTTTGTGGAATTATGAGGGCCCCTTCCATTTTTGATCCTATTTTCAATAAGTATTTTTGGAGCCCTTTGCAAATGTCTTTGTCATTGTCTGGACCTTATTTCCATAAAAATGATAAACTATTCTGTTGATTGTATTGGAAACCTATATATTGCAGTCTTGCTGAATCATGTCCATAACCGATAGAAACTCTCTTTACTGAGTTTGTTCCTTTCCATGTAGAATTTCTTCCTAAGGTCTAAACTGAACCTCCCCTGGTGCAACTTGTGGCCATTTTCTTTTGATCTGATGATAGTCATTCTGGAGAAGAGATTGACCCCACCGCACTAGAACCTTCTTTCAGGTAGCTGTGGAGGGCAATAAGGTCTCCCCTGAGTGTTCTCTTCTCCACACTAAATAACCCCAGCTCCCTCAGGCACTTCTCATAAAGTCTTTGCTGCAGCCCCTTCACCAGCTTTGTTGCACTTAACACAGGAATCTGTCCTCCTTTCTCTGGTAAAAAAACCCTAAACCATTAAAATATACTACCAAGCATTAAAATAAGAAAATGTCCGTAGTCAATTTACATGTTTTGAACAAATCAGGCTTTTTAGTATGCATTTTGACAAAAAAAAAATCTAATTCTGCAATCCCCTGTCTTTTTGCCACAAGACCTCTGTCTCATCACATAAGTAACTACTGTGAATGAAATGAAGGATGTTCTTCCACCTCTCCTACAGGCTTCCTGGCTTCACTTTGTAACTTAAGGCCAGGCAGGGTTCATAAAGGTGCACCTACTCACCAACGGGAATTTCAAGAGGGCTTTACAAATGTCACCCCTAAACACATTTTTCAAGGTTGGTCATGAATTTATCTTCCATACTTTCTCAGGACTCAAATTCAGATAATCAGTCCTCATTTGCTGAAACCTAAGTATTTATCCACAGAGTGGAAAACAGCTGAGATTTTTATTAATGTGCAGAATTCTAAATAATACAAGTAGGGTGGAAACTTAAAACCCAGGTATTCAAATATTGAAAAACAGAACATAAGCTGCCTAAATTCATGAAACATGCTCTGAAGACTATGCCTCTTAAAGGTTTCAGCTTTGATTTAATTTTTACAAATCAACTTTTACTACTAACTAGCTTAGCTCATCTGCTTATTGTTGAACATAAACTATCTCATGGAGTTACAAGGCAGGTTAGGCAAGTACAATCTGATCATGCACATACATTAAAAAAAATCAAAAATGAGGTAGGAGAATAAGAATTTCAGAATGAAAAACAGGAATTTTCCCTGTCCAGCAAACAAAATATTATGGTAACCATATTGAATAAATGAAATCTGAAAGTAAAAATCTGTGAGAAAACATCTCTAAAATCCCAAAAGAAGATTTTTTTTTTTTTAAAATTATTAACAGGTATGTAGGAGAGAAATGCACTGACAGCTGACACTTACTAATGGCTAGAGAGAAATATTTGTTATACACAGCAAGAGTCCAAAGTCCTAGCTTCTAGCTGTTTGTGTTTGGGGATATATCAGGATAACAGCCTTCTTGTGAGCATTAAGGAGCTATTAAATATATATGAAATATGCATATTCTCAAAGAATGCTACAGTCCACATACACAGAGAAATAAAAGAGACTAAAATAATTCATTCCAAAGAAACACAAAACCACAAGCCCCAACTAAAGTTCTTACTCTTATTTAAGGCAAGATGTATAAACATACACAAAAACTTCAAATACTACCAAGCACTTATGTTTAGCAACAGAGATCCTTCCTTTTACCCTCCTTATTATTTCAAATAATCAGTGACACCAAAACATGGTTGAAGTTTGAATGTACAACAAAAACAGTAAGAAGTCAAAGGCTTAAACAATATTTAAGGGGCCCATTCTTTCTTCTCGAGGCATTTTCTACAGGTCTTACGTGAAAATATAAAATAGTGCATGGCAACATCAGTATCAATGCAGCCACACATGGCAAAAATAAAATGAGTGTGCGCAATAGAGAATGTTATTATCCTGTTGAGCAAATATGATGTCATTTACATGACATGTCATTCACAAATGACAGCTATTAGTGAAAAGCATATATTACTGAAAAGCACTGAGCAGACATTTTTTTTTCCCCCGGCAGGAATCTGTGTGAAATATTTAGGCAACAGAGGCCAAATCTAAAGTTTACTGAAGTCAAAGGGAGACTTCCTTTTTATTTTAATGTTTTGAATCAGTCCCTTAAATTAGTGCTGAGAGTAAAACCTTTTTCCTAAAGAATTAAAATCATTCATAGTACAGTGCACTAAAAATTCCCAACTTGAAAAGCTATAAAATGCATATTCTTACCATGAATTTGTCTATTTTGTAACATTAGCATATCTTCTTCTCCTCCTATCTTCTGGCAGAAGAATTTTCACTACCCAGCAGGTTTCTCAATGTCAATGAGTTAACCAAAAACCAAATAAGAGTCTACAATAATTTAAGATTCTTCAAGGTGATATATACAGCTGTGCAAGGACTATAAATATGATATATGAGACTGAAAAATTTTTCACAGCACCAATATTAAAGTTTGGTTCATTAGGAACTAAAATGTCTATCACCATTACTGTCAAATCTGACATCAAGTATTCATTGTTTTTTCCAATTAGCGCAATATTACTACAGGTCTACACACATAATAATGTGTTATTTCAAGAATTAATATTTGAGTGATAAAAATGAAGAATAAAAAATAACCTGCACATAACCTGAAGAAGTTTGATCAACAAATTCAGTAGACTTTGAATTTGTTAAACCAAAACATGTTTAAAAAGAAAATTAATGCACTGATGCCATCAGAAAATGGTGTTTACATAGAGCCTTGTACAAACAGCACAGCCCTGTGATTCACAATTTTTTTATTACTAGAATATGCAGTCACAGTTGGAAGGTTCAAAGATTCTATTGCTAATGAGCACATTAGACAGAGAAATGTAAGTCCATGCAACTTTATAATAAGGCTTGGATTGTAGCTGATGCTAAGCTGATGAGGTTCCAAAGTATGTCTGTGTTAAATTAAAATTTCAGCAGACTATATACATATAGACAAATACATATCCAAATGCTCATTAACACTCAGTTAAAGGCTTTTTAATTGAATGCTGGAGCATTTTTGATGGCTAAACAGAAAAGAAACATCTTTACAGCTTCTAATAGGTTGCATCTCCTGACAGTGCACAAGAAAAAAAATAATCCTTAATACTAACACCAAACCCATGTTAATTATTGCCAGCAGGTGGCCAAGATTTGACAAATGTAACTAAACTATGTTCTGTCACAAAGTTTACAAAGTGAGTTAAGTGGTCAGTTCACCACCGAGATACGTAATTTCTCTCAGATGCTTCATGCAGGTATATTTTTAGTTTATAGTTGCTAATATAGATACTTCTAGAACAGAAAAGTGTGAGAATATTGCATTTGGGCTACTTCTGTTGGCCTGTTTGTACTAATGCATCCAGATTCTTCACTTCTTACATTGGTAAGAAGTGTCATGGCTGAGTATTCACCTTCAATAAGATGGGTTCTTCGTAAAGGGAATAAGCATAGAACAGTTCTCAGTTTAGAAAGAAGAGGAAAAAAAAAGGACAAATTAAATAGAAATAAATCTAAACAAAAAAATTGCTTGTAAACAGAACAAATGCCATTCAGATTCACTGAGCTAATAAATGTGGAGCCTTGTAATTCATTTTCACAGGACAATACCATATTTAACAAAGGGCAAAATATTCTTGTTGAAAGATGTCTTGCTTTTTCTTGATCAAGATGACCACATGGGAGATTATATTAATCAAACAGGGCCAATCTGAACATGTCAGGAGATCTAATAAATTCTGTTGAGTTTCAGTTCTTAACACTCTCTTAGTTCCTCATAGTTACTGCGAAATTTTGTCTCTTTTGAAGTCCACAGGAGATTTACTATTCAGTTCATTACATTAATTTGATGCACTTTAATTACAATATTAATTAAATAAAACTGTAACAGGGGACCAGAAATGTGTAGTATGAGGTCAGTTCCACAGTATGACATGATGTTTCTCATTCTCAAATGTCGATTTCTCAGTAGGGTCACCACATACAAGTGGGCTTTCTGCTTTTCCACTGTTGCAGATGACACAATTTTTTTCAAGATTGCTCCTAAACTGAGAGTTATTTGGGCCTTTTTTGCACTTCTGGTAAACCTTTTAAATTGTACTGGTTAAGAATTCTAGAAAGTTTCAGAGATGGAAACCTAAGAATTCTAAGTTATGATTCATTATTAGCTATAAAAATAATTGCAGCAGTAGACCATTAGAGTAGAGCTACTGCTTTTCTAAGTCTCTTTTATATAACCCCATTCCTTTAATATGAGCTATTAATCAATGAGCTCAGGAATATCCCCCCGTGAGTAAATTCAGCAAACACAGACATGTTCCAAGAATTAGAAGTTGTAAAAGTAAATGAGGTGTAACTTACAATGGAGCTTCCCTATGGATTTCACTGTCTTTGGAAAAGACGCAGGTATTAATGTCTAGGCATGTACACATGCACATACTGACACATAAACCAAATCAAACACTCAGATTGCCTGTAGTAACAATGATTTAAAACATCATAAGAAATAAATCTAGCTTATATTCATCTTCTAAAAGCGCAAATACTTAATGAACGCATATATTAGATTCAAAACATTTACTGTGATGTTCCTTTCGAACCCCAGGACATTCAAAACAGATGAGGAAGAAAAATAATCAAAGAACAGGCAACCTGGAATGTCCACATGGAAACAGGTGCCTTATTGATTTTGAAGTAATGAATGAAATGCACTGGAGCAGAAATTGATGCAGCCAATAAAAGCAAGAACACTATCCCATTCAAAAATCCTGAAACATAACAAAAACCAAGGTTAATTCTCTGCATTGTTTTGCTAAAGACCTAGGATAGGAGTTTCTAAAATTGCTTGGCATCATTTGTCATCTTGGCCATCCCTGTTACAGAAAACTTATTAATAGGGGAATATTCCTCCTGCTCCCTCTCTGAATTGTATTATTGGCAATCACATTTATAGCTGGTGTCTGCTGGCAGCCACATCATGTCTGCAAGGCTTGATATTGTACCAACATCTTGGGTGCAGCAGCTACTCCTCAAAGCATGATTGTTTGTAATCCCTAACATTTTCAGCAAACAGGAGCTATTAAGAATTAGGTTCAGTAAGCTGTAAACATTAGGTTCAGTAAACTGTGCACAGAGATGGCCTACAAGAACTTTGCTAAACTGAATAAAGAGCAAATCAAAGACAGGTGGAGAACTACCCTAACTCAACAAGTATGTATTAAAAGAGAGTGATTTGTAATGAAGAGAGAGCATGAATTCCCATCTGTCTTCAAAGAGGCCAACAGTAATTGTAATTATAATTATATATTAATTGTAAGCAATTATAGTAAAGGATAGTAAATACAGAGGATAACTTTTAAACCATGGATAAATAGTTTATTTGACATCTGAAAAAGTTTAACACTCATTAGCTAATTTTAAAATACAAAATCTGATATCAGGTTATGCAAGTTAATACATGAACTCATTTTTTTGTATCCTTACACTGCTTCTCCTTCTGTACTTTTTATACTCGACTGGTTTTTTTTCCAAATTAATTGAAGAAAAACTGTGTCTTTGATCTGCTGTTCAGAAATAGGTCTTTTAAAATTATTTGTCCAAAGGGGTAGTGTTTACTTATATCTATATGTCATAAAGTTGTGGTGTGGAAAAATCTTGTGGAACACAAGCTCATATTGTAAAATGGGATTTTACTATTATCCTACCTTACGAAAATATCACAAATATATTACAGCATCGTTGTCAGGCATTTCCAGTAATAAAAATAAATTCAGATAATAAATACTCTGAATTCATATCTTTCTCTATATAGGTCCATCCTTTGTAATGTTGTCTGTAGTATCCAAATGCAATACAGAGGAGTATTGTGGCTTTGAAATAGATGGCTCCTGAAGACTGCTCTTGTAGGAAGCTGATAATATGTATGATGTGGCCACGTGACATTTGTATTTGAATTAGCAAAAGTAGTATTCCCTAATGGCTATGGGTAATGCTAATTTGACATGATTATAATGTATGCCGAAAGCCCAAAGGCTATGAGATATTACTGATAGGTCTGATTTAATAAGGTTATTTTTTCATTCTGTTTATGAAGTCAGAACTTGGAAATCAAGACATAAGACGTCTTGCATGTTGTACTAGAAGAGGATTTTAGAGATCAAGTTTTTTTTTTTTTTTTTTTTTTTTTTGTTATACCATTGAAGCTCTGCCTAGTGATAGTAATTTTTACATGATTTCTGGTCAATTAATTCATCTAAAAATGCTGTTTTGCATTCTAAATCACTTTTCTCCTACAGCTTGTAAATCCTTTTGGAAAGACTTAATAAGAAGACCTTCAAGTAGGTCTGAAAGGTTAGCCTAGCTATTGTAGTATTGACATGAAAATATTTTTTTCCAAATTGCAGTATTTAAAAAAAACTCTCAATTTTACTCCTTCTTACAGATATTTTCATACAATTCCTCAGAAAAACAAGGAGCAAATCGAGGAGAATTCACATATATCCCCAGGGGTTTACTGAAGAAATAACCAAATAGATTTGTGGACTAAATCTTCAACAGGCAGAAATGTAATCACAGCTTTCCTGTAAAACTTGTTAAAACTGAATTGTCTTCCTCTTTCAGGAACATGTACAGATTGTACATTTATTCTATGTATTTGTTGCTTCTTGATATGATATTTCTGTTTAAAAAGAATGATCTGCTTTGCTGTGTTTACTTTTGAAACAGATAATGAGAGCAACTTCCAGGGTAAAAAATAATTTGTCAAGATATTATAACAGAAAAGACCTAAAAAAATCACAGAACACCAATACACAAGTCTTTTTGAGCATTTAGTTTGCTTCCTGCCATTCAAAATATTGTCTGTAAAACTGCCTCTTTTATCAAGATTTC
The DNA here is from genome assembly GCA_003342815.1 of Eudromia elegans. NCBI lineage: Eukaryota > Metazoa > Chordata > Aves > Tinamiformes > Tinamidae > Eudromia > Eudromia elegans. The sequence goes on from PTEX01000044.1 coordinate 2,276,218, forward strand.
CTATAACATGAATTTGATATTGTGACAATAATGCACAGGTAATATTTCAACATGTCTAGTATGGATGGACAGATATAGGGAAAATAAAGGATGAGACAAACAATGAATCCTGCAATCCTAAAGCACTGTTTGTAGTCAAACACTAATAATCCAGTTTGATGTTTCTGAGAATGATGTAAAACATGGGGTAACCCTTTCTCTTTCCTTACTCTGGAATTCCCATGTACTGAATGCCACTGAGGCAGCCCAACCAGCCTGGGATGCTGGCCAGCACTGTGAATAGAGCTTGCTGAAAATAACTTGATGCCAAGAAGATGCAAAGGGCAATCACTTAAAGAGAAAGGCACTATCAGCAGATTTAGTACAAGCACAAGAAGACTACAGCAATAGTGAGTGAAAAATATATGCATTTCAAGCTGCAAAGCAGCTTGACAACTGCAAAGCAACTTCTATAGTGTGCGTATAGTGCTATAAGCAAATGTATTTAAAAATTTTAATATTTGTTTTTCAGGATTATTAAGGAGTTGGAATCTGGACAGAGACCTAGCCTGATTTGCTGATGTGCAAGTTTCAAGAAGATGAGATAATTTTCCTCAAATCGCTTATTTGTGCACCAATGCATATGTTGGGATATATGCTAAAGAATAAGTAGCTGCTTTATAATCCTGGGATGCATCAGAATACAAAATAGCAGGGGAAGAAATTAAGGAAGATGTAGATCTCAGAAAGACTCAAATTGTTATAGGGTTTGACTCTGCTAAATAAAATGCAGTAAAAATTAGTTTTCAGAATGCTGACAAAGAACTTACAGAAAAAATACAAAACAGCCAGGCAGGGTTAACAAAGCAGATGGGCAAGTATTTTCTTGCTATCAAGCTCACAGATAAACCAAATACAAAAACTACAGACAATACAGTAGTATTACTTTTTAATATAAGTCTCTTCTACCACAAAACCTTAAGTTCCTCAAGTTTTCTTTTCCATTCGCATATTATTACTTTTTTGTACTTTTATATAATTAAAAAGGTCACACAAATATTTCAAATCCATAGTCAGATATTCCCTCAATTTTCCAAAACAACTATTGATTAAATATTTTATAGAATTTCTAATCAGTTATCAATTACTGGTACTGTAAATTGGAATTGTCAAAGCCTGCAGAGAAGGTGGAATTTGCTCAGCATTAAAACACTCCCATACTTAAAAACAGTCACTGGATTAAGTATGTTTCCAGAGATCTGAAACACATAGAGTATTTAGAATGGCCATTCTCCACTAAAAAAAAGAAAAAAAGAAAATAGCCATGTTATTATTTTTGGGAAATACATTATTTGTATCAATTGCCATCATGATCTTTCTTTTACATACTAAGCAAAATTGCAATGCTGATTTCTCTAGTATAAACTCCAAATGTAGATATGCACAGCTAATGAGATGTCACAAGGTGAATAACTGAGGTTAATAAATGCTCTGGAATAAATAAATAAATTCACTGTTGTTTGGACATAAGACTATTTTGAGGGTTCTCAAAGTCAAATCTTTAAGTTGCTAACAATCTTAGATTTTGTTCTATTTTATTCCCCCTCAATGTAGATGAATATCTTCCAGTACTTCTAGAACCCTAGTACTGTGTGACTTATGTTTGACTTGTTCTCTCAATTAATCTTATTTAAAGCACTTGTTGATTTGTTTGAAAAACTGGAAGACACATCTCTTCCACTTAAAAAAGGAAGTTTTGAGGAATATTGTAATTCTAGCTCCTTAGCAGATTATTGTTAAATTTCACATGGACATCTCCTACACAAACACTCTTTATCCTTGTGTATCCTGTGTATCCAGACAGCCTCTATGCTAAAAAAATAAGGTGCAGCCAACCATCATAAAGAAATCTGTGTGAAGAAGTTAGATACCTTCCCTCCACTCATTTAAAAATAAATGCTATGATCTTAAACTGATTAGATATGTCTAGGGGCAACCAGTGTAGAAATACTAGCGATCAAAATACCAGGACTTGATAGAAATAAAGCAAAAAAGACGATGAAATACACATAACATCAGCAACTTGATAGTTGGTATTAGATGGAGAAAGATGCATGATTAGAGACATTTAAGCTAGTGAGATAAGTGCAAGCTATTCTTTTTCCCTACCATTCCCTGTATCCACCCTTTCCCGTTTGTTCCTCCTCCGCACTTTCACTGATGATGTATACAAACCCTGCCCACACAACAAGAAAGAGAGCTTTTGGGTCATGGAAGAATAATTCTCTGAAGAAGATTCTGCTGGCTTAACCATCTGGTAGAGCCAGAAGCCATGAATGTGGCCAAGGAAACTGAGCAAGAGCCACTGTTAGCAGAGCTATAGGATCATATGATTTAACAGAGACTGCCATAGAAAACATAGCTCCAGGGTAAGCAAGCCTAGCCCACATGCTGAAACTTGACTCTCTGTTCTTTGGTTTCAGCAAGAGTAGGATACAATTTGCACTCAACATGCTTGTGGTAGGTGAGCTCAACCCTTAGTTTTTATCATTTTAGAAAATCAATATATGCTTGAAGTCATTCAACCCTCTCTTTAGAAAGAACTCCAAATTCTTAAGAGGCAATGTAATATTTTTCACAACAATTTCTTCTATAGAAAAGCCAAATTTTCATAGTAGAGGACACTATCAACATAAACTGCTTATATAGATGTTACATCATTCTCCTATCAAACAACTAGATTTTAAAAAAGAGAATAGAACACCTAAATATTGTATTTATGCAATAATTAATTTATTTTTGAGTTAGAAAATATGGAGTGACAAAAGCTTGAATCTCCAACTCTTAGTAGGTATAAACAGGCAGTTAGAGATGCCATTAAAAAAGAAAAGTGGTCTTTAATCCGCCAGTATATTTCTGTGGGGAACAGACAAACGATATCTTACTTTAATGAGTCTTATTGATCTTACTAACATATTGCATGCAACATTTTCATATTCCACAGGTACTGCAACACAGCTTTGTAACACAGAATAGCAGCTTTAAATAATCTCTTAGCTCAATACAACAATTTTTCCTAGGTTAGCATTTCACTTGGTATGAGCATGATATCATGAACATGATATCATTTTCTTATTTAGGATCCAAAATTTCTGAGACCATCTCTGCTTGCCTTTCTCTGTTTCACTCTGTTATTAAATATAATCAGAAATGTTCGTGATGTTTCATAATAACCCAGGAAGAAATATAATTTTCCCCTTATGCCTGACCCATAGCCTGCCATAAGGTACTAGAGCTGCTTCCTGTCATGATTTGTTCAGAGTTTGGAAGGATGTAATAGTTGTAATGTTCCAGAATCAAAAAAACAACAGATTATCTTTCCTTTGAATTTTATTTCCTTTTTTTATTATTAGTTAGAAATAAAATTCTTTATCCCTAAATGCAGTATTACTACATAATAAGGTAATTTCGCTGAATTTCAATTTTCTAATGTCTATTCAACAACAACAAAAACCAAACAAACAAAAAAAACAAGGAATGAAAGCACTCAAGATGTTAGAAGTAAGCAGCTGTTGTAAATGTAGCTTATAATATGAACAGAGGAAGAAATGTGACATCGAGCAAAAGCTCAAGGCTTTAAGACACTTATGACTTATGAACTAAGTTGTTCTATATATACAAAGTTGGGGATAAAATGTTAGCCTGCCACATATCCTCCAGTTCTTCCAAAGAGTAAAGCTAAGCAAAAGATAACTCTGCCTCTCCTAGTAAAGCTGAAATAACATTAATTTTATTTTTAATAATGGTTGAATAAACATTTAGCTATTTGTAGTGGTATTATGTATATCCCCTGTGAAAATGCTAGCCTACCCTTGTTAAATACTACCCTAGCATGGCTTATATGACCCATCTGACAGTTTGGTTTTCAAAAATTATGAGTATCTCATGGTTTCACTGAAGCCTATGAGTGCGTTAGGTGCTCCAGAAAGACACAGGTTGTTTCCAAATGAGCTCTTCAAAGTCCTTAAAAGAATCCTTCTTTGAAGGAAAAGTACTGACATCAAACTAAAACTTTGTTTTTATGCATCTGTAAGTAAACATAATAGCAAATCCTCTCTTAAAAAAATTATTCATCAAGATATTATGTGTTCTTCAGACACATTCTCTTGCTGAATTACAGTTCTCATTACAATGTACTTTGATACCAAACTATTTTTGAAGAGTGACTACAATTGTTTGGAAAATGAAAATAATTCTTAAAGGAAGCATAAATACTGTCATCATTTCTTTTACCATACTTGATAAAGTCACAGTTGATATTGTCTAAAATTTCATATCTACTTGGGTTAATACCAAGAGCATTCCTTTTTGATATGACTTGTAGATTGAGCTCTAATTAGGCCAGATGGGCAGCTGAAATCTGGGGTGAAATTCATGGGAAAGAAGAAAAAGAATATTAATAAAACACCAATGTACTCAGTGGATTCTTCATTTTGAAAAGCAAAAAGGGCAGTTTAAGTGGTGACTTGATAAGTGAAACACCACTGATGATTTTGGTAGAACTACTCTGTGGGTGGGCTTCTTATAAATATTTTCCTGATTTTGTTAGTTGGCATGGATGCCAACTTACAATAGCATCTATATGAATTAATTACTGCCCTGTATGTTTGCAACATGGACAAGGATACCATGCTTTGTTCAAAGCCATCAGATTTGGCTGCATTGAATTTAATAAAGTGTAAAGCCGTCCAGGTAATGGAGAAGTTGTTAACATCAGATTGTGTCTAATTTTCTGTCTGCTGCTAGGAGAAATAGCATTAGTTCCCATGCCAAAGCCTATAAATCTGCGTGGTGAAAAGTTAATTTTTAGAGAACTGTTCTCAACATAAAATGGGGGGTAATGGACAGTTAAAATGGGGAAATCCCCCTTTAACATGATCTTTCAAAAGATGAATCTTGAAGTTGAGTATCTTAAGAGGCATTTAAAGTTCCCTCAAAGTGAGAGATGAATAGGGCCAACTGTCACAGTTCTGACAGTAGATGGTATTTGAAGAGTGGCTACATGGATCTGGAAACTCTCTACTAATTGTTCTCTACATTCTAAATATCAGGGCCTTTGGAGTTTTTTTAGAGAATGGTTTATTTGCAAATTAATTTTTGTCATCTGTCATAAAACCCTTCAATACCAAACACAGATTGACATTAATCTGCTTTTTGCTTTAATCTTACTGACATGTGGAATAGCTTTTACTAACACTTAAGAAACAACAGAAGTCAGCTCAGGCTTGTTCATATTAGTAGTAAACAAGATTATAAAAGAAAAAAAAGAAAAGGATAGGCCATCATTTTGCATGTTTCAGACAAAAATTGTAAGTACCAATTTAAAAATTCTAACATAGGGAAACCAAGCTGTGGTTACATATTAAGTGGTTCAGATGAATGTGAGGTCACCTTCTAAGAGGTATTCTGACTAGCTGGCATGCTGAAACGCTAGAATCCTCCCTTGTCTTCCACTCATGCAGGCTTGGTATGATGCTTCTAAAAAAAAAAAAAAAAAAAAAAAACAACCACCACCACCACCAAAACCCAAAATCCCACACTCCTTTACTGTGCTAGAGAAACTCTAAAGGGTTAAGTTTGGGGAAAAGAGAAGATGAGAAGAAAATAAAAAAGTACATCTGTGGTGCATGTGCAAGCTTCTTTTTAAAGTAAGTTTCTCTCACAGATGAAAAACTGCAACCACTACAAAGAAATCTTAACATAAAGAAATAAATTGTTTGGTGAATTCTAACAAATAATTTAAAGGTGGAATTCAAGAAAACATTCATGCTTTAAAAAAAAAATCAAACTCCTTGGCACTATAAAGCTATTAAAAAATAACCAGGGTGCTGTTAATATTTTCACTTCTTTACAACAGCAGAAACAAAGGCAGTACTAAACCCATTGGAAGGAGTGTGAGAAGGGGACTGGTGTTAGATTTGGAAGCTCTAAGGTTCAGTGATCTTTGATCTTCCAATCTAGGCTCAATAAAATGAAAGGATCTAATCAGAACTTTCAAAATGATCAGCACGTGATTGGAATCAGCTTTTCGGTCTTCTCTACCTGCTAGCCAGTGCCCAAATGAAGCTAACAGATTGTGTCCATGTGCCTTGCAATTCTCCCATAAGAGAATTCAGCAGTGGTAAGATCATTTTTTTTTTCTCAAAATATATTTGTGCTTTTCTCCAAAAAGCCAAGAATGTGTTTGAACTATAACCAGTCGTGACAAAGCACTCATTTGAAAAGAAGAACCCATCTGAAGGGTTTTTCAGGTTCACAATGCCATTTCTGGAGCTTGCAGGTATGCCTGAAAAAAGCATTAGGGTATCACTTAAACTATGGAAGCTCCAATTTGAAGCCATAGCTCTGTGCAAGGCAATGGGCTGTCAGTTCAGCCCAGTGAATCCAGAGCCCAGTGCTTGAGGGTACTGCCATAATAACCCACTCTAGAAAAGCCCGTAAGAGCAGAGAAGGGACCTAAATATTTTTGTCCCATATGCTCCTGAGAGAACAGCATTAACCACAGGCTGCAGGCTACTCTCTTTTGAGGCAGAATGCGAAAATATCTCCCAGACAACTCTACTGCAGAGCAAATTTTTTTTATATCTATGAGGCCATTTCATTAGATTCAAGCTTATTTGAAAGTTTGACAAATCCTATCAGCTTTGACAATGACCTATAGAGTGAATTGCATTCAGCAGATACTCATTTTGGTTCATGTTGCACTGTTTTTGTTACCATCCTATTGTGGAAGAGGTATCTTGGAAGTGGATGAATGTTATAGCCTTACTATATGAAAAATATCCTGTGGTACAGTACAATACGTTTTTGGGCTCTCTGTTTTTATCAGCTTTTTAGATATTACTTACACAGCTCTGCCACCTAAGTGCATCACTGTCCACACTTTAAATAAATGAAATCAGGCTCCTCAATAACAAATACATACACTTTTGCAGATGTGACCACATAAGCTAAATATTAACTATGAGATTGTGATTTCAGATAAAATCTTGTAAAAATATTTTTTGGGTGTGTGTGAGGAAGGGAAGGAGAGAAAGTAAGCTTAAAGGGTGATGGAAAAAGAGAGAATGCATGACAATTTTGTGGAGACATCAAAACCAGCCAGATGTTATAGCAACAGAGATGAGTTGCAGGACACAATTGTATGAAATAGGTACTTCTAAGGTATAATGAGCCTAAAATTTGATCTAGCTGGTGAAGAGGAGTGCTTATAAGACCTGAAAGCTCAGTGGGTCTGATCTTCCACAGATATAAATTGATGGAGTCCTATTAATCTCAATGGAAACATGCTACTACCACTTGCAGTCCAGTTTGATTTTTCTTTTCATGTTTCAGGTGCTGTGTTTCTTAAAGCAGTCCTACAAAAATAAAGCAGTACCGAAACTACCGAGGAATCTGTTTGATAAAGAAACAGTTTCCATTTTTTTCTTTCCAGATGGAACTTCTGGTTTGTTCAAACTACTAAAATATAGTTCTTTCAACACAGTAGCTCTCCCTATACAGTTTTCCATATCATTTAGTACTATTAAGGGCATTTTCAATATACTGACAGAGTACTATATTAACACTTTCCTCCAAAGCCTTGAATGGGCAAAGCTCCCGCTTCTCCTTTGCTGATGTGTGCAAGCTCTTCTTTCTTAATCAGGCCTAATAATCATTGTTTTCCTGGCTGTCTTACAGTCTTCTAATGACCACATTGATTAAACTAGAGATTCACTGCCTAATTTAATTTAGGATGGCTGTTCTGCTGCCACTTGAACACCGTTATTAATAGATACTCAGATATTACAGTAACGTGTGAAGCAGAAATGCCTATGAATAAGTAATACTACGCAAGTCTTATGCTAGCATTCGAAATAGAAAACGGCAGTAGCCTTTTTCAACCTGCTTATCAGTCAGCCCAAAACCAAAAGTGTCGTAGGTGACTCATGGAAACCCGACAACTCCATTGCCATGATGATGTCATGAGTCTTCTTTTATATCTTCCTGAGTGTCTATGTGACCTACCCTCATCTTCCCTAGGAGCTTTGTATGCAGTAAATCTCCACTCGACCTATCTCAGAGATTTAAAACAAACTATAAGTGGGAAGCTGTGTGAAAGCCAAACCCAAACGACAAGCATTTTACACACATGCATTTCTAGGGGCTGTCTCTGGGTTGCCTCTCTTTCAGTCAAAATGTACCTACCTCACATTTTATTCTTGGAAAGGAAATTATTAAATCTCCCTTTCTGAAACCTCTTTCCTACGTCCAGATGGTAAGTATCATCAGACTATGCTCTGAAAAAACATATAGTGAATTATGTACAGGTCCTGACAGCAATTGCCCTAGAAGTGTGTTTTTATGCCTCCATGGCAATTAACTAAACTTAGATAGACTGCAGATTTGCTGTTCTACTTTTAAAAGCTTTACATTGCTAATATTAACACACACCACAGTGATATATTAGTTAGTGAAATTTTCTCATAGCAGGAATTTTTGTGGTTATTTAGTATAAACCTAACAGCTACAGAAAAAGTATCTCTGCAACTATCTTTTCCTAAATATTTGTTTCCTATTTTTGATATAACGTACTCAAAGAAAGATAAATCTTGTTGTTTGTGTCTGGGTGCAACTTTTCTGTAGCTATGCTATAATAAATTTATCTTTGTCTGTCAGTGGGTGAATCATAAATGCTCATCCTCACTCATTAAGAGGACGAGATCATCAGCTATGTTTATCCATATAGGCAACCTGGATGTCATTTTCAGCTAGAGAGTAAGCTAGCAGAAGCATATCATATACCATGAGACTTTATAGCCTAAATAAATAGCTAAACTACGTTCCCATCCATCCTCACTCAGAACTCCCATGAGGACAAAGAACAGAATAAGAAAATCAAACTTGGTGGGGTGCTTTCATTAGCTTTCTTTCTTTCTGTTCAAGGCATTATCTAATAAAACATTGATAAGACATTCTATAATGAAATTGATAAATATCTATAAATGTTTTTACTCTCTAAGAACAGAAAAACTGAGAAGTATATATCAACATTACAGTGTCTATGTACTACAGATATCACACTATTAAATGTATACATGAAAAATGTTTAATTCATTTATCACTGTTTTATGAGAACTGTCCCTGACCAAATTTTTCACTTAAAATTTTTCCACTAAGGTCTGCCTTCTGGAATCTCTAGTATCAGATCTTGATCTGATTTGTTATTTTTTTAACCTTAAACTGGATACTCTGGAACAGATAGCTATTGCTACCTATATGATAGTGCTCTGAGCACTGTGAGCCCTAGCTATATATCTGCTTCTAGCTATATATCTGCTGAATCCTGCACAATGTGTTACGGGAAAACAGATATTGTAACTTCAGAGGATCTAATACTGTTTTCTACTGTGATTTTCTTGTGATGCCTCTGGAGCATGAATAATGGCAAAAATAAGATTAAGAAGTGTTCTAAACAATTTTCTAGAAGATACAGAAGAACTTTTCTGTCAAAAAGTCTTATGGCAATTGATTTTGCATTTGAAATGTCCATAAATAAATTAAATTGATTAAAATAGAAACAATAACTTCTAGCTCTCTGCTATTTAAGCAAAGCCAATACTTTAAGCTTACCATTTATCTAGTACTAACAGAAGGCACACTTTATACTTTCCTACTTATTTACAGCGAAACCAGGGGACAAAGTCGTCATCACCCCTTCCCTCCACTGTATCCGAGAACCTTTTTGGTGCTCCAGTTTGCTGGTTCATCTTTAGCTGCCTAGGTACATGCACGTCATGCTGGTCACAGACAGAAAAAGCATTCAAACTTCTGAACTGCTTTTGGATACTTAGGTGTACACATCCATGTGTCCCAATACCCCCAGGGTAAACACTCCATAACATCCATTATACATGCTTAAGTTTGTGGCTGAAAAGTGCAATTTTCACACTATATGTGGGGAAGCTCAACGTTTGTCTGGGAAAAAAAAAAAAACCAAAAAAACCAAAAAAAAACCAAAAACCCAAAGATGTCCCAGTAAGGATAAGCCTGTCTTTTTTTGTTTTGTTTGGTTTTGTTTTTATTTTTGTTTGGCTGAGGATAAAGAAAAATCAATGGTATCATTTCAACATAGAGATTCCCATCTTCCACCTAATATGGCTGCGGAAGGAGGAATACTGAGCCATCATTTCGTTACAAAACACTTAATTTTATTCTAGCAGTTGGTAGGACCCCAGCTGTCCCTTTCACTTTCACCCTGTGACAAACACATGGAACGCTGTAATAATTTCAGGCACAAAAGGGGAGAAAAGATGAACAATAGGGAGTTACTCAGAATGCTCACTTGCATGAGATGTCATTCTGGCTCCCTCAAATGATTTGTTTTTCTGTTAGCCCAACTGTATGAAAAGCATTAGGCCATATATTTAACTTGATTACATGACAGAATAGGTCTTACATGTTTCTTAGGGTTAAATAAAGATGTGTTGGATTGTAGTTTATGGATAGTGATAGCTATCTTTTCTCCCTCCTAGAGCCATTGGAGAGGAAATAGCCAGCACAAGAGATTTTTTTCCCTATAAGACCGAAAAACTGCAAGAAAATCATAGATACGTCACAGAAGGTCAATTTTTAGACTGTTTCTCATTAAGATATGCTTTAACTATTGGTAGAATAACTGTGGGGTGAGTGGAAAGGAACTAGATATGACTGAATGTCTCAATTATACTTCACAATTGCAACGAGTACACTGGAAAATCAGTCTGCCTCAATGATCTACCCAGAGGTCTGGTGAGGGCACATAGACAAGTGGGTTTCAGAAGGGAAAGACACATAAATGGGGAAGGGAGGAAACAGCTGCTGCTATACAGAATATTTTATATCCTGGGTTACAGAATTAAACAATGCACTGGATCAGACTCATTAGAGCATGCACTACTCTGCTGGAGTCACTAGAGCCTCACTGGTGACAACTCTTGTCCACTCTATTCAAATAAACTTATACTGAACTGCCATGCATATAACATGAAATATTTGCAATACAAAATCCTTTTTTGAACAACATGCCTGCAAACATCAGTAAACTTTAGCCACTGCAAAGAATTCACCCTTAGATTTTATTTGGTTTTGATGTTGAAGTGAGAATACTCAGAGAATGCATTGTAGCTAAAGTGGAAGTTCATTAGTCAAGTAGAAAAACAGTCATTTCCTTAGGTGAAGTCCACTTCTACTTAGTACTGCTCATAGTAGTTGCTACAAAATATGAATGCAGCAAAAGGTAGATTAAAATCTGAGATTTGCTAGAAAGTCATTTATCAAACGAAGTGAATAATGTACTTCTAGGAAATTATTACAAAACCAGTGCCTTACAGATTACCCTTACAGAATTGCCCTTAGTCAAATTTAATCCTCTAACACATACTACATTAATCTTTCTAAACTTTGGCCTAGAGAAGCAGTGTTTTAATTTCTGAAAACAGCTGGCAGTTCACATAAGACTCCTGGGAGGGCTGGGAGCAAAGGAGGGTATGGAGATTACAAAATAATAGTTCAGCTAACAATGTTTGGCTTTGAGTTATTGGATGACATGAAAAAAAAATATCCGTAAGTGTCTCAAAAAGATGTGACACTAAAGAGTTTATCTGTGACAACCCTCTTTGTTCTTGCATTCATCTGCGAAGATAGAGCAAAGGAAATGGAGGATCTGCAGTTATGCATTTGCAATACACAAAGTCCTTGTTTTCCCACTAGGCACTGCAGAATAGCAATTGTCCATTCACAGCACATATCACATCCTCTGCATTTCAGAGCTAATATTTTTGCAGTCCTTAAGCTGGCATGTTTGAACCTAGCACATTTAATTCTCATAGCTCTTTGAAGTGCACTGCATAAGGGCAGTTTCTAATATGAACTGATTTTTCATATATGATTTGTTTGGTTAAACTAAAAGATTTTCAAATCATGAAAGGTTTATATTTACAGTAACATCTTAAACAGAGCTGTAAAAAGTCTCATTCCACAAGAAAGAAGATTGATAGTCACTGAGCATACCTGTATTTTAACCCAATTAACTGAATAAATTGGCTGTGTTACCTGATATGATTTTTAAGATCACTCGTGCACACACATACATGAACTCTGACAAGTGTCTCCTCCTCTTTCATGTTAGAATCACACTCCTGAAAACAATGTTAGTTTTATGCTAGCAGTTGCTTTCGTTTCCTGCAGCACACGCTGTTCACTGTAATGCTGCAATATTCATTCAAGTCAGATCAAGAGCTGCTTCAATAGGGATTGAACCTATATGCCATTAAATAGACATCAGGCTGCATTACTGCAGCTTCCAATTAAATTTCCACTTTTCTCCGCTTTGGTAGTAAAAGCTGTCTGAAAACTGATGTTGATAAATGGTGATCAGCTCCCTCCCCTCCCACTGAAGACCTGCTTGTAAGTTAAAGCACAGGCTTCCTCTTAATTTTGAACTTCTGAACTCAAACCAAGCACAGCATCTTAAGCCAGTAGTAATAAAATGCTGCAGAATGCCACACTCCTAAAAATGATGCTTATATTCTTTTCTGCTTGACGTATTTATTTCCAACTCCTTCTCTCTCGGCTCTAACTCTCAAACAAACTCACAGCCCCCTCAGGATCAGAATGAGTTTCTCCTTTCTTCCACCCCTCAGCTAAGGCAACCAAGTTCATCGTCTCCTTCCCTGCCATTGAGCAATAGGACTATACAGCGAAAAAAGCAATCACACTTTCTTTAGTGGGGACAGGAAGGATTACAGTAACAGAGTCTTTCTGCAATCTTCTTTTGCCATAAAATGGTTAAATCAGCATAAGTTAGACTGTTCATCCAGTTTGAATAAGAAGAAAAAGGGAGGAAATTCAAAAACCGGTTGCTGTAGTAACAATCACCAGTAAAAATCATCTCCTTTAAATGATAGTATTATCTCCCTCTCCCCCTTGCAATTTTAGTTCCCCTTTAAAAATAATCATGCTGCCTTGTTTAGATTTGCTGTACATACCTCAACCATTAAACAAGACATTTAACCATAGTGGCAGTTCTGTGACCTTTGAATGCCGTGAAATCTCTAAGCGGTGCAGCTTGTTCATGAAGACTTGTACTGCAGAATCCAGTAACTGCATCCAGCCAGGGTTAGGAATACAATTAAGTAACAACAGCAACCAAAAAAAAAAAAAAAAAAAAAATAAAAAAAAGAAAGAAAAGAACACCTCCCCGAATGCCCCCCAACCCAGCCTATAAAGCCACCTTAAGAAGCAAAAGGAGTCGGAAGGAGAGAGCACTTTTCTGCCGGGGAAGGGGCTGGGGTAGCGCTGAGCTTGCTGCAGTGTGAGCGCCTGTGCTGGCGAGCGGCAGGCCGGGCGGGCGGGCGCGGGCGCGGGCGCGGGCGCGCGGCGGGGAGGTGCTGTCAAGTGCCACGGGCAAGGCGCAGCAGACCAATCCGCTCCGGCTCTGCCGGCGCGCTGGAGTGAAGCCTGCTCTGTTTATGTTTCCTCATTTCAGGAGTGACGTCAAAGGGTTTAGTTTTTCCTCTGCATGTGCTATTAATTTTAAACGGCTACTATGGGAAGAATGTGGCAGCGATTTCGGCAGGCTCCCCTGCTCGAAAGGAACCAGAGCTGTGATTTGTCTGTCCTGCATTGAGCTTAGGAATATTTTATAATGAGAGGTACCAGAAAGATCCAAAATATCCACACAAAATGGAGAAAGGCTATATTTATGCAAACATCCACTGAAGTGCTCTTAAATATGCCTAAGCTATTTTCATGGTGAAAGCTGTTATCCATATGGGTCTGTGGCAGAAAATTGGGCTGAATTCTGCCCTTGCCCTGATGTAAATCAGAATTTGCTTCTCTAAATTTCATTGTGCTACACTAGTGTAATTTGGGGTGGGGGGAGAGAAGACAGTTGAGAACGGCACTACTGAATACATCCCTTTATCAGTCAGCACTAGTTAGAATACAAATTAGCAAACTTCTGTTGTTACCAGGTCAGAGTCACTGACGCAGCTACTTCAGGTTGTGCTTCTCTAGGCAACCATCCATTGCACCAGCAAATCACAGCCCAGGCAGCGCTCTAATAAGAGATCTGCTGCAAACCAGCACACTGAGTTTTATTTCGTACTGAAGTCTACAGCAAAAAGCAGATGACTGTGTTAGAGCCTGGCTTCCTATACTGCCACACCATCGCCAAAAGGGAAACTATGCAGCTCAGGTAGAAGGGAAAAAGAAGCAAAACCTATCAAGCTCAATTAGCATGGGCCACAGAGTCCACAACAACAAAAGATAATTTACAGGAGATCAGTTGACAACAACAATTTAATTGTCTTCATCACTTTAATTTTATTTATTTATTCTTGCAGACTTTCCAAGAGATTGGTTTATGAAGCATAGTTCAGTCCTAAAGAGTCCTAACAATCTAATATATAATTTTAAAATAACTTACTTAAGTGCTTTTCAAAGTGAGAAGACTGAGAGTTCTTGAGAAATTAATCCTCCAGTGACCCACAGAACAGGTAAAAAATAGGAAAAGTAGCAGGAGCTCCTCAATGACCGGACAGATTGATGGCTACCAACTGAGGCTCTCAAAATATGGTTCCAGAGAGATCAAAATATTAAATGATTCTTTTCACTAAAAAGGCTGTCCATGTGATCATTACTAATGTAATCAGCTTTGGCAACAAATTTAAGGGCTTATAATTTATATAAATGCTGGAAAAACATATTCAAAAGTATTAAGTAAGTTAAAATTTTACAAATGAATCTAACCTCATTAATTTTATCTGAAAGAACTTAGAGAACTGTACAAAACAATCCAAAATGTATAAACAGGAATATGATTCATAATACACAGAAAATCATCATATTCATCTTCACTAGGCATTGATGAGGGCTCAGCAGAGCATTGCACTTAGGGAATTTCACTTCAGGGACCAATTTTAGGAATGTCAATTAAAAATTGTATGCTTCAACTGGGAAGCCTACGAGGAAGTCTGAGACTGATATGGTCTTGTCCAAAAAAGAAGACATATGACTGTTATACAAAGGGTACATTTATTCTAAAGAAAGTACAGTACTATTCTTTCACCTAAAGACATCATCCACCCACAAGCTGAAGCTCTTTTAAAACCTTCATGACAACATGGCTGCAGCTGAACTGCCTATTAAGTCACATACCATGACTGTGAATTGTTTAGGAGAATGCTCGTTGTTTTTTTTTTTCCAGGGCTCATACTAAGAATATACTATAGATGACCAGGGGTCACTGTTCAGGCTTGTGTACTGGCACTGTTTAGTTTGACAGCAGAGAGAGAGGCTATATGCAAAGAGGAAGGGAATTTTTTTTTTTACCATACTCATTGTTGTGAGGATGAACAAATTGCAGCAAAACTGTTGTGCTTAAATACATCAGCTGTGACGGTCCCCAGTATTTTTAAAAGTAGGATTAGGCAAACATCTTCCAAGAGCAGTTTAGATATTTCTGAAGATCTATTCCACTTTCGTTTTTTTTTCCCATTTTCTACATTTTAGCATCAATCTCATAGCACATTGTGTGGCAGGAATCAGAGCTTTGTTATGTTCAAGTTTTGTACAAGTCATAGGAAGACATTGTCTCAGTCACAGGGAAGCTGGTGTCAGCCTCCAATAATCATTTGCCTTCTAACTTTTCCTTGGGGGCCTCAGTCAATGTAGACATGGACATGTAAGTCTGAGGACACTGAAGACTCTGTGATCAAGCATGTCCATTAATCGTGTATCTTTGCTGGTGGGACAGCAAAGGTGAAAAACTAGTGTAGTGGCATAGTCTTCTGTACAAATGAAAACAGAGAAATGAAAGGGTGGACCACCATGGTTTAGAGAAGCACAGGGTTGAATAAATTTATGCTTATCTCACCCCAGGAGTACAGATATCTCACTCCTATAGGTTAGTTTATATGTTACATCGGATATGTTGTGATTGGGAATCTTTAAGGCTCGTTTCTGCACGCTAAGTCATGATGGTGACAAGATATGGGCATGATGAGCCTGTTTATTTACAAATTAATGTCCTCCATCAGCTTTTAAATCTTGTAACAGATAAAATGAATGGCTCCAAGCATGCTCAGCACATTTTCTATGGAACAGGCTCCTTTAGAGTTCTTCTTCACTTGAAATCTGTGCAATATTTTCAGTGAATTTGCATGCAGCCTGCGTGGACTATCTGAAGATGCTGTAGACGATGATTCAGTGATGTCTGGAATGACACAGGGCCTGGATGCGGTGGGCAATATGACGCAGACCAGCAAGGATACAGGTATGGCCATGATCTCAGGTATGGTCATCCATAATGAGATGATCTCAAATTGAAAGAAGATTATGGAAACATAGATTGCTGATGTGACTCACTGTTCTGACCCAAAAAGCAGGCGTGTTTGTGCATGGCTTAGACTGCTGGACTTTACTTCATTTGACTAAGCACCTAGATGGAAGGCTATTTGTGTGGCTTACAAAGATTTAATAATTCAGATCACTTTTCTGCTGTACAAAATCTACATTAGTCTGTATATTAAAATCCATAGAAAAATGAGTAAAGTTCCAGGATTTTAACGTGATTTAGTTGACAAGAATGTTCTGAGTTACATAATGTGACTAGGTATTTAAAAAACCTCTTCACTTACTTCTAAATACTTGCTCATAGATAATAGTGGAAATAGATAGATAATAATGGAAATGATCCCTAATAAAATTGGATTCATATCAAGATCTTAGAAATCATTTCTTACCTGCAGATTAGGTAATCCACATAAACAGCACTAGCGGAGCTCAATAAGCTTCGTTCATCATAGAATGATGAAATCTTCAAGAACAGAGTTCCAAACACTCAATAACTTGGGCTAGTGATTTGGGACACAGTGTGGAGTTTGATATTCAGCAGAAGTTACTACTGAATTTCATCAAAAAATAACTGAACAGTCTCTCAAGATGTAACCTCTCAAGACATGTGAGTATTATAAAGTAATCTATGAATCAATCATTGTCTGGTTTCTGTTTTACAGAATTTTATGTGAATTACAAAGGGTGGCATTTGGCACCCAAAGAACTGGAAAAAGGCCTTGACATACCTGCCAATAACTTGGCCTCAGAGTTAGGCTTCTAGCAGTGCACTGCATGATGATAAATCCCAAAGTCAGAGTAAAGACAGATCGGTAGAAGGGTAGTTTATGCTGATAATGCAGGTGCTCTATATCGGTACAAAGGACTTCGCTATCTAGGACTAACAAGCAGACGTACAGTTCCCAGGCAATAAAAAAGAGGGGTGAGAAAACAAATTTGTGAATGACTCATTTTTGTTTCATAAGCAGACCATATGCAAAAACATTTGTCTGCTTCTTAATACAGCATTTGGTTTCAAAAGCAGGAAAATTCAAAAAGAAAGGTGAAAAGTTTAATGTTTTCTGTTACCTGAAAGATGACAATTTTTCTCTTATTTTGGCCAAGGGCAAGTACTTTTGGCTTCATTCTGATTGCTCATACGTGAGCGGCACAAGTTCCCTCTAAAATAAGAACATATTCAGAGGAAATTCTCAATGTTAAGAGGCAACAAGTTGAGCAGACCCAGAAATCTATATTTTTTAAATATCATTCTTGCTTATACAGTTGTGAATATTGCTCCAAATTTACTGATCCCTAATTCATGCAAGTGAGTTTTGTTTGCTTACATTGCTTCTTTTCTGCCGCTGGATTCTTCTGTGTGATTCTTGTGTTTAGGATAGTTTAAAAAAAAAAAGAGAAAAAAGTGAAAGGCAATATTAGTCTGTGGCACAGAGAAAGATGGAAAGCCAGAAAGGCAAACCAAACAGAATTCTGCATTGAAGCAGAATTGAAATGAAATGAAATGCAGAATGAAAAGCAATGTCAGAAACTTTAGTACATCAACCTGTGCAATTGTAAAAGTGCAATACTATTATTGGACAAAAAAAAAAATCTTTGTTCCATTAAGTGTCTTGCATTCCGTATTTGATAAGTAAGGAGAGGCAAGAAAAATCGTGGTATGGAAGTTATCATCCAATGTCTTAATATTTTAAATTTAGCAGTGTGTCAGTGCTCTACACACAGGTAATTTTTTTTTTCCATTTTATTTCTGTGAAATAGTTGTTGCTTGAAATTAAACTAGAGTTGACCCTTTTACAAACAGATTTTTTTTTATTTCCTGTTTAAAAAAAAAAGGTTTGTTTTCAGTTAAATGACATTATTCAATTAACAGTAAAGGGAATTTCAGCTTTCACCTGTAGCTAATAACAATATGCTGTCTTATTCTGTCAAACTGAAGTGTAGTTGGGTGAGCTAGCAAATGTAGGCCTTTAAGAAAGAAAAAGTTGTTGGTGCCAAGCCAACATTATGTCTGTGTTTTGGGATTGCCAAACAGTCTTTAAACATTGAATGGCCTCTTTTCTAACAACCTGATCACTTCACAGGATTGCATTGATTTCCTAATACGTGGAGTCTCTAATAAACATAACTGAATACTAATCATTCCTGTTTTACGTGCTTATCACAAAAGGTGGAAGAAGAGAGTATTCAGTACAAGCAACCATCGCCTGGACTGAATCTCCTTCTCATCATTTAGACTACACAGAATGAGCAGCATATCCATTGAATTCTTCAAGCATTTCATTATTTTGTTTCACTATTTGAAGTTATCCAATGTAATGGTAAAAGTAATTTATTCAGATGGAAGAGAAAAAAATTTCCAAAGCCAAGCAACAGGGACAAATTTTCTCTCACAGACACACAAAAGAACCATACATTCTTAGCGGATAGCACCTCTCAATTTTAATGCCTTTGGAACTGCAAGGTTTGAAGGAGTCTCAATTTTTCACAGTGTTTTTCCCATCTTGAGTAATTCATCTCAGTACTATCCTGTCTCAAATGCAAGCCAAAACACAACCTCTTTCTACACAAGAGAAAGGGCATCTTGGGGGTGAGGAGCGTGAGGGGTAGCAGGTCACAAAATTCTTATAAAATATCTTATAAAAAACCCTCTAATTATTCTTCTATCATGTAGATGTAAAATAATCAGCAAAGTTAAAAGATCTATTGTAATATACACTGGTGGTGTTAAAGGAACAATAGGGATTTTCTATGCAAATGGTATGACCCTATAAGTGGTTGATAAAAGTCCATAATTCTGATATTTTAAAAAGAGAAACCCGAGAAGTGTTTTTCTTTAAAATGCTTCAGTCATTCTTAATTTTAATTTCCTTACATAAGTTCTTTGCAGAAATTCAAACTCTAAACAAATAGGCAAAATAATTGTATAAGACACAAGATAGCTATATGATCAGCTCCTCTTTTGAAAGCAGACCCACTGAGGAAAAATACGGGTGGCTTCAATGTTGGGTCAAGCAACTGCTGCTTTACAAATTACAGAATACAGTAACATTTTGGAAAAACTTGCCTTGGCAAGGAGAAGACCATTGAAGGAGAACAAACCATTGCTATTCTGTCAGCTGCCCTCCTCCTTTTTCAGTCCTCTAACCTCAAGCATATTTGATCCATGTCTTCACAGAGTTTAGTCAAGACCAAAGCTTCCTCACAGCATTGTAAACAACAGATTAACTTGGGTGATGGAAGTAATTGTTCTCTTAGCTCTTCACTTTATCATCTGGAGGCTGCCTCCTTCGCACCAGTGGGCTTTTCCGGAGCTGCTCTGTGTGAAATTCACTTGTTCTTACCATGAGAACAATCTCCAGGATCTCTTCCTGTAGTCTGACTTCACCTATTTCATGCATCATTAATTTATCTCGCCTCAAAACTCAGCATCTATAAGAACCTATTGGAAACTGTGGGGAAAATAATGGGTAAGAAGAGATCCCTCTTTTATGGTACTAACATCAGTTTAATGACAAATCACGTCATATCAGCTATTCTATCATGACAATTAATCTAGGGAGCTACAGAAGGAATCAGTATTATCCACATCTTCTTAAAAGTTACTCTTTTGCTGATGATCACAGTAAAACAACTTTGGTGGCATCCTCCAGTTTTCATCCCAAAATTAATAGGAACAGCAGTATTGCTTTCATTAACTAATTTTCACTTCCTAAATTTTTCCCTTTTGTCTCTTTTAGTGTTATAATGCCATCCCATATTATGAGCTTTTGCTCACAAGGTTTGCTAAACACACAGACAAATATTGTTTTGATTACTATCCAGGAGTAACTATTAGAGATCAAGGTCAAGACAAGCTAGAGGGATCCATCTCCTGAAGATCAATAAATACATTCCAAAGAAAAATTAAATAAAGTCTCTTCATAGTAAGGTCAGATCTGTGTAATCACCAGATGTGGCTACATGACCTATCTTTCTATAGTTCACACCTGAAACTCAAAGTGCAGTTTGGAGTAGATTATTGTGTAGCTAAATGGACTTGAAATGCTAGGAACTGAAGCTGTCACGCCTAAAGAACCCCAGCCATTAGCACTCAAGTGCAATTGCCCTTTACCAAGATAGCTAAGTGATACTTTTCTTTGATGACTAAGATCACTCTGTACACTGAAACAAAGCAATCTGTAATAAGGGCAAAGCTGACATAGATGGAAAATGCTATAAACAAAAATGAGCATGAAAGAGAAAATTTTAGCAGGATCTCACATTAAGAAAAAAATATATTTTTTACAAGGATCTAAAGCTTTGTAGTGTCTGGCTTTTAATACTAAAGGCAAAATGTCTCACCCATAAGATACATAATCAGGCTAAACATGATCCAGATTAAGAGCGAAAGCAAGCACATGGCCTGTGCTAACCCAAAGAAAGAGATGAGCTCAATGATGCTCAGAGATTAACTCAGCTACACAATAAGGATTAAGGGAGATTTCATAGCCAGTGCCCTGTGAAAACAACAGCACCATTACAGACCTCTCTCCCATACAGAGACAACACGAGCAGGGTTCTGAAATACACCTTGGTCTAATCATCAGGATGATCAGCCTTGTTTTGTTGTTGTTTTGCTAAAAGCACATTGATTAAAATTTTGGAAGTGAACAATGAGAACTATACATGTCTTCTTGACTGAATTTTGTCAGATTGTGTGATAAAAAGCTTATCTCTACAAGCACAGAGGAGGAATCTGAAAAATAGTCTGTCCCAGTTGCTCCCAGGCTACTGCAGGAGAGGGCTCAGCCCATCAAGGGCTCATCTCCACAAGCACAGAGATGTAAGAGCAGGGGAGCCATCCCATCATCTACTTGGAAGACAGACACCCTGTTGGGGCTCTCCCAGACAGCAACCGTCCCATGGTGAAAGCCAGCAAGACAAGCCCATTATGTCTTGAACCTAAATAAATAAATAAATAAATAAATACGTAAAACTGCATACGTTGGTGAGGGTGCCTATTAGGAATACATTCTCAACCTTGTTTCTGCTTGGACCTGGGGTTATGGAGCTGCTGCAGCCTGGTTCTCATGGGACTAGCAGGTTCAGTCCCCTCACCCAAAAAAATGAAGTTCTATGCCACCCTGTGCCACGTGCTCTAGGTGTCTCTGCTTGAGTAGGGTGGTTGGACTAGATGATCTCTAGAGTTCCCTTCCAATCTTAACCATTCTATGATCCTATGATTCTATACCTCTCCTTGTGACTGGAAGTTGCTTTGCAGGTCTATCACCTCAGGTTGCCTTCTTTATGCTGCTGTATGCCTGCCTGCTTTTAAGAAGTACTTCTTCCTGACATTTTCTCTTGGCAATCACATATACCTTTGGCTGATTTCTTAACATGAACAGAGAAAATTTTTAATGAAGTCTCTGTTTAGACTTTGCTTTCAGCACACCCTCTCTTGACTGCATCTCTATACGCTTGCAAACATACACACCCACACACACATTCATGATTTTTCTTCCTCTTTGTCAAAATGACATTATTTTCCATTATAAAACTCAAGTGGCATTTATTTAACTGAAAGAAAGGGCAATATGTCAGGCAGGGATAAAAGTACCTATTCCTTCTTACATGGGCTAGACACCCTGTGGAAGCATTGTTTTGTAAAAATTTCCTTGTATACTTTCCAATCAGCTACTGCATCCTGTCTCTGGAATTTCAAGGTCAGAGGAGGATAGAATAATTTCTTAAATAATCAGTACATGTTTAAAGAGAATTAGTCCCAAATTAAACTTCCTTTAAAAATATTTGACAATGACTGAGGGAGCAATGCTTTAAAAGTAGTTTCAGTTGCAATTTGTACAATAATGTATCTTTATCTGCACTTTCTGCTTTCACTGCTTTCTTGTTTGGATTCATAATTACCAGATAAACATTCACAAGAGCAATAAGGAATTACAATTATTATGTGATCTAGTGTTAAGGAACAGAAGGGGTATTGGGAGAAATGCTGACACTAGAGAAGAGACAGACAGGTCTCTGATTTTCATACAGACCAGAGTTTAGGGATGTCCTCCACTACCTGAAATACAAATAGTTCTCAAAGATCTCTCATAAACCAAAGGCAGAGTTTTCCAAATCATCAAACTGCTAAAAGTGGTATCTGCTGCTTTCTCAAACAGAGATATAATGTTTTCTGGTTCTCCTTGCCTCCCAGTATACATAAAAGAAGAATTTGGAAGTCTCCCAGTATTGGGAAGGAACGTTATGCTGTGCCACATCAACACAAGCACATTCAGAGTGCCCACATTGACTATGGCCATATTTTGTGTTGCTGATGAATGAGGCAGCTTAGACATGAGAAGCGCACTTCAAAAAAGTGTCCAGGTAGAGCAGACCCATGTGGAATGTGCAAGGTGGGGCTCTTCACTGTGGTAAGTCACAAAGCCACTTAGGATCTTTGAAGAGCACATTTGAGCCATTTTTAGAGCTAGGAGCTGGGCTCTGAATGGCAGCACTAGCTGCAGCTTGGTGGGAGCTGCTGTCTTGCACAGAGGCAGGACTCAACTGGCAACTGGTTGCGGGGAATTGGCGGCTCCTGTCACGTTCTTGCAGAAAATGTCTCTACATTGCTGGGGACAGCTGCTTTCCAGAAAGGACTGGAGAAAGGATTCTGCAATAACTATACTTTGTGTACGTTAGAAATGGCAAAAGGTTGGAATAGAAACATTAATTTTGTCTGTCTAAAAAGTGCCATAGCCACTGAAAAATGGTTAAAAAAAATTTACCGTCAGTGCTACCAAAAACACGAGACAGTTTGCTTTCTCAAAGAGGGCTACGTTTTTATCTCTGTTTGCTTAGCATCTACCAGCCTAAAATCCTGGCCTATGACTCACAGAACAACAATAACAGACAAACATTTCCTCTGAACTTCTCATACTTCTAACAGGATGAGGATTCCTTCCATAATTAGCAGGTTAAAAGCATTTGAAAGTGAAGTCCTGTGTGGAAGGCATGCACATTCAGTACTGTTAATTGTTTTGCTCTTGAACCCTTTACTGAATGTACATATTTAGCAAAGCATAGGCTTTCAGGGGATTAAGTGACAGCAAGGTAAAGAAAAAGTGCTCACAAATCAGCTTGTCTGGTGTTTGTGAACCGCTCAGTAAGTAAGATACACTTGACTGTTTAACTAATGTGCTCATTTCAGCCAGGCCACCTCCAGCAAGTCATCTGTAAGTTCATTCAGAAAAGTTGTAGAAAATCACACGTTTATTAGATGTGTACTAACATTGCTCCGAAAGAGGAGTATTTAAGTTTCTGCTTGTATAACACATGTTCTATAAATCTGAAAATCACTAAAGTGAGTATTGCTCTGGGAAAAATGGAACAGAATGAAGATAATTACCAAAGACACTCACTGCAGTAATCAAAGTGCTAGAGGTTGTGCAAATGAACATAATTCAGAAGACAGGATATGAGACACTGACTTCTCTTGGCTGAAGACAGGTTTACAAAAAGAAATAAGGGAGAAAAAGTTGAGGGGGAGTACAAAGGAAGGAAACATGAAACAGTTAAAAAGAAAGCAAGTCCATGCCACTTAAGTCAGAATTGTTTAAATAAGAGCTGCCAGAATGATATTCCAGATGGATCTCTTTCCATTTTGATGGGACTGAAATAATTTCTGCATGAAGTTTGTAAAGAACCTTACAGCCATTTGGTTTAAGGGTAAGCCACTGATGTTTGAGATCAACTATACAGGACTTGATCATGAAGAAAAAGACAGAACGGAAAACCAAAATGAACAAAATGAACTGAACATATCTGGTTTTGCCACTGAAAATTCCTCCAAACGAACAATCACAATATTTCTCTGATGGGATCTTAGTCTTCTAAGGCTCAAAAGGAATCCCTTTCCTTTGCCACTTCTCCCAAAGAGGATTGAAGATTATTTTTTTCTCTTACTTTTCAATAATTTCTCAACAGCAGAACACAGTGGAAGACCAGTACAGCTGAGACCTGATGAACACACATTCTCCTCAACTCACCTGCTGCTGCATTTAGCTAAAAACTTCTAGAAATGGCAGGTAAGGCAAATTTCTAGCAACTTCTTAGAGGAGTGTATATATGTTTTGATATCCCTGCCCTGAAAATAGCATTCATTAATGTCTACCAACAAATCATACACAACATATATTTGTTGTTGGCATATATATTAAAAAAAAAAAACTTTCTAGAGGTTTTCTTCAAGAATGCTGTTTGCTTACCTAAGTTACCAATGCAAAACAACATGAAGTCACCTGCACAAATTTTATTTCTCATGTTAAATTAATTTCAGTTTCAGGAAAATAAAAAGCATCAGAATATTTTTCTTTTGAGTTTTACAGTTGAATTTTTATCAGAAAATGTTTCATAAGACTGCATTCTACACTGTAATTTAGGTTTAAGCAACAATTATTTTGTTTAATGTTACTCTATAAAGATCTGATTGATTGATTCAGCTTTCTGCTTAGTTAAGTGACAAATAAAAGAAATCAATGGCATGATTTCAAAGAGTCAAAGGCTGTAACGCTAACTATAGTTCTGTTAGATATAAAGCTATAAGCACTGAGATTATATGCAGAAGCTAGCCAAAGAATGTGTGTGAGAGCCATCATGGTCTCCTAATAATCCTTTAGTGTAAGAACAAGACTTGGAACTAATGGTCCAGAAAGACAGTGAATATTCATGCATCCATGTAGAAACAATTGTACTCTTACTATCTTCAACTGGAGCACTAAGATCTCTTCAAAAAGAGGTAAGTTCCTGTTGGTTTTCTTGTGGTAATGTCAGTTCCTTTTTACTGTCTGCATCCAATAAGCTGTTTATAGATGGTCTCTCCCATCCTGCATACTAGTGCTTACTGCACTGTTTATCACATTCCTTTTTTCTTGTAACTCGTTGACACAGCATTCCTGCAGAAAATCTTATGAAGAATTGTGCAAATTAATTCAGTATATACTTACACGTGAAAGAGCTGAAAAAGTTACTGTTATGCAATTGATCAATAACGTGTATTAGAGACACTGAAAATTTCATAAAATTTCTACTTTGCCCCTCTGTAAAATTGTACGAAAAATAATCTGATGATAAAGCTTCAAAAGAAATTCCCATACAGCATATTTCCAATGTTTCAATAAGGTTTCAACTGATTCTTGACATATACAATTTCCCTTAAAGCAAAAAAAAAGAATTAGTAATCTGTTCTGTTAGTATTGTTTTCTGCAACAGGAAACATCTGATCTTCTGTAATTAGGCAAGGCCGCAATACATGCCATCATTTAGCAAGCCCAACAGCAATTGACTTTCATGATTGTGTGCCAATCTTCAGGCTTTAGAAGGAAGCCAGCGTCTTTCTTTTGACGTAGTTTCTAACAGTACAGTCTAACAGTAAATAGGACACTTGTGCAAATTTGATGGGCTTCATTAAAGCCTGCAGAGCAAGAGAAAAGAAAAAGATGGTGTAGTGTAACGAGGTGTAGCCTTGGGACATTGTATTCTGTGATACTAGAGAGTTGCCCAGGGAAACTGCAAGAGGCAGATTCCAAACATGTTTTGTAAGGCAAGAAAAAATGATATTGGAATGGCATTCTTTCTGTCTCTTTTATGTGTGACTGCAGTATGTACACTGTACTCATATACAAGGGGTTACTTTGTCTTGTGCATTGTGCTGTCTTGAATCATAGAATCATTAAGGTTGAAAAGGACCTCTAGAGATCATCTAGTCCAACCCCCCTGCTCCAGCAGGGACCCCTAGAACATGTGGCACAGGGTGGCATCCAGGCGGGTTCTGAAGATCTCCAGAGAAGGAGACTCCACAGCCTCTCTGGGCAGCCTGTGCCAGGGCTCTGTTACCCTCACTGTCAAGAAATTTTTGCTTAAGTTCCTGTGGAACTTTGGATGCTTCAGTTTGTGGCCATTTTCTCTTGTCCTATTGCTGACCACCACTGAAAAGAGGCTGGATCCATCCTCTTCACTCCCTCCCTCAAGGTATTTATGTACTCTGATCAGGTCCCCTCTCAGCCTTCTCTTCTTCAGGCCAAACAGGCCCAACTCTCTCAGTCTTTCCTCATAGCGTAGAATGCTCCAGGCCCCTGATCATCTTCGTAGCCCTGCACTGGACTCTCTCCAGAAGCTCCACATCCCTCTTGTACTGGGGAGCCCAGAACTGCACCCAGTACAGTGTGCCCTCACCATACCTGTACACCATAGTGTACACCTCTCTCGACCTGCTAGCAATGCTTCTCCTGATGCACTCCAGGATCCCATTGGCCCTCTTGGCCACGAGGGCACACTGCTGCCTCATGGTCAACTTGTTGTCCACCATGACGCCCAGGTCCCTCTCTGCAGAGCTGCTCCCCAAAATGTGAGTCCTCAGTCTGTACTGGTGCCTGGGGTTATTCCTCCCTAAGTGCAGGACCTTGTACTTTACCTTGTTGAACTTCATGAGGTTTCTCACTGCCCAGTTGTCCAGTCTGTCCAGGTCCCTCTGGATGGCAGCGCTGCCCTCTAGGGTATCAGCTATTCCTCTCACTTTTATATCATCAGCAAACTTGCTGAGGGAGCACTCCATCCTTTCATCTAGGTCGTTAATGAATATGTTGAACAGGACTGGGCTGAGGACTGATCCCTGGGGGACACTGCTAATTACAGGCCTCCAGCTGGACTCTGCACCACTGATCACCACCCCCTGAGCCCTGTCATCCTACCAGTTCTCAATCCACCTCACTGTCCACTCCTCTAACCCACTCTTCTGGAGCTTGCCCAGGAGGATGCCATGAGGGACGGTGTCAAAAGCCTTGCTGAAGTCCAGATAGATCACATCCACTGCTCTGTCCTCATCTATCCAGCCAGTCACCCCATCATAGAAGGCTATCAGGTTAGTCAAGCATGATTTTCCCTTGGTGAATCTATGCTGGCTACTCCTGAGCATCTTCTTGTCCTCCACATGCTTACGGACAACAGTTTTGTGTGAACACTTAGCAGAAGTTTGTTAGTGCCAAACTAGTGCATGGATTTGCCTGACAGTAGCTCACTTTTAAAATGCAATGTACTCAACTTCATGGGTGCAGTGAGTCATATAGGCTGTCTTTAGACAGAGCAGGAAGAGGGCTACAGTCAAGCAACCTTCCTTTCTGTTACTTTTTTTTTTTACACTCTTTGATTGACAATTTCTTTTTCTTCAAGAAAAATTGCTTTTCTGAAATGGACTGGCTAGTATACACCCTACACTCCATTTTCATCATGCTTTGTACCCCATTAGGCATCATTTTAAATAAAAGTACACATTGTGTATCAGAAGTGTAGCTGAAAGCTGTAGGTAGATCAATTACCAAGGCTGGATAATACCCACAATTTTTCTTCTTCCCTCTTTATGAGGCATCTGACTAAATACTCCTAATAACTGCAAACCAAATCTCTCCTTCATACAGATGAGCACAGGGCAGTTTTTTCTTTGCTAGAGGAAATCTTATAGCTGGGTCAGCCACCATGGCAGTTTGTGATAATATTATCTGAGCATGAGACATGCTTTCTGTGAGCATCCTTAGAGTTGCTAGTCATTCTCACAAAAGTAGGAGCAAAATCGGAAGGCAACAGCCAATGCTTTAAAACACATATTTTTCAAATGATTCAGAGGAAACCTTATACCCTTCAGCACGTAGCACTCTCAGTGAACATAGTGCTGTGCATGTCATGCACTGCACAGGGCAGCCTGGGATTGCCCAAATGCTGGTCAGTGGCTAATAAGCACAACTATGACATGTTTTCAGTAAAACCTCAAAGAATCCCAAACTAAAACCTAAAAAGCCCACCCGCTCCCTTCCAGGCAAAGAAAACAAATTGTTCCATTTACATCTAATGCACTGGATGCCCCAAGATGCAGCAACCGCTCCTGGATCTCCAAAACCAAGCCTGGAGTTTTTTTACACACATGTTTTTAATTTAGACTTGCCTTTATGACTATTCCCACAGCACCAGAGGAATCCTTCCTTGTAATTAGGAACTCTCAGCACAGCTTGTAGAATACAGCTGCAAACCTTGTGTTTTTATTCCATCTCTGAGGAAAATCAGGAGGGAAATTCTTCATTTATCTCACAGCCTAAGCAAAATACTCAGCCTGCAATTCATCAGGATGTGCTGCCTGATGATGAGACATGCTATTATGTATAAATTAGATTTATCAGATGCTGAACTGAGATGATTTTTACAATGAAAACTAATAATCAATTAATCCATTTTCATTAAATCAGCAGAGCTTCTACTGAAAAACAACTAGCATATTAGAGAGATTAGAGAGACAACTATAGAAAGAATGGATTCTTAATAGTGCCAGGTTCAGATAAGAAAGAAATCTAGTTCAGCTAAGCAGTCATGGATGTTCATGGATCATCCCTAATTTTGAGCTATTCTGGGGTGTTTTGACACCGGCACTATTTTAAATTTCTGCTTTTAAATGTTTTTATCCATCTTTATCCAGTGCACACCATATCTAGTTTTCATGCAGTGCTTTTTCTCCCAGCTTTTCAAAAATCCCTTTATTTAAACAGCATCTTTCTGTCTATCGTTGGCTTGTACAGTTTGAAAAAGCATTACAGTGCTACAGTGGTTTATTAAAGACAGTGAAAAAGGGGAGACATGAGTGTTCTCTCTATGAAATTACATTACTTGCAGCACACAGGTACAAAGTGGTGTGTCTCAAGGAAATACCAAATACCTTCAGAAATTAATAAGTGTAATAAAGAAATAACACAAAACCAAAACATGAATGTTAAAAAATAGACTACCACATGTAAAAACAAACAAAAATACAACAGCATTTGAATAAAAGGCCTACGTCTACATACATTGTAAGTGCTTTGTTAATCTGGAATCTGTGGGGAGAGAGAGGAAAAATTATTTCAAATGAAACCAAAGAATTTATCAGATTTCAAACATTCTACCAACAGCACAAGCAGTGTTCCAAGTAGAATATATGGCCCATACCAGTCTGGTGTACTCAGGTATTCTGACAACATATTTAATATCTTGGACTATCTTTTTATTGTGTACTACACAAATTCTTTCAGCCTTTAACTAAACAAAAAGTTGACAAATTGGAAAGAACTCAGACTGAGTTCCACAAGAATTATTTTAAGTCTGAAAAATATGGGTTAAAAAGTCCAATCTCTCCTTGGACAAACTAACTTGATTAAGAAGCTGTTTTATCTCTTGGTTGGCAAAAGAGGTATTTCTTAAACCAGATGCCTGAAACACTTTAGGGAAATGAAATTTGATTGTTTTCTGGATTCAGCTTCCAAACTAGACCTAGGAGTGATAATTAACTGAGTACATGTAAGATTTTGTATTATCTGAAGTCTTCAAAGAGATAGTGAATGCCCTTCTCAAAGAAATACTGTAGGTCAAAAAGAAGTGAAGGAAAAGTCGTACTTGAGAGTCTATTGCCCTGGTATGCAAGAGTTTATCATGATCATGGTGATAAAATGGTACTCTATGATAGAAAAAAACATATCTATGTTCAGTATTTGCATAACTGCATGATAGCTTGGGATTATGCCCCCAAGCTATATGTTTATTGAATGAACAAGACCAGGGACTATTCTTTGATACTAAACACTCTTCCTCCTTTTCTTCTCTGCCTGAATCCTAAACACTTTTTTTTTTACTTTTGTTTCATGAAAACAAGCTCTGGTCTAGGCTGTCACCTGAATGAGTCTATATATTGCCTAGGAAAGCAGGCATTATCACAGGTCCAGTCATACTAGGGAGCATGCTATCAGTTAAATACTAAGAATAAGCCTGGTTTTGAGCCCTACTCTGTTAAATTTACTAAGACAGCTGTAGCCCTATATTCTGCAACAATATAAGTAAGTAATAATATGAACCAGTAAAAAGTACTCTCAAATTTAAACTTATCTTGGGGCTTCTATCATCACAATATGATTTGAGCATAGGTTTATTAATAGTCTATGCCATTCTGTGTACCATGCTTGTCTGACTTTATCACTACGAGTCTCACTTGTGAATCTCACCTTTTAACTGTCAAAGTGACATCTGATCATAACCTTTATAGGACACCTTACCAACACCAAAATGTGATCTCAGGAAGAAAATATTTATTGTTGTCTTAATTGTTGTCTTTAAAACTCGAACATTTGCTCAGCAACATGTGTTTCTAAAAACCCTGTCCAAAAGAAGTCTCTATCTAAATATGGGTAGAAGTGGTGGACAAGAAATTGTACTTTTCAATATTTCTATACTTATATTTCTATAATTTGAAATGAATACAGGATTGTTCTTCCCTGTATAACATAGAGTTAATATCTTCAGGTATTGCATTATCTAAAGTATTTTTTTTTATCAGGATTTAACAGTTGAAATGACATCAGTGATTCTTTTTTTGACCCTCTAAATGTCTCAACATACTTACAGATTTGCTAGCTGGCAGGACGGATATATTTTAGGATATATACTTTTGCTGTGCTCCAGATTAGCGGAATATTGGGGTAGAAGACAACATTGACTTTCTTTCCTGTGCACAAAACTGATTGTAAGTGAAACTCACCAGGCAACATTAGTGGCCTAAAAAGGCAGATGGCCTATTTTGATTCATCAGAAAAGCAACGGGGAAGTTCCAAGGAAAAGGAACTAGTTATGCTTTGTTCTTCAGAAAAACAAAGAAAAGGAAGAAGTCTTGGCTTGTTGTATTTTTTTTTCTTATGATGGTTTCTAGTGACCCTGTACTGGCTTTCAGCCATGTACACAAATGCATCTCGGTTGATCACGGATTAGTAGGAGTCCAGATCTATATAATACTCATTCTGTATAAACAAATAACCAGTCCAAAAGTTCATCAATGTTCAAATATTTTAGCTTGAAAGTTACTGTGATTTCAGCCTCATATCTTTTGCTGGGGACTGAAACATCAAGAGCTACGGTACCCATTCTCTGTAGCTTTTTTTTTTTTTTTTTTCAATGTTTCATAAATAGAGATATGCCTGGAAAATCTTCTTTCTCTTATTGATAGTACATTGATACATAGGTGCCTGAATTCCCTAGAAAGCATGCATGTATAGTAATTAGACAGTAATTCAACAAATAGTGAAACAGTTCTAGATCTAGTTCTACCCTAACTGCTGTAAAGACCACACACCTATTTGGGAGAGATTGGTTCATATTCAGCTGTGAGAGGAGCAAGTCAAAAAACAGTTTGAGAAAGTACTTGCAAAAGATATAAAATTAATAAGAAATACTTATGTTATCAAGACTATGCATGATCATTTCAAAGTGCTCACAGAACATGAAGCCGTAGTAAATCAAACAAAAAAACCCCCAAACATACAAAAAGGAAACTTTTACAGCTGGGGTCATTGAGGAGGAACCTGAGGAGGTTCTCAAACAGGAGAGCTTCTTTGTGGCAGATATATCAGAATACTCAACTCAAATTGAAAAATCAGTAAATGAGGTGACAGAACAAATTATTAATATTTATTTTGTCAAATCACAAAGTCCATGTGGTGCCACCTGAGAGTTCTAAAAAAAGCTGAAGGGAGAAATAGCTGAAATACTGTGATATGTAAACTCCTGCTTATACCTACTGACTTGTACCTACCGAGTGCAAAGTAACTAATGTGATGGTTACATAATTAAATGGGTTCAAGGCTGATACAGGGACTTACAAATGATCTGATGTCCATGTTGGACAAATCAGCAGACATTATTTAAATGTGAGAGTAAGTGGATACTTGAAAAAATATGACACACACATATATAATATATGTATTACTGAGCACTAGTTTTATTTTTCTCTTTGTTGACAAAAAAGTTTCTTACTGAACAAACTGTAAGCTGTTGCTCAAGTGACAGAGACCTTTCTTGTCTCCTAATGTCTACCTAATCTTTGCATAGCATAGTCAATACTTCTTTTGTATCAGGCAGCAAGCTACCTTTTATCATATTTCAAATTTAGATGGCTGGCCCTTAGTCTAATGCACCATGGCTGTTCTTATTTTTTTGTTGTTGTTCTTAAATTTACTATTTGCATATTAAGTGTAACAAAACAGATAATCTTAAATTACATTACATTAGAATTTCTTTTTTGTCTTCTTTTGTGCACTACAGTAAATTGTTAAACATCTGGTAATTCACAATATAGGAAGAACTGTACTCTCAATTCTGATTTCAGCTAGAGGTGATTTGGTGGTCTGCAAAACATTTAACTAAATGGAATATAAACAGATTATTTAGCATGGAGATTGAGAGTACCCTTTTATTCTGGAGACTGATGGCAAAATAAAATTCTTTACATCAAAGACCATGCAGTAAATCATTGTACTGCTTTATATGGCTTAATCCATCTTTAAATTATAATAATCTACTAATTTTCTAAAAATTAAAAATTTTCAAAATTATTTCTTTAGATGGATTTTATTTTATATGTTTAGTTATCAAGTTTCTAATTATCTTGCTTAGCTCTTTTCTTTGAATATTTCTATTCAGATGTTAACGCTCCAAACATAGCCACGTAAGAGAAATAATAAAGGCTACTTTCTCACTACATAATACAATTTTTCCACTTAAGTCCTTCCTGATACCTCCCATCATATCATAATGCTATATATTGTTATCTTATAGAATAGTCTCTAGAAATTCTATAATTTTTTTTTTTTTTACAAGTGTGTAAGTTCCAGAGACTTCAGGTCATCAAGTACTTGATAACACCTTGTCACCCAAAAAGCCTAAGTTGTTCTCTTTAGCATCCATTATTATTAAACTCCTTATGGACAAAAGAGATTTTTCTCCCATTATTTAGTACTGTAAACAAACTGAAGAGTGAGAGTGAAATAAGTATAGAGTATTTTGTCATTGGATATTGTGTTGTTTCAGTTCAAGTAATTGCTCCAAAACACTATTTCACATGCATTATTTCAAGCAAAGATTCAGGTTTTAAACCAACTTTATGAGCTACATGCTTATCTTAAATAAAATGCAGCACAAAAGCAAGTGTTTTTTCAAAGCTGACTGCTTATTCATCTATACTGCTTAGCACCACAGATTCTCAATAATAATATAATGCTAACTTATTTTTAAAGAATAAGAATTCTCACTTAGAAGTGAGATTAATTAAACAGAATTAGAATAGAATAAATTAGAATTAAAATAATTCTATTTAATTATAAGCACCATTATTTCAATAGAAAGTTCATGATACTTTTTTTCATAGGTCAATCTCTCCAGGCAATGCTTTCCTGCTAATCAGCAGGAGTATCAGAGTATTACTCTTATCTTTATATTTTCTGTTGAGTCTGGCAACCACATTATAAATATGGTCTAGAGTCTTGTTAAGTCATTCTGATGGAGAAACAAACTGTGTCTGTTCTGAAAATCATCCTTGCTTAGGTAAAAGCAGAACCAGCAGGACTAGGACAACTTACAATGATTTGAGTAGATACCTTTGCCATTATTTATACACTAGGTAAAATATAAATATATATAAAATTATATAAGTTGGCTGATCATCAGAGTTCTGCCTGAGTGTTTCTTTGCTTCCTGGAGCAGAGGTAAGGAGTTGGTGTTCCTGTTGTGATATTTTGATTTGGCATTTATGATTTTGGCTTTTCTTGAACTATATCTGGAAGTGAGGACTTTTGGAATTAGTTACTGAACTGCGATATATAGAAATCAAATGCATAATACAGCTGGTTAACGATTTGCAGATGATTTCCTGGCATCTATCAATACATTCCAACATCACTATAATCCATAGATATCTTCCATTTCCTTTTATTCCCTCCATACTGAACTTTTCTAAATCTGCAGTATTTTGCAACTACCTCATGTGAGGGGTAAGGAAGAGTTTTTGGCAAAGGAGACAATGATTTCATATAGAAGCCTCTTCACTATTCTCTATCGTCTCAGCTTTTATTATTAAAGAAAAAGTTTTGCAGTGTGACCCAAGTGTATCTAACACAACTAATTTCATGAACATGCAGAGAGATTAAAAAAAGAAAAAAAGCCCTGAGGCATGAACAGTCCCATTCATGCAAGACTGTTACCTCATGTAAATAATATTTTAAAGTATCAGCACTCTTAACTGTGTTGTTACAGAAAGCATTTAAGAACAAAAAGGAAGTACAATATGAGAACTTACCCAATGCACTCTGAAACAAACTGCTCATTTGAGAGAAGCTCTAGTCACCACAGGAGTAGCTGAATTTTCTTCAGGCTCTGCAAATCTAACTCAGTGTGCTTTCAGCTCCTATGTCACCTGAATAGAGCAGCAGTGGAATGGAGCAGCTACCTTAATTAGTCATTCGCATCCCTCATGTATATTATGCGACAGACATAATATTCAAAGTCACTATAGGAAATCAGACTGGAATAGCTCAACAGTTTGAGTCTTGGTACTTGCTCAGGTTAGACCACAAAGATAGAGAATTGATCACTTTTCTGACACTATAATTCTTCACTTTAATTCATTTTCCTGACCCACACCTTTCAGAACCAAATT
The DNA here is from genome assembly GCA_003342815.1 of Eudromia elegans. Lineage (NCBI taxonomy): Eukaryota > Metazoa > Chordata > Aves > Tinamiformes > Tinamidae > Eudromia > Eudromia elegans. The sequence continues at coordinate 2,311,160 of PTEX01000044.1, forward strand.
GAGTTTGGGTATAGAAGAGTCTAGACAACCTTGAAACTCACTGTCTTAGAAAAACACTGAATTGTTTCTTTTTCTTTTGTGGTAGGCGATATGTAAATACACTTGATGGATTTAGACAGGTAGCACAGAAGACAAACTGGGAACTTTTGAGGTCCTTTCATTTAAGCTTTTCTGAGCAGGGGAACCTATTTCTTCTCCCTGTATCTGAACTTCTTTATTCCTCATAATTTCAGAACTTTCAGGTTAGGGAACTGCATTTTAAAATCCTTCATTGATGCTCTTCAAATAATATCTGGCCCATTGTGGCAGATGTTATATTTTTGTTTTGAATAAACAGTAGTGTAATTATTCATGTTAGGAATGTTATTTCTAGTATTTATAATTTGATGGGCTTTAAATTCTCTAGTGTGACTTCTACATGCCTAGTTTATCCACATCATTTCACTAGATCTCATTAGACATACAGTAGATTTCATAAAGACAAACACCTACACCAGCTAAGAATCTTTCAGAAAAGCATCCACCATTGAGCAGAGAATGGAAACTTCCACTTTCCCTAACAACTTGTGTTGATGTTAATCACCTTTTCATGTGCATAACCAGGACATTTTCTGTAAAAGCAAAATAAAACAAACCCCTAGCCTTTCAAGAAGATCTATAACTGGGGTTATATACCAAATGACGACTGTTTCTATGAGTATTGATACAGAAATGTTCATTCCTTTATGGTGTTTATAGTTCAGCCAAGCACACAAACTATAGCCAAAACTGAAGTCTTCCCAGGTGAACATGAATAAATATGCATTCTTTGAGAAACTTTGATTTTTGTCTATCTCATATAAGCCAAGTAAAGGAAAACAATCATCTCTGCTGTTGGTTCATGCTTCACAAGTCATGTGAGGTTAAGCACAGTAGAGAAAGCTCATTAGCATAGATATTTGATGCCTTTTTTTCCACATTTTTCCCAGCAATAGCTAAAGAATGTTTTAGAAATCAGCCTTTCTTGAGCTAATGCAAAATTATCTACCTGAGCAGAGCAATGAAGATCTCTGTAGTCGTATTAAACCAAAGACAGAGCTAAACCATGGGTCTGGCTTGCCTGGGATGAAAAGGGCAAATCCTAACCCAATGGAACCAACTTCACATTTATAAAAAAGAAAATAAATAATGTGATGCATAAGGAACTGCAACTGCCAAGAGGTAATACCTCAATAATATCCACGGTTCATAAACACAGACTTAATTCAAAGCTTAAATCTGGCATGCTTTACCTTTGTTTCACCACGTTACTGGCTACATATCAGTATTTGCTTTATTCATGGCTGTGTGGTGCATACACTTTTTTTGACTAGTATACTATGTAAGAAATTATATCTCATTGTAGAACAGAGAAACAACAGCACTGATGCACTGGACAGTCGTATCAAAATTGATTTTATGTTTTCATTTTCTACTGCTGATTGTAACTTCTGTTAGTGATAAAATGCTGCAGTTGTAGCATTTTTTTTTCACTGCAAAAGGATGATTTGCAAACTTTCCAAGACCAAATCTGTTCTTGCCTAGCTTGCACTTCTTGGAACTGACTCCTGGAGTTTCTGCTTTTCATGCTGTGGTTTTGAGGAGAAAATAATGCTTTGGTAAGTTGAAGCCACTGATGTTAGAGGACCATTTTGAGGAGGTTTGAGGAGGGTTTCCTGTTTCAGCATCACGTCTTTAACTATCTAATAATAACTCCTCAAAATGCTATTAAATATTCAGCACCCCATAAAACAACTGCATAAAAAATCAGAAGGATGAGGATATAAAGGAATTTATACCTTAGCTGCCATCTTAAACTTAACATCTTAACTGTAGCATCTCCTTTCTCAAACAAACAATTCTGCAGCATTCCAAGTTGGCATTAACTAAAATATAGTCTTTCTTTTCTTCATGCTTCATACAGAGTTTTATGGTTTTAGATGTATGTTTTGGACATATCTGACATGCAAGTGACTGGAAGGGTGCCTTATGTATTGCAATAGATATATAATCAAAAGCAGAAACTCCAGGCCACAAACCTATGGTGATTTTGACATGAGGATTTACTTCTTCAAGTTCATGCATAATTTTTGAATTTTTTTTTAAAATGAATGTATGAAAGTCTTTGCAGCTCTATTTTAACACACACCTATTATCCCAATTTAACTGCATTTAAGATGTAAACCAATTTTGGATCACTGTAACTTCTTAGCAAAATGAATTATGCTACCTCAGGTCTCGTGTTTTACGGAAAACTATGTATACTCTCAATCGGCAGCACTATCATTTTGAATTAAACTTAAGTGCTCAGCATAGGAATTCGACAAGTGCTATTTTCCAGGTACTCTTGTTGACTGATACTTGTTCACATAAGCCTATTTGAATTGAATTCCATATCAAATTTGCCATTATTTTGCCCAGGACTGATGTTATTGCCAGACCTATTATTGCCCAAACTATCATTTTCACAGCTTTAAATGCTGACTTCATTATTTACCTGCCTTGTTGATGTTCTGTAGTATTCCAAGATAAGCTCTAGATCCTCTTTGTTGGTCTTTGCAAGGACCTCTCTTTTTTTTCAGAAATGATGTGATGCCGTTTCTGATTACTCTCTGCTTTACCAGGATAGGAAAAAGACCCTTGGAAAATACTGTTAACAAGAGCAATTAAGAAATGTTGGCAATTTCCATTCCATCTGCAGTGTCATGTGACATAAAAGATCCTGACTCCCTTCCTGCTGGTGAAAATAATGTTCTTTCTCTTAATACTCCCTTTTCTTTTATCTCTACGGCCATCAATGTCTTACCATCAGCAGTTCCCAGAAACATAGAAATGGGTTTCCATCCACCATCTCTCCATCGCTCTAGATTCTAACACTGAGCACCAAAGTTGCTCTGGTGTATTGGTTTATATACCCAACCACTTGGGTATATAAACACTTTATATTAAGGGAAGGGAATATGGTGGCTGCTGTTCTTGGAAATCAAAGGGCCACCAAGAAGGTGTTATGATATACTTTTTGTGTAATATGCAAACTTTTTTTTTTGACTCTGAAAAATGACCAGACAGAAAAAAATCTTTTAAGCACTGGATAAGGTTGCTGTTTATTCTGTCTTTCTTCAGAGTTGTTTACGTCTACTGTATATCACAGACAAAGAACAGATTCAGCTAATGCTCTGGTCTTACAAGCTATTTTGTTTAGGTACACCCCTGTGCTACATCTACCAAACTCTCCGTTCTTGAAGGGACTCAAATCTTGGAATCTCCTACCAGCTCTGAGAACTTACAGAATATCTGTGTGAATCATGTACAGCAAGAGATGCTAAATAAGAACGATTAATAAAAATAAGTGATCTCAAATATTAGAGGAAGAGACTGAAGTTCATTGTGACTGCAGAATCATTTATTGTGACTAGAGAAGCACAAACCCTTCTACAGAAGTTTTTGCAGTTTCGACCTGACACTTGTCTGTCTCAGTTTTTATATTTTTGGTCATGTCTTTCTTATTTTTGTGTCTTTCTGGTCTTTATCTCCCTACCTTGCATCTGACTAGTTATTCAATTAATATAATTCTGGCCTCTGAACTAAGTGGCCAAAGCAGGACAAGGGCTTTATATGCTTTGTATCTGAAAATAATAATCCTACATTTCCAAAACAGACAGTGACAAAAGACTATGTGTGTTGATTTACTATGGAAATGCCAGTAGGCTATACAATTACTGAGGGATTACATTTCACAACTCAGACAGTTCTGTTTATAAGAGAAGAAAAAAGAAAAAGCAGAATCAGCAATGCGTAGCAGAGGGCCTGTAAAACTGAGTTACGGACTGTAAGTGTTGGGCTTATGAAGGCCCATTAATGAAGCGTTAAGAGGTAACAGGATTATGTTGTTTTACTGCCAAATGTATGACATCCTGATAATTTTGATACAACATCAGTTTAAATGAACACTGAATGGCAAAAGTTGTCCTGGAAAACTACAAAAGTGAAGTTAGATGTCAGAAATATACACAGATGTTACCTTTTCTTCCTATTCTAAATATTGTGAGATTTCTATCCTCTTTGCCATTTGAATTCTTATATGAGTGTAAATGCTGGATCATTTTTAGAGGAGATTATATGCAAATATGCATATATCTGCATATGCAGATTATTTCAAATTTACTGGTTGACGGTCTAATTGGATTGAGGTTTTCACAAAGGAGAAAGTATCAACACAAGAAAAGATTGCTAATAATATATTTTGACTACTCATGCTGGTATTATTTAGGAGACTTACATTCACATAATCACTCTTCACACTCACTATGTTTCTACTTATATGAAAACACACCTGCATTTGTGGCATCACTGTTTATCTCCATTGCAGTAATTAATGCCAAGATGACTTTCGTATAAAAGGTTTAAACATAACTTGTTACTCACTGGGGTCCTGCTTAAAGAGAACTAATGTTTCTTTGTTATCAAATCAGCAAGATTTAGGCCTACAGTAAATCCCAGATTTATATTTCACTTACAAGATCCAATAAGGTAAGATTTGTCAAGTCATCAGATTGCAGAAGCAGACACTATGAGTGGGAATAAGAAAGGATTAGACAAATTCATGAACAGTGGGTATTGACATAGAATCTCAGGAACAGGCAGGACTGTGCTCTCTGGCATCCACAGCTGTGGATAAAGGTGGAGTACAAGGGGCTACAGAAGGGCTACAGAAAGTGGCCAGACTCTGGTCTCCCTAAGGATCATCTCCCACTGCCATTATTAGAGTCTACATTATACCTGTACTATTACGATGGTCAGGCATAGGACTGATCTGAGCCAGCAGGGCAATTCTTATGTTTTTATGTATTTGAACTTAAATAATGATTCTCAGAAAGGAAAAAGAACAACATTAAAATAAGTCAAAAGCAATTTTGGTAACAGATGACACAAGGATAGAGAAATAATATGTAGAGCCACAATAATTAGAAAGGCATAATTGCAAAGAAGAAGATAAAACAAAATTTTGTGAAGAAAAAGTGACTTGCTATATAGAACAGGAGAAACACGAAATGCAGAAACTGTTGAGAATATTAATGAATAGTACAAGTAGATATGAACACAGTAAGAACAACAAAAAAGACAGTATGACTTCAGAGTACTGTGTTATTTTCAATTATAAATGAACAGATATCTAGATTAATAGGGAGATAAAATAAGGTTGGTCATATGAAAAATTTCCAGCTTGACATACAATCATAATTGCTACAACACAACAAAGAGAGGTTTGAGGACCTCTCTTGAGGTCCAGTGATCTTAGCAGTGTTGAGAATATACTATATTTCTTTAAAATAACCAAGCATGCAAAGTCAAATAATTTAACACACCTGGCTACTTAACCACTTGCTTAATTCTAAATATCTGAATAATTCAACATAGCTTAATTCTTTCACTTGCATTTCAAGTTAGTAATTTCCTGCCCATTAATTTTGTTTTAAGTATAATTCTGGATACTGCAATAATAAGAGCTTGGCAGATTAGTGAAAGAGGATTTAAAGTACAATGATTATTTATGAGCTTGAGAGTTTTGTTATAATGAAAGACTGAATGAACTAGACACAGATGCAAGTTCTGTTCTCAGTTATGCTGTTGTAAATCCAGAACAATTCCACTGATGTCACTGAACTCTGGGGTAATAGAGACAGAAAAGCATGAATTTCAGTACAAAAATCTAAAAGAAGCCTTAGGTTAGCACAGGATATAACTGGACAAAGTCATTGAATATTTTTTTACTAAAAAATGGGCAAACACTTTTCTCTTCTTCCAAGTTTGTTCTAATACAAAAATGCTAGTCAAATTACACATCCACCCAGCAAATTTCCAAACAAGAAAATATGTGCACATGTGTCTATAGCCTATCTCCACCCTTTTGAAAACATTCATACAGCTTTTACATGCAAGGGATGAATACAAACACTAAAAAATGGAAATTTCATGGCAGATATACCAGGATGAGAAGAACAGCTGTGCAGATCTTGATATATCTCTTCAGTTCTATCAGCCTTTCAAACAGTTGCATGCTGCAGTTTAGCCTGCTCTTGGTTGAAAATTTAGACTACACAGTATTATCTGAGTTATCCTGGATTTATATTGCTGCATCCAAAAGCTTCCTAGACTTTGAGGAAAATGTCAAGTCTACTCTGGCAAAAACTTCGACTCAGTAGGTATAGACATCAGAGAAAATATTGGGCTTAGTACAGATAATAGGGCAGAGTGCTAACTCTTTGGAAGTATTATTTAATAAAAACAATTGAAGGGCATAGAGACTGTCAACAAGAGGAATTGTTCGGATATAAAAGGAGAGAAGTAAACATATTTAAGGAAAGATACGTGTCTGCTGAACATCATGACAGACCTCCCTTATTTTACGCTGGGGTGTGCTCTCTGCCCAGTTCATAGTATGTCATTTTACACTTAAAAGCAGAATGGAGAAAACATTAGAAACCATGAATATAAAGAAATTCTGCAGTGAAAATGGGAATGAACTAGGTTACATTATAAAGCATCAGAAGCTTAAATTATGTGACTCACAATCTACAGCTAGTAGTATTTATCCTGTTCAATCATTCACAACATTTCCATTCACTTTCTTTAATTAGTCTGTTACTGACACGATAACAGAGGAGTGGATCAAAGCTCTCAGAGGTAGTACTATTCCTTTCAAATTTGCTCATCAAAAATATTTCTTGCCGAGTATTTTCCAAAATGAAATATATTTGTACCATCACTATTGCTGACAGTTCAGACAGACAAAAAAGTGGTCAAACTTGCAAGTTTGACCTGGACAATGTGGAGTGCAAGGCTTTTTCCAGGATCCCCAGGGCAAAACGCAAGCCATGCCATCAAAAATCTGGTTAAGCCTGATTCACAGCTACTGCAGCCAACCTTGGACACACGCAGAAAGATTCCCTCTGAATGTCACAGTGGCTCCCCAGGCACTTTAGGCCTAAATCAATAAGGGAACATTTTAAAGCTCTGAGTGTCATTTCTGCACCACAGACTTGGCAGGAGACTCTGCAGAGCTGGAGCGAAGCGGGCTAGCGCTGCCCATGTTTTAGTCTAGACCGGTTTGGCAGATCTGCCTCAAGTTAGCTGAAGAAAGTTCTCATTTCATTTACTTGTCAGTAGATTTCTCTCAATATGATTTTTAGACAGTGTACAAGCCTTACAATAGTATTCTTCATCTGTTGAAGAAACTTGGCTGATGAAATATGATCTGCAACATTATCTTCTATTCCTATAAACAGGCGGTTTTAAATAATAATTTAAAAATTATAATTAGCTTGCTGCTTCTTGTGCCAGCATCCAAATTCCATTTTAACAGAAATGTCCAGCTACCAATGTCAAATATACTTGACAAACTGTTACAAAAGAACTTATTTCTGATGCACTTCTGTGTTTAGTGTAGCTTTCTGACTGGCTTAAACTCAGGCCCAGGGTTTAAGATGCTGGCTGTTATACATGCCCCTCTAGGTACCTTTATTATAAAAACTTTCATGTACCTAAGCTGTGTGGATTTCTTTTACCAGGGAGAAAAGTGCTGCCATCCATTATGCCGGAAAACCTTCTTGTTAATAAGCTTACTGGAATCATAATCTAATAATTATTAAATGACATTCAAAATAGTTATGCTGCAGCCAACAGCTTCTCTTGGTATAATTGAAATCTAGCACCTGGAATATAGAAAATGACCAGTATCTATAGATAGACCAGATCTGTGGACTTTTAAAGAATATTTTTTAAAAATGCAAGTATACACTTACATATTTACTGATGATAAAAATAAAAAACTTTACTATATCCTGTTGTTCTCTAAGCTAGGTAAGTTTCTACCCCTGCATATAAACCATATAAACTTACAAACCATAAGGGAATTTAATATATTCATCTAATTAAGAGCCACTAATAAAGTGGATTTAGACATTCAAAGACATCCCTACATCATCTACTGCATGTAAACATCTCCCTAATGGAACTACTCAACCATGTTGTTTATATTCCTGGCTATTTAGATATCCTCCTGACAGACCACTGGGAAATAAAAGAGATTATTAGATATTACTACCAGCTATCCCCATCTTCTAGCTTTTCCCTTGGAAGTCTTTGGTGGCCCAGGTATCACCAGACTTTTCTGACTTTTTTACTACATGGAAACAGGACACTGCAGGACAAAACAGCTCCTGGTGCTGGGGAGGGAGGACACACTCGCTCCTGTCTTGGTAAGAAATATTTGCTTCTGCAGAGGGTGTAAAGTCACATCTCTGCTGTCTCCAAACTATGTGGAACGGAGCTGTCAACGTTCACAGTACTCATAAGGACTGAATTTGACTCCAAAGCAAAATTTCATGTCTCACTGTTCAGTATCCATCACTTATCTATCCTTGGGACTGCGCTGCAGGTGAGAAATCCCTGGCATTTTGATTTAGCTTAACCATTATCGAAAACCTAACCCTTTGGCAATTTGTCTTACATTTCTGTGAAAGAGGCTCTCACTTTGGCGTCTGGTTTTACAGCTCAAAAGGGAACCTATTAAAATGTAAAAAGAAGAGCACTAGCTCTAAAAGCTAATGCTTAGCTGTGATAATCCCAATAGTGCATAGCAAAGCAGCTCAGCAATCCTCAGGAGTCTTTGTGGGGTTTCAAAGGACAATCTCAGGTGGATCTTTCCTTACCTAGAGATTTTATTCTTTTCAGTAGAAAAAAAGAGAAACAAGCAAACAAAATTTCAAAGCTACAGCCTCATATTACATTTTAGAGGATCCAATTCTATGTATTGTTAACCACAGCTGAGATTTTTGTCAAAGAACAGTCATCATGTTCTTAATTTGCGTTGCAAGTGAAAATATTACAGCTAATGTCATTATTGCTATACTATATGGTCAAACCATAAAAATCCAGTGAAGCATCATGTCAGTAAGTGGCAGAATAGTATAAAAAAACCCCTAAACCCCTATCTGTTATTTTATGAATAACACTAAATGTCCAAACTTAGTAAAATCAGTGAGAGTTTCATCAATCATCTCAATGTGGCAAGAAAAAGAACTGAAAAAGAAAATTCTGCTGCTATTTATTTCCTATTTCATATTTATTTATAGTGTAGTGCCATCAGACGCTTGCTAGCTTATTCATGGAAGAATTGTAATTCCCCAAACTAATTAAAAACTTTATACAAACAGACATTGTTTGCATTTTGTTTTGTTATTCACTATTTCAGTCTTTCTTGTAGCAATGTCACGTATCAGCTGGGAAGACAAACACAATAACGTGACTCAGTGAGTGACATCATATTTCAAGTAAGTGAGCGCTGAACAAGCAATCCAAAACCTGAAATTTGCTTGCATAAATTATTTGGTGAATAATTATGAGTAACAAGAACACTAAAACAAAATTTGGATAATGGCAGGAGAGAGAAACCAGAATTTATTAAAAACAACCAGCCAACAAGATAAATTAGCCCACGCGCAGGCCACAGCAGAACTTCAATTGTAAACCACAAAACACATCCTCTCAATGATAGATACTGATGCAATGGTTTTCAAATCTGTTGCTCCTTACTAGAGTCTTTAGACTTATCTTCAAATTAACATTTTTAATCATAGTAAGAATATAGAGACAAAAATGTTTTTAAAATGTTTGAAAAATAAGTTAAAAAAAAAAGCAAAAAAACTCCATGGCACTCTTGTTTGATATATGCAAGGAAATACCAGACTTAATTTGATGCTAGTAATATCTGCATTGTTCTCTTTTGATTTTGGTTAGGTTTTATTATGACTGAATAGTGGTGACATAAACTAGATTCAGAGGGTAGTACTACAGTTTTGATCCGTCCTGTTGGATTTTCTATGTGGAACTGCTGTTCAATCAAATAAATAATTACAATCATCTAATAAATCCAAATACATTTGAAACATTTATCCTGATTTCCACATGATAGGAAAGAACTGCTGTCATTTGTTTCTTTTGACTGATTTTAACTGAAGACAGGAAGAAAAGGAGAAAAGGAGGTTTTTGCCGGGTGCTGCACAGAACACCACCACCCCCAATTTCTGTCACTGGATATCACCAGACATTCCCTGTGCCCTGTGCCGTAGGTGTCCCTGCTGGAGCAGGGGGGTTGGACTAGATGATCTCTAGAGGTCCCTTCCAACCTCAACCATGCCGTGAGTCTGTAATTCTGTATAAATTGAACTGCACAGAATATAAGTCTTTACATTAATATCTGGTGTCATGCTACAAAGACACAGAAACTAAACTCTGTGGACCACATTTCTTCAAATGGTACGTAAAGAGAGAACATGCTAAACTTTTTACTTTAGATTACTCAGGATTGCAAACTTAACACGGATTTAGGACAGGATTAAAATATTAAAGACTGTATCTTCTTTACTGCATCTCTTTTCACTTTAGAAGGCCTCTCTGCCTTCATGGAATGATAATGCTCACAATTTGATCTTGTTTGGAATCCACTCAAGGTTCAGCTTGCCCGACTTTTGTTCAAAATTCTAACTTTGTGGATGAACAATTTATACTAAACCGATCATGATTTACGTTTGAGGATTTATAGCTACTAGCTCTTGCCGATTAAAGATCTGAATGGGAAAAAAAAATTCCTCCAAAATCAGTCTTTTTTTTCCTGTAAATTATGCTTCCTGGTGAAGTGTTTGATTTGCACCATTTGTGATTTAGGTGATGCTGGGCAAATTTCCTGATTTATTGGGAACATGTAAAGTTTAGCAAAAACTCTGACTTCACAAAACTATTGTGAAATTATGTGAGAATATAATGAGATGGGAAAAAAAGTGTTTTTTTCTATCTACTGGATTTCTCTTAAGGATCAGCACATCAAAGAATGGGGCTAATCTAAGATAGAAGATAGTTTGGATAAATAATAGAAAATAGCTGTTTCTCTGATAGAGGATCTTGATGAGTTAGTTTCGTTACTAGGTAGACCTTACTTTCCTTTTACAAAGCTTCACTCAGGATCTATATCATCTTATTTGTACTACTATTTTTTTTTGTAGAAGTAAACTTTTGGAAATCTTGCAATCGTTGGAAATTCTTGGCACGCTTTCTGTTTGTTTGTTCAAATGCCAGTAAGTGTCTGTATACATTACAGAAATATACTTATGTAATGTAATAAAAAGAAAAAAAAATATAATCCAAGTGCAGTTGAAAATCACTTATATTTCTATGGCAAGTTTGTTCAGTTGCTGTCAACAAGGTCATTATTTAACTCTTTTCTAGCTGGAGACAGAATTTTATCTTATAAAAAAGTTTTATTTTATTTTTTTTAAAGGACACAGTTGAGCTTTGGCTTGGCTTTTACACTGGAGTACAGCAAATCCTTTTTCTACAAACAAAATGTTCTAATTTACTGCCCTCGATAAGATCCTCAGACTTGCTTAAATTGTTCAAAGTGTTAGACGTGAATCCTATGCCAAAAATGATACTTGAATAAATACCGCATATATTTTCAACTTGTGGGTGAACGTAATGCAAAACAATTTGGGTTGCTGGGCACATTGCAAGGAGGCTCTGTGCAGGTTTCCCACACACACTGCTACCAAAGCACTTCAGTGCTAACGGTTAACACCGTATGATATTCCACTCTTGGGTTACCTTAATAGCAGTGCCTGCCAAAGTGGTCTGAAAGTTTTGGAACATTTGAACTCTATAGACTCTATGACTATGTGGGGTTTTTTTATTTGTTTTCTCTAGCACCATGCTTTTTACACACAAACTATGAATATCTGCTCACAATGAAGGATTTTGACCGCATACATAAATTTGCCTCCTAGAAAGCCAGTTTTCCCCAACTTGGGCCATTTTTTTTTGTAAATAAAGTCACTAGTTTCTTTTTTCTGGATCTTCTGTTAATGCAACAACCATGTGTTTATTGAGAATGTGAATATATGAGTTAGTCTTCAGTCTCTTTCTAAAATTTCTTAGAGCATAATAAAATAATTAACTGTCTGTACAAGTTGACTTACTTAACTGCTAGAAAGATACACTCAGTACTTTAAAATGGGAATGTCCCAGAAAGTCTTAGAAGTACAAAAAATATTCCATCTCCAGCAGCACTGGAAAGAAAAAGCAACAGGTTGCGGGGAAAAAAAGCACAGTATGGTTTTATGCATTAACTTAAATTTATATTGGCTCATTCTATATTACACACTAAACATTTTCCAGTTTTGTTCCACAGTGGTCAGATGAAGAAATCTTAAGAAGATGGAGAAAACAGGCAAGGTGGGGAGAGGTTGGTTTGGAAAGCCACTGAAGATCATTAAATGCTTCCTTCATTTTATTCCATCCTGCCCTCTATCATTCCTCCCAGGAAAGTTCAGTATCACATGTGGCCCTGCACCATTTGTCACAGCAACCAAGCAAATCTGTGCATACTTAAGAAGAAAAAGTGTTGTCTAGGAATACTTTCATCAGAATCTTCTTACCAAAAGAGATTTCCTACAGATAGCTATGACTAGAGTTCATGCACACGTATTTCAGAAAGAAACTTTTTTAAAAAAAACACTATTACTGAATACATATAGAAGTATTTTACTTGTTTTGGAAATGTAGCCACTTGTAGGGTTAGAGAAAGTCATTGAAATAATAGCGCCGGCAAGTCTGCCTAACCATCTATAGCAGAGAAACATAAACAGCTAAAGCAGCATAGAGAATCCTAAATTTTTTTTCAAAAGCCAAAGTATTTTGCATGACTCTATGACTATGTATATCAAACTCACAGCCAAATAAAACTTAATGGGGTTTACAGGTATTTTCAATAATGAATTCTGTCCCAAGAAATTGCCAAAGTTATGCTGATTTTGATATAGGAATTCAAGTAAAATTTAAACACATTATCTTCTTTGAGATGTTCCAGCTACAGGACTTTTATTCCATCTACCAAAGTTATAACTGTTGCTCTCCTTCCCTTTGCTGATCCTTCTAAGAGAATCTCTCTCATTTTGATATTATATCTTCTCCCAGAATGGGAATAATACAATTCTCACATATTTTAGCATCAGATCATCGTATCCTGTCAACTCAGTGTGCTTAACTAGCATGCCGGTTGGGCCTACTGTTTCAGTCTAGTTTGGAGAGGTGAGGTAGAGATGAATAAGGAAATTTGACAGTCTTCTGCTGCTACCTGAGTGTTGCTCGGATATATTTTAATTATAAAATTAAAAACAATTTGCAGGAAAACAAAAAAACTAATAGCATGTCTATTTTATTTCATCTACAAACACCCTTCTTAAATGGGCCTTATCTATGGCTGGAGTCCTCTGAACTGGACTTTCCTCAGGAGCAGAGATTGTATTCAGTTGAAGGGGCTTTGCTCAGGTTGATTCCTGGTTTTGGTCTATTTGTCCAAACCAGTTGATCAGGCTATCAGGACAGTGAGCCCAACCTTTTCAACCAACAGTTGTATCATTGCCATTAACAGAGCTCCTATGTTTGCTGAGGTGTAACTGCTCTAGGATATCTTCCTTGTTTTTACTGTTAGCTAAAATAGTTTATTTACAAGATAAAAATCTAGTTAATCAAGGCAAGCTGCTGCTTTATTAACAACCCAAGCTCAGAGCTGCTCTTTGCTTCTTTGTGCTGACTTTTATCCTTAATACACAGAATCACAGACTCTTTAGGGTTGGAAGGGACCTCTAGAGATCATCTAGTCCAACCCCCCCTGCTCCAGCAGGGACACCCAGAGCACGGGGCACAGGGTGGCATCCAGGCGGGTTTGGAAGTTCTCCAGAGAAGGAGATTCCACAGCCTCTCTGGGCAGCCTGTGCCAGGGCTCCGTTACCCTCACAGGAAAGAAGTTCACCTCACCTGGAGATGACCTATTCCTATTGCTTCTCAGTTTTTCAATCGACCCTTTGCAAACTGATCACCTCCCCTTCAGTTTGATCATATCAGGTCACTGTTTCACTAGACATCTCTTAGTGAAAGAGTATCGTGCATGTGGATGCATTGAGATGGGTAGTTGCACTCCAGCATTACTCATCTCTCCTGCATCTTTCAAAGGAGCAACAGAAATAAAATAAAAAGGCAGAAATTCTTCTCTCTTTTTCTAATTAACAAGCATTAGTTGCAGTTCTCTGATATTTGGTCTTTCCCCCGCCTCACTCTTTTTCTTTCTCCCATTACAAGTAGTTAAGAAAGACACAGAAAAATTTTATCACAAGTTAGACATGGCAACATAAGAGTACAATTACCGAGGGAAAATCATCCTGATGCACCTGGTAAATTCACCAAATGGAAGCTGCAGACGTCTTAGCTGAGCACACGGTGCTGCCTTAAAAGACTGTTAGAAAAGAAAGGGAGTACTGGCAGAATATTGATTATGTGGCAATTTAGGAAGCAGAAGGACTGAAGCACTGTTCACATCAATGCAGTTCAGTAATCTTTTTACACAGTGTGATGATCATGCTAATGCTCTGTTATAGTCCAACAATTTATACATAATCCAGCTTCTCACATAGCAAAATTGCGTAAAAATCTGTGTTAAATAATGTTTTGGTACAAAGAAGATATGCACCTGCTACTTTGGGCATGCATAAACTTAAGTATCATACCTAACTGTTGCTGAATTGGAAGATAAGATCTCACCTAAAGACTTGTCAAACAGAACAGAATAAATTATTCCTCTGCCAAGTCCCATGTTAGGCTATCAAGTTGCAACAGTGTGTCATATGTCCATGAAAGGAACTAAAAGCACTGTTTAAGCATAAGAAATTATCCCAATCACTTCTCAGAGAAAAGAGCTTTCACACAGCAAAAAAATCCTGCTCCTCTGATCTGATTATTTGTGACATGAGAATCCTACCTGTTCTTGTGAAGGAGTGAAAAAAAGAAACTGCACAAAACAAATGTGTAAGAGCAAAACAGAACAGAGTGATATAGCACATGAATCCTGATGTAATTACAGGTAACTCTTTTACTCACTACTGCAGCATTTTAATTTATGAGAACAGATGAAACTTATCTTAGCTGCAACAGTTTTCATTATGTAAATTCTTCATGGCTTTTTTTTTTCTCAGATTTACACAGATCCAACTCCCAATTGGAACTCTGGGGAATTAGTATAATACATATATTACTGCTTTGGCATTAATACTTCTAATATCAGTAATTTATGCAATGCATTTATAAGAAACCTCAGTATACAGAGGAACAGTACAGGACAGGTGTCCTGCAAACAGAGAAGGAGGAGGAAGGAGAGAAAGGATGGAAGAAAGGGAGGAGAGAAGGAAGGAAAGAAAACAAGGCAGAAGCAAGAGGGGGAGAGAGATAAGAAGGAAAAAGGGATGAAAAGAAGAGAGAAGTGTAGGAATGAAACTCTGCCTTCATTTCTATCTCTATCATACATCCTTCCTACCCTCCCCAACCCCACTGAAGCAGCAAGTGATATAACATATTACTTTTCCAAAAGCCTTGCAATAGATTTTGCTTCCAAAAATCCATATACCTGGTATACAGAGGACACTGTTATCATAACAACAGAATTCATGGCACATTCTTCTTTCTATGTTGTCTATTTGAAAAACTAGCTCTGCCAAGAACTTGTCTATTATGTGAAGAAAGCATTCACTTTATCTCTTGTCTAGCTACAATTCATTGTTTTCCCGTGGCTGGTGACAGGTCTCCTCCCTGATAAATTTCAAATCTGGCAAACAGCTACTTGATGCTCTTAGGAAAAAAAAAAAAGAAATAACCCTCAAACCTTAAAGGAAACATAATCCTGATTTAGAAATGCCTTTAGAAGGTGGATGGCAGAAAGATATCTATATACAGGATAGTTGAGGAGAATGGATCAAGGATAAGAAAAGAATATTTCAATATACACCTGCTTCCTATTTATATTAATTATTTTGGATGTGCCTTTGTGCATGCTGTTTATGGTCAGATTTCTAAATGCAAAACACAGTTTGGAGGTTTGGTCTCTTGAGGCTTATTGTCCCTGCCTGTAAAAGGAAATAATTTTACGCACGTCAATCACAGCAGTATTTTAACTTGATATGATATGTTTTACAAAAATTTGATTTATTTTTATATATATATGTGTGTGTATATATATATATATATGTTTGTTTAGGCAAAACCCTATGGGGGAAGAACATTAAATTTGAAGATCTATGCTATTTTTCACAATATTTAATATTAAATTCCTTCTCATTAGATGATGAGCTGTTCCTGAAAACTTTATCAGAAGTTAGGAAACAATTGCTGGGGGGACTATGTCAACCGGAATTCAGTTCCAAATCAAATTCGGGAAGCATCTTAATATCCCAATTATTTCCAAAACTGAGAACTGCCCATGAAGCAGAATGACTATATAGAAAAAGTGAAAATGAGTCTTTGGTCTACAGAAGGATACTTCTGTATAAGGATATAATACTAACTTTATAATAAGCTAGTATTACAAATAAAATTTTAAGTGAAGTGCTGGGGTTCTCTGTAACTAAGAGATAAAGCAGAATTTTACAGTTTGTTGCCTTCAGTATAAAAAAGGGTGAAGCATTCACAGATAAATTGGTGATACTTTGCAGAAAATGTACAAAACATTCTTTATCAGGAATAATTTACACATTGAATTCAGTAGTTTTCTCCCTGAAAGAGCTATAGATGGTACCAAATATACCTTCAAAGGTTGCCTTCATTTTGCAAGATTACAGAACGACTGGAATAAGAGCAGTAAAACTACAACAGACTTTTCTAACTGTGTATTCAGATGATGCAGCCAATAATCAACACTGATTTGAAACAGATTTCCCAGAATACTTGGAAATACTGTCAAATACTTATCATCTTGACCACACCCAGTATAGCCATCAGGAAGAAAAATGTATTTGATCTCTTGATGATCCTCCTCCTGAAGGAGGACTCTGGTCCGAGTGGCTTGACACTCCCTTCTCCATGGAATTGTCCAGTCATAATCTATAGTGTGCTACTTAAAAACACAATATATCAAAAATGTAGCAAAACCAACATATATGTAATCCAAGAAAGACCACAAAGGTGATAAATTTGATTATGCAAGAGAACAACTAAAACATATATATATATAATTTTCCACTATTTTCTTCCAGAAATCCATATTTATAAGCAAATAAATGCCCATCTGAAGTTGTGCATCTTATGGGAAAGGATGTTTGGCACAAGAAAACAATATAGTCATTTAGATTTTTTATAAGAATTTGAGCATAAAACCAAACCAAAAACCCATATTCTTTTTCTCTGTCATGACCACAAAGCTATGTTATAAACAAAAGATGACAGAACTGAATAAAAACACATTTAAATTCTGTACCTGAATAATAAACACCTCAGGAGACATTTTTTTCCCTAGGAATGATGCTGTGAACAGTATTTACATGTCAAGAAACTGAAAATAAAGCATGCCCAAATAGTTATTCCTAATTATTCTATGAATTACCATTCTGTGATCAGTATTCTAACCAACAGAGCAAGAAAAAAAATCTTCCCTACATTCCATCCCGATCATATCAGCCTAAACTCTCTTCCCTTACCACCTATCATCTGCATTCATATCTCAGCCCCCTAAACCTTAACTTTAGTAACAGAGTATTTACTAGGCATTTTAGCACTTGATGAAAATCTGATCAACTTTATCTGTTAAAATGGAAATTTTCCATGCTGACTATCACTTCTGGGCTGATTTTTAAAGTAATAAAATTGAGTGGCAAACCAAATAGTCTTCTTCAACTACTTAAAAATTCTTACAACAATTCTTTTGAGAACTTTGTGGCCTCTCTGTTTTGAAGTGAATATGGTGGATGTTTTGGTGTCTCTTTATTCCTCAAGAAAGACCACTTCAGTTGGAGAGTTGAAGTCCATGTATGTTTAAAACAGAATTAACAGAGATCATTGGCATAATTTTCTAAAAATTCTATCAGTTTTGAGTGTTTTGAAAGCAACCAGACTGTTCCTGAGTTTCTGCAGTCTGTTGGGTGAGAAGACACTACAGAACTAAGAGCAAGGAAAATAGTTGCCTTTCTATACTGTTAATATTCTGTTTGCTGAGATCTCAACAGTATGGAGGAGAATGACCCAATACCTTTCTAGAAGAGAAAATAAAGGGAATTATGCCATCATATAATTAAAGACATGTCACATGCACAAGGCAACCAAATCAAGGGAAATTTGTATTTTAGTGTTGTTCCTTACTTTTGAGTAACTTTTCCACTATTTTGATACTTTCAGTATATATGCTGTCAAACAAATTGGTTTGTTCATCTTCAGTGTCCCTTCCCAGCAAAATTCTCACTGGTTTTAATGTGGACACATTGTTAGATAAAGCCCTCTTCTTCTGGTCAGTGAATTATTTATATATAAGCAATTTTAAAAGCACAGAGATATATTTAAGCCCATATCAAATCACATGATCTATGAGTTATTTCTAAGCACACGAAGCCATGCTACTTATGGTCTCTTTGACAACTCTCTGTGATCCTTGTAGACAGAGTCATTCAAAAGCTGTAGATAGGCATTTTTCAAATATGGGTTTGTCAAAGATTTTCAAAAATAATCTCAAATTCTCATGCTTCTGAAATTCAGCCCCTCGAGGAACATCAACTGTAGCTATACCTTCTTGCACAAAACATGCATTAATAAAACCACCATTAGGCTTTAAAAAAACTTCAGCAACAACAACAATAAAAAACCCCAAAATTCAGTTATTAACACCCAAAAACAAAATATATGGCAAGAGAGCAGCAGAAAAACATTTAATATTGTATGCCATTAGCTATTCACTCTGATTAATAATAAAATTCTCAGTGTCTTCTGTGTTATTTTTAGACCCTTGATTTTATACAGAGGAAGACAGCGTGCAAGAGACAAAATGTGGCACAGGCTGAAAGATAGCTTTAATACAAAAATTAGCGTTTACCGCGAATAAATATAAAAAATGCTATATTAATGCCATAATAAAAATCAGCACACAGCGCTTTCCCGTGCGAAGAGACGCAGAGCAGCTTTCCATGGCCGCTGCTCTTTGCCCTCGGCAGCGCCTCATAGCCCAGCCGGATCTGTCCCGGAGGAGAGACCTTAACGGAGCGCGAGCAGAGCGCAGGGCGCACGCGGTAGCAGCAGCGCGCTGACATTTGCTAGGCACCAGCGTTCCCCCAAGTGACTGGGAGCTCAGCCATTGACGTCACCGAACAATAGGCAAAATATTTCCTCCTCCTCCTCCATAGTGCTGAACTGTAAACAGCCCGCTCGCACCCAGCGGGCTGAGCGTGTGGGGAGAGGCGGGGAAGGAGAATGCGAAAAACTCTCGAGTGATGCTGCTGAAAACAAGCAGCTGCTCCTGCATAACCAAGCTCCTTTTATTCCTGCCATTTCTTTTTCCTTTTTTTTTTTTTTTTTTCTGAGAAGATTGCTGGTGTCCCCTTGCTGTAGGGCACATGCTGTAGAAGATAAAATGTGCTATAAATACAGCGGTGCCCAGTGAACTCATAAGGAGCTCTTGGAAGGAAAAAGAGTAATATTCACCACAAGAAAAACACTCCCTCCCTCCCTCTTTCTCTCTTGTGGATAAGCACAGTATCAAAAAAGTCATCCATGCATTCTGGGTGAGGTGTGCTGGTAATGGGGCTGCATATGTGTGGATTTTCATCTTGGTCACCCTTCCCTCAATGCACATACAACACTGCAAGCCAGAGAGGAAGACAATGACAACATTTATGTATTTATCATTATAATCACAAAATCACATCAATCAGTGTATGCTGTAGACTCACTATAAGGTCTGGGTTAACTCCTTAAATTGGGGCTGTGTGCTCATGTTGTAGCTAGAAAAGAATAAGGCAGAGTTAAGCCTGGAAACTGAAACCTAATCATGGATTCTTACGTCTACATTTTCAAAATGTAGATTATCAGTTGTTCAACATATTCTTTTTTTTTTTACACCTATATAAATAGTTAAGCAGTGCTGGCAAATAGCAACGGCAGGGAACCTACATTTTCCTGCAGCCTACTGGCGCCAGTTAGGCTAAAGCAGAGGGATCATAAAGGAGATGTACGTTCCTATCGCGTAGCTTCCCTCGGCAAAAAGCTTCCAATCCAGCTGCAATCCTGTGTATAATAAGACTGCTTCCAAAGCAGCCCCAGGAAGATTTGGCATTCCAGAGTGGAGGAAAATGAAATTGCTAGAAATAGAGAAGGGGCAGAACAGAGCTCAGAAATGCTGTACCTCTACAAAGCCTCAAGGAAACCACAAAATTTGGGAGTCCTGAAAGCAGCTGTAATCTACCTCAGGGAATATTTTGGCTGTTTTTAATTTTTCTTTCTTTTTTCTTTTTTTGTAGACCAGTGTAACAGAAATAAATCTCACTCGAGGGTCCTTAGCCTTGGTTTCTAAAGATCCAGCTAACATTGGAAGAAACCCTAAGATAGAGCCCCATAAAGAGACATTTTCTGTTTTTAAAGGTTTGCCTGAAAACACTGCTCAGTTTGCCTGGAGATAACCTTGGAGTGCCCAGGAAATAGGTGTCACCTGATTGCTAACTGAATAACCATCTCCACAGACGTCACAGTGACCCAGTTTATCACTGCTTATACCTCTGCCTTGTTTCATTTAGGTTTTGCTTACTTTGCCCACAGTAGAGGGTGAAGAACCATCCCCCTGTTGTTACTTTTTTTCTCAAAACAAATATCAAGGAATCACCCCCATTACCAGGTTCTGCAGAGGGCAGCATTTAAGGCCCAAAGAGAGAGGTCTTTTTTTCCTGTCCAATGCTGCTCTCTATTGAATGAAGCTGTAGGTGGCATATCCCAGTATACTTCCAGAATATATTGATTTATGATTTCAAAGTGCTGAACAAATATCAACTTATCTTTCCTATTTTTTTTTCTCACATTTTACAAATAAGGTAGGTAGGCCTGGTTTGTCACACAATTTGTCTATTAGGCCAGAGTTCACCAAAGAATGTTTTTAAGGTCCAATTGCTCTCCCCAGACTGGAATAGCACCACTATTTGAAGCATCCAACTAAAGAGAAAAACTCCTTTCCTCTCAGCGTCTGCAGCAAAAGCAGCCAGGATTGGAGCTCTGGGGTTCGCAGCTATGGTGCAAATGTATCAGCCTCTTGGTTGACACATGAGCACGTAACCTCTGCTGCCGGCTTATGCTGCCACCACAGCACAGGATGCCTGAAGTTCTTCTACCCATCTTCCCAGGAAAAGGGCATACTGCAAAGTAACACGCTGTTGGATCATTTGCCCGCTCTTCTTTCCTTGACATTTGTGTCTTTCCAAGGGTGGCTCTACTGTAAAATATTTTCTTTCTACTGAAGAGTGGCAGAAAGAATTTTGGTAGAGTCAGAACCTGTATAAGAACAAAACTAACCAGAAGAAGAGAATAATTGGCTGGTTGGCATCAACATAAGAAAGATCAAGCCATAGGGATATAAAAGTTGATTTTGATTTGTTACGATCTTGCACAAAATACAGTCAGACAAGAATGTCTAAATTAACACATAATGCTGGTTTTTTTTGTTCTGATAGGAGGTTACCTTGCTTTATTCTTAACTACTACCTTCAGTGGAAAGCAGTACACTTTCTGCACTAGCATACGTCTTGGAGACTGTGAAATCTTTGTATTGCTTTTGAAAGCCAAATCTATTGACAGAGTTTTAGAAATGTGCCTTATAAGACATGCGCTGTCACAGCCAGCGCAGAAGCCAAAGCAGAAACAAGAAGTGGTGCTAGAGCAGGTATCCTCTGTGACCTCCCAGCGCACGGTGGGACCCAAGCTGCATCCCGATCCCAGAGCAGCATGTTAGTGAGGTGTTCAACTTTGGGGGTATTTTGGCATGTATTACTGTGTTGTACATGAGGGAAACTTGTACATGTGATTTTGAAGGGAATCAAGACGCTATGACATCCTGTAGAAATATTTGCCTCTCGGGGCAATTTTTATGCAAACATTTGTGGATTTAAGTTCTACTAGCACAAACATTCACAGAAAATAAATTTCTTATTGACTGTCCACATACAGATGAATACTATTAGATACATTCTTCCTCCTGATGATATTCAAGTTTTGCCTACTCTTTCTTTTCACACAGCTGAAGATACATACTTCTCACTATATATTGCATATTGAACACATAAACATTTCAAGTTACTCCTCGAACTGTGTGTAGGAGAAATGAGAGGAAAAGCAATGAAAAAAACCCAAAAACAATGTTAAACTTTCTTCAGTGAAGGAAAAATACTTTCTGCATTTTTATAACCCACAATATAAGTAGATAAACAGATACTACACAAATTCACCTTTAGGAAGAGCCTGAGAAAAGAAATGTGGTGAAAGTACTGAAAAAGTGTGCACCGTAATGCAGTCTCCTACAACGTTAACTTCATTGAATTTGCATATTATTAAAATATAACAGAACATAACAATTCCTCTAGTTCCCATCTAGAAAACTAATTTATTAAAGAGAGTTTGAGCAGCATTTACCCTTCCTTTAATGAATTGCAGTGTATGAAGCAGATACTACTACTTGAAGTAACTGAAGAAAAACTCACCCCTTCACAAGAAATAAAAGTTTTGACATGGAAAGCAAAGCATTTTCTGGATAGCTTCTTGAATTTCTCAACATGTCACCTTGAATTCATATTGTTGCTGAAGGAGAAAAATTTGACAGTTGGGCAATATTTCTAGTCCTAATGTAACAGCAGTATATTATTCACAGCAAGAGTGACTATGTTGTAATCATAAAATGGACAGACCAGGTTAAAAATCAACATATTCAATATCAAATGTGACTAAAATTATACCAACAGTGACAAAAATGCAAGGAAGAATGAAGTTTTAGCTCTTAAGCCACAGGTTTCAAAATACTGCAAAAGCATGTGCTTTAAAAAGTATAGTGCCTTGATTCAGAAAAATCTCAAGAGAATACACTTGAGCTGTATGTTTAAAGTAGCATAACTTCTGCTCCTTGGAACAACTGAACCTAGTACAGATATTTGCCTAGGTAACACTGAGAGAAACATCCTGGTGCTCCTGGCCCAGTTGTTGAGGAAGTCAAAGCAACAAATTTGAACACATAACGAAAAGTGCTCAGAAAACCTCTATGGTAGAGGAAAAGTTAATTCAGCCTTTGGCTGAAGACCTGAGATGGTTTCATGCAGTAGCTATGGAACTTACACTTGTGCTGAGGTCTGTAAAACTCAGATGCATCAAAGGAAATTAAGCAGATGACTATCTCGAAGCACACAGGTAGGGTGGTTGTTCTCACTCTGACTAATCACCTGTTTTAAATTAGGCATTCACTAAAGGACACCTAATTGGAGTACGGAACTGCAGTGGGAAGAGGATTAGATCCTCTAAAACTGTCACTATTCGCTACCTTGCCTAGAAGCAAAACAACTTTCCTGGCTCTAGGTCTATGCGATAGGTCGGAAAAGATAAACTGCAGCTCGCACAGTGGCTGCAGCCTGCTAGAGCCTTCAGTATGGTGACAGTGTTTACTTTGTAATGCCCGTGCACAAGCTATCTGTCAGTGACATCCTGGGCAGACCTCCCAGTGACCCCTACACAGCTGAGAAATTCTCTGCTTTGCATTTTCTTAATATGTAGCTAAAAGAAATTGAATTAATGTAGAAACCAAGGAAGTGGTAGCAAATTTCATGTTGCACACAAATCATACACTGATAAAGTCTAAGATGCTGACATCCAAGGTCATAGCAGCTGTGCTAAGACTTGGCTTGTTCCCAAGGTTGCCCTGACATTCCTGCTGTTATTTATAATGCTGGAAGTTAAGAGCAGATTTATTTACTTAATAGGAGGTTCAATTTACTGCTCCAGAGCTACCTTAGTAGTAAGTACTGTATTTCAAAGGTTGATGTTTATGGATGGCTGAAAATATAAGGCAAGCAAAATAAAACAGAAAGAGAATTCACCAAGAGTTTTGAGATGTACCGATAAAGAACAACATACTTCTTTTGGCTAGATATTCATTGTAGATTTAGACCAAGAACATGAATTCATCCAACATTTTTGTGGTTAATTTGCAGCCAGGATGTTTATATAAAGTAAATAGCTGGAACTAGAAATTTGATTCTTTGCTTACTGGTAATATCTCAATTCTTAAACACATTTCATGTGTTTTATACACAGCAAGTATTCTACATTCACATCTCCAGCTTAATTAATATCTTTCTCCTGGACCTGATTCTTCATTTTCACACATATCCCTCACACAAGTGCAAAGGAAACACAGAGAGGTCACAAAATACTACAAAAAAGCACATTTTTTCCCACACACATTTTAAAAGTCGCAAATGACAACCACACAAAATTATGAAGAAGAGTTTAATAATGATTAGTTCTAATAGAAATTATATTATGAAATAATATCATGCCATATTTAAAAAGCAGTCTTCAGAGTTATTCTGTTTTAGGAACAGATGGACCTTGTCTATCCCCGAAACCAGTAACTGGCTTAGCTGATTAAGGATGAATGAGCAAAGATGAGGAGGTGAAAAACAGTTGTTCTGTCCAAATAGTGTCTTACGGAACAGATAATTCAGTGTCATAGTAACACATCTTTTTAGTTCACATCTTGCTACCTCTCTTCCACCTTCAGCGTTTTTTGGGGATGACTGTATTATCTAGAAGATATTACTACACAAGCTGTGGGGATTAAACGCAGTCAATAAAAATTGTGCAAGAAAGTTTTAGAAGACATGTTAAATGGCCAGTAAGCCAGGCCAGAAGAGACCAGACAATGAAGATTTAACCAGCTTTTCTATTTCTTTTCCTCACATACATTTCTGTCAAATATTGCTAATGGTTGTGGCATTGGTTTCCTCAGATGGTGTGCTCACTTGCATTGAAATGAGATGTTCTTTTTCTATAAATGAAGGTAGTTATGAGAAGGTGCAGTTTCATTTAACAAACTGCCAGAGGAAGCCCTCAAAAGAAGTGCAGCCTATATGAGAGTGAAGAAGCACATTCATTTAGCATTTGCCTCTGACTTTGGAAATATATTGACAGAGCAGCTAAGCATTAGATATTGAGCATCAAGATCACAGAATTCATATTCTGCACAAAAATGCAAGGTAAAAAAGATCTAAAAGTCATGGGTTTGAGTCTTACTTATTCGGGAGAGTTACTAAATCACAAGCATGTAAGTGCATTCTCAAGACATATTACTTGCAACCTGTCACAGGGTCTTACAATTTTGGGAGCATTCACATCTCTTCAGAGGACAGAAATCTGAAATGTAACATCACATTATATAACGAGTATTTGGAGAAATGGCTCCTGTATCTCTCTATTTCTGTACAGAATATGGCATTAAAACCAATATTATGGCCAAAATCTTAATCAATTTTATTATTTTAAAAAGTATACTAACATAACACTAAGATGATTTTCCTCAAAATTTAAAAAAAAAGTATAAAAAATACACTTGTACTTCAGCACACAGAAATGGTGCCTTTTGTGATGAAGGCATTCAGAACACATTATTGCTGTATCGTAAGTTCATATTTTGTTAATACTTAAGAACTACAATGTTTTGTACTGAAGAACGTGGATGTTTCATCCTAATGGTGTACCAAGAGGTCTTCTCTCAGCTCAGAATAAAGCCAAATGAAAAATAAACTGGAAGGGCAATGTAAACAATATCTTGTTTATCAGACAACTTCATTATCAGCTTTTTAAAAAAGAACAGTGAAATTTTCCTTCTAAACTCGCATTAAAATGCAGGTTTATATCGGCACGGGTACCATCCCGCTGCCCTCTGCTGGAAGGACCGTATCAGGCCTCTTCGTGAGAAAGGCCAAAGCGCAGGGAGCAGCAGCTGGCGAGCCTCGACTCAAAGACGGGGTGCCCTTCCTCTAAAGCAACCCACCAGCAGGTGTCTGGAAGACACTGTATCTCAGGCAGATGTTTGATCATCACAAATAGTCATCCCATTCAAAAAAAGCAGAAACATCAAATTCAGATGTTAAGACTGCAATTAGGTCCCCAAATTAAGTACAAACCCAAATGCACATATGCATTTACAATACAGTTTTTAAGCATATATCAGACTATCGCACCCTTTTCCTATGAGAGATGCTCTCAAAATGTGGTGGGTTTTGGCACAGCTAGCCATATGTAGGCATTTGCTTAAACTTCTTCTCTACAATAAGCTTAAAAATATTTTCAGATACTTTTTTTTTTGTTATTAAAACAACCCCATCTATAAACATCAGATGCAAAAGAAACTCATTCATAAACAGACTGAACAAAGTCAATGTGAATCGTTTTACTACTCTCATTTATAATTAAAGAACACATTTAGCCACCACTTAATGCCAAGTCAAATAGTATCCCTGTTATTTTTCATAAGCAAAGGACAATTAAGATCAGAACTGGTTTATTTCCCTAACCACCTAATAAAGCTGAAAGGGAGTGAAGGATGGGTTATAAACACTTGTATACAAATAAATCATTAAATGAAAGCAAGGAGTTCTGTCTGATGCAATGGCATTTTCAAAAAGTACTCAATAAAGGTAGTGCTGATGAAACATTTATCCTACTGTATTTAAAGATTTCTCCTAATTTTTTTACTGGCATAGCTTTATATAATTTGCCTTCAGCTCAAAAAGAGCATTGATAGGTAGAAGGAGGCTGGTAAAAGTGACTGTGAAGCAAACTACACAGAAAGGAAAGAAAGTCTTCCTATTTTTGTTAAATCTGATTTTAGTTGGTAATTGCACATCTGTGAACCACTTCTATTCTGAATGCATTCTGAATCACTCTGAGGGGGGAAAATAAGAATCAAAGAATTTTAATTTGAACATTCCCACTAAGTAAGATTTAGTTTCAGATGAACAATGAAGTATGGTATGTGTACCTCTGTGTCAAAGGTAGTACCCATTCTGTTAGTCACAAAACAGTAAAATCTAACTGTAAAATCATCTATGTGTATTTCATCTACTATTTTGCTATGGCACAACTAGAGTTAGACATAAATTGCTGCATACAAGAATTACTTTTGTTGAAAATCTGATCGTCCACATAATCCAGTCATCCAAGTTTTCATCAGAAAGCCATATTGCCGCTTAATGCAGGTAAACATTGGCAGGTGGTTTTTGTCAGACCAGATTTTACTTTACAAAGCATTACAGTAAAGCTGGGTGGAAAGCCCTCACAGCAGGAACTTGTAACAGACCGAGGAAGCCCTTCTGCATTACCTGGAGGCAGTGCCATATTCAGCAAGAGCTCTGAAAACCAGTGGATGTGCTGGGAGAATCTGATTAGAGGGAATTTTTTTGTTTGTTTTGTGAGGTTGCTGGGTTTGCATTGCTCTGGAGCAGAAAGGCTAATATAAATGCTACAGAAGTAGGCAAGTCTTGCTGCTGAGAAGTCAGAGTACAGAAAGTACAAACAGAACATATCCAGGGACCTCAGACATGGAGACGTGTGTAATCCAGCACTACTGACACATTTGCTCAGGGTAACTTGTCTGCTTGAAAGCCTTCAATCAAAGACTTTAAGGTTTGTTCTTATAACTTGAAACCACAAAACAAAACAAAACCTTCCTGACTTCTGCGGAGGGAAATTCATGATTTGAGTAAGTCTGTTTGACAGAGCTTATCCCTTCTCCCATGTCCATCTCTTTCCAGCAAATGAGCCACAAAGCTATTCCCCACTTGTTCAGACAGGAAAAGCTGATGGTACAACAATATATTTTTCCTCCTTCAGTTGAACCTTTGCCCATCCTCATGTAGCCAGCTTCATTTTATTAGACGGATTATTCCTTGTGTATTTAACTACATAGGAAGAAGGCAATGGCCTAGACGTACATAGTGATCTCACTGCTGTATCAGTTTTCCCGCAAGCCTGTTTTGGAATCAAACACAGGTTCCCCGGGCTTGCAGCTCAAAGCCATTCAACCTAAGAGACCTGTCCTTGTATTCCCTTTCTTGGTTCTCTTAAGTCTAAATCAAACTGCTGTTATTATGCATACAGGAGTAGTGCTTCAACACGTAACTTTATTAAACACAGAGTCTAGCCATTCTTCTTCGAGAAAGAGAGCTCTCTCTGAAGCTTTCAGTATTGAGGTGAAATCTACTCTTATGCTCATGCACTTTAAACAAAACCAAAAAATCCAATCTTTAGAAGTCTATATAGACTACTACTCTTTAGGTTTTTGAATTCAAGAAGAAGCAGTGAATTCTATTTCCACTATGTTAGAAACTTAAGTTTAAAAACAAAACAGGCAACCCTTCCTGAAGCTGACTAGAAGTCACTGGGGAAAGAATGATTTAAATGGAGATTTTCACTTTCAGGAACAATTTAAATCTTAGTATGTTGATATTATGCAACCATTGGTCCAATAATAGCACCTCATAAGCATTGAAAAAAGTAATAATAATAATAATTCTTATACTGCTGTCCCATTATATCAGAAAAAAGTTTCAATTTCTAGAAGCTTCAGGAAAGAGATGGTATCATTCATGTATTCTTGTATCCCTATATGGGTAAGGTATTAAGGGAAAGCTATGCTGAAGAAATGAATTTCAGAATAAAAACGTCTTATTCTAAATGCGGTATCCCATGAGGCATGGCATGAGGTGGGGAGAAAAGATACAAACCGCCCAGACTGAAATCAACTACCACAAAATTTTTTGTTTGTTTGTTTGTTTTCCCTCAGTAGCATCTTTGGTGCATCGCTTAGATATTTTAGTGAAATTTAACTGGTTTATTCTATTCTATAAGCTTACTGCTGCAAGATAAGAAACGTCCTCACTAGCAACTTGAACTTGTCTAAAGGAAGCCCTACATACTGAACAAATGAACCTTCCCGTTGATTCTTTATTCCCGAGTATGCCGCACTGAGCGCAGAGCAGCACGCTGTTGAGCTCTTTGCAGGCTGGGTTGCTAAGGAGACCAGAGATTTTCTGAGGCAGGGTAAGTACAGGACTATTACACGGCGATGCTGGTTTCAAGGCCACAGATGTACACATTTCTGTGGAAACGTGTGCTGCATCCGTCTGAAATAGTCCAGACAATTCTAAGAGTAATTTCTGTATCTGTTTATTTGCTTAATTGCTTGTTTATCTTTGCTATCAGACCATAGGGATAATCAATAACGTGGGAGGGGCCAAGGTTTTGAAGATAAACACTTTTTTAATCTAAGCTATGCCTAGGTAAGGTACTGCTGGAGGCTGTCTAGTGCTCTGGAGGCATCTGTTCGGCCTGCCAAGAGCTGAGCTGCCCAGCAAGAATCCATAGCTCTGAACTATGAGCAAGCCTCGGGCTTTACCCAGCAAGTAAACAGCAAGAAGTCCCAGCTTCTCTTTGGGCTGACTGGGACAGAGCAGTTGCAACCTAGTGTGGACCGTCTGAAGTCCTTTCTTGCTTACCTTAATTTTCAGGCATACTGGATGATGAAGGGCGTTTGAGATGAGATGAACATTCCTAAAGCATTCTCTCACTCCTGCATTGCTTCAGTTTCACCTGGCTTCTTCCATTTGCAAATTTGTAAATTTATTTTGTATATTGTAAATTTTGATAGGGCATTGAAAAGCTGTTCCTCTCACATTTGGTTGAAAGGAGATGTATAGTTTTAAAGACCATAGCAATCAATTTTCCTGTTCAATAACAATCCCCCAACATGTTTATAACTATTATTTTACTTACTAATCTCAACACAACTTCGTAAGAGAATGACTTTGAAAGAGAGATGTCTTTTTTTGTTTAACATTTTACATGGAAAGATACGGACATATTTGTACATAAAAACATGCTCATATATTGGGAAATGATCCACCTTTATCACTAATACTATATCCATACTTTTGTATCCAAATCAAGACTTTTTAGACAAATTTTATTGAGGGACAGTTAATTTGATTTTTTTTTTTTTGCAACTCATTCTCAAAGCTACTGGTGTTGTGAAACTGTAATACTGCCATTTTAACAGCTGTTGCAAGCCCTGATTTTGCTTTAGAATATATCACTAATCATATTAAGATATGCATCACAGTAAACTGTGACAGGTTCAAATTGTGCACTTCTTTATAGAGAAGCACACTTATCCTGCAAAGATACAGGAGACGCAATGTCAAATTCTGCAGAACTTTTGGAATTCAGAAAAAGCAGAGTTTGGAATTCGGAAAAGACAGAGACACAAACAGCAAACAGCATGAGTATGGACCAGAAAATTTCTGAGAAGAAAAATCTGCCTGTCTGTGTGATAGTGTTGAATCAAAGCTGAGTTCTAGAGGAAACCAAAAGAGAAAACCACTCATGGAATGCAGAGCAGACGGAAAGACTTATTTAAACCCACAAAATCACTACCAATTGCTGTCCTGGGTACAACTTGAAGGAAGAACACCCATCCTGCAAGACACCTTGGCTGAGACATTGATTTTTTTAGGCTTCCCTCACGCAGTAGTTCTTATGTACCCACTTCCTGAATTAAACTGTTCAACTGCATTTGCTTTTGTGCTATGATTACAAATAGCATTAGAGTTCATAGTATTTCATAGTTCATCGAAAGCATGAAAGTAAGATGGTTCTACTTTAAAACCTTGGCCAATTCAGTGTACTTTCAGTAGTAAAAAAGAACAAGTTCTACACCTTTTGTATACAGACTGAGAAGTATCTTTGGTGATGAGTGTGTGGCAGACATCAGAGAAGTAAAAGGATCAGGTAACTCCTGCCTGGAATGTCACGACCCAGATATCCGCTGTGTTCTGCTGAGGCATCTGGGCTTGCTAAGCTGGTCTTGGGCCAATGAGGGTAACAGGATAATGTCAGTAAGTGATGGCACTAGGCGGTTCATAGGGCGGCTGCATCAACTGGCACATCCTCTGCTGAAGACTGTGTGTTGTTGACATCTAAAGTCCCTAGGACTAACTCATCGGTATAGTGCTCAGTGCCATTTTGGACACTGTTATGGCACATTCAGTGCCACAAACAACAATGCTTTAGTGGTTGACTAGACCCTGGAAAAAGTAAGCGTATATTTTGCTCAGGAGTAATAGGTTTATGAGCATTCTGTTCCAAAGGGTCACCAGCTTAAATTTTTAGGGTTGCAAGATTTATATTTTTTTCTTTGAAGAAGAGGTATAAAAATAAAGGTTTATTAACTTTTTATTATGATTTTTTTTTCATGAGCCACTCCAATTCTAATCAGGTCATAGACAAAAATACTAAATTAAAGCTTTTCAGTGTGATTTGCTGAATTTAAATGAATCTGTATATGTCATGTAAACAAAAACTTATTCATTAGACACATGTAGACACATTACCAAGTGAATTGGAACCTCCTGCATGACAGGCCTTCAAAAACATGTACAACACTTCCATAGGCTACTGATGTAGTCTGTATGGAAAGAGATTTGATCCACACTCTGGAATTTGAACTTAAATTCTTTGGTTAGAGAATCTGATCACCTGTGTCACCTATCTAGCAAAATTGTTTCATCCTAAAAGAAAAGACAATAAAAGGAACAAATCTTCTTCAGACTACTGATGTATTTAAAGCTATCTGATTGATTAAGTATCGTCTTAAAGTTTATAAGAAGAAGAAATTATAATTTTAAGAAGAAATTATAATTTATGATTCAGTTACTATGCATTCCTGATGATTGATAAACCTAGGAAACATGGCACTGAGATAGTACGAGAGTTGTGAAGGAAAAGCAACCATTCCACAAGTAAAAAACACAACCAAAACTTGTTATTAAGATATCTGGAAGAACAACTTAATCTTTCTGATAAGTAATTTTGTAGTCTGCTCGTAAAGCCTGTTTCTGCTTTCTGAAAGTATGACACTTGATAGAATTTTTTGATAATGGCTTCAGAGCTGGGGTCAATTTATCAAAAGAATCTAAGTAATTTAATTTTAAAAACTATCATGTTAATAGCCAAGTGTTTACCTGCAGCTATAACTAAACACTGCCACTTTCTGTCACTAAACACTAGTACTTGGTCATAGCACTTTCAAAGTAGCCCTTACATCCTGGCAAAGATGTATCTCAGCTTCTAACAAGGCGGATTATTGCCGACACAAATCACTTTCACCAGATTAGTTACTCTCCAGAGAAGTCATTTTCTTTGGACTTGCTTCATGCAGATTCACTCTTTCCACCAGGCAAGCTTAAAAGTGAAAACAAATGTTTAATCAAGGAAAGCAAAATATTAAATTCTTGATTTTAAGATTGGAAAAGTTACAAAAGAAAACCAACAGAATATAATCATAAATTATACTTGGCAGTACTATACCTTGTGACTTGAGGGATTATCTCAAACATTCTAACTGAAGGAATAACTCAGTTCATACTCTCCTCGCTGTGTGGATTAGAACTAGTCTGAAGATTGCAGATCTAAACTCCAGACCACAAGAGTTCATCTAAGTCTGTTGTGGGTTTTGTTTTTGCTTGTTTTGTT
Source organism: Eudromia elegans (assembly GCA_003342815.1). NCBI lineage: Eukaryota > Metazoa > Chordata > Aves > Tinamiformes > Tinamidae > Eudromia > Eudromia elegans. Next base: position 2,343,647 of record PTEX01000044.1, read on the forward strand.
TCTATACTTAAAACAATATCTTAACTCTCTTTCTTTTCTCCTGCTTTATTAATGAGTAGGAATATAGAACACACAATTTGGATCTGCAGAATAAAGACTGTCCTCCCACCCTGGTCTCATGCTTTTCAGAGAGATCTATAATGGGAGGTTTCTTCAGGTAATTAGTGGGTATACAGAGTGCACAGGAACACCCACAGTATGAATGCATATGAAGGGGTAGTTGAAGGAGAAACATTTTTTTCCAGTGACTGCAGTTCTTCCAGAGATATTTTCCATGAGTGTATTCTTCTGTCCCACTCTGCTCAAGCCTCCCTTGCAGGAATTCCTCTGGTCAAAGAGAACTTCCTTCTTACTTATGTGGCTAGGAGGGAAGGAACACACATGCCCTGCTAGCTCTGCTAGTGCTACTCTAATTAAATGTATTATTACTTACTATAAAACTTTTCTCTCTTATATTCTTATTTTACCATATCTGCAAAAATATAATAGTGAGCATGGAGTTTCTAAACAGCTCCCCTCTTGATGTTTGCAACTGAGACAGTTTTAATAGGGACACAGATCTGGTATAAACTCTGGTGGTACATGCCAATATCTTCTGCAAGTGAAAACTACTTCAGTTGTCTCATAACTAGTCCTAATATATCCACATAATATCCATTTGGGCAATCTTTTCATAGAGATGGCTGTGCCATTTGATCTCCTGACAGCTGAAAGACACAAATGCTAGAAACTGCCTGAGGAAACTTGTTCACTGAATAAACCAAATTAGTATGAGGGCTCTGGTGAGCTTTATCAATGACTATCAGAAATCAGAGGTCTCTGCATTTCTAACTTATTGTGAGAGTACTTTAAATGGTGGTTTAAAAGGCTTGAACCTCTCAGAGCTTGAAACATCTAGTCTCCTCCAGTATGGAAGAAACTATTACATGATCTAACAAAGTAGATGGATAAATAGTTAGTGTGAGTGCCAAAGCCTCTTGACTATTGGAAAGTCTCTTAACTATCTAAACTCAGAAAGAAAACAAGGTCTAGCAAAGAAACACTTTCAGAGATACAGTTCACACTCCGTTCAAGTTCAAGAATGAAATGAATGACAAACAGAATATTCAATCAAAATCCAAGTATGGATGTCCGTGACAAAAATATACATGCTGGAATATAAGAAAACTATGAAACCACTTGTAGAAATTGTCAAGGTCATGATAAAAGTATCAAAGAAAATTGTGAATTAAATGGAATGGAAATACCAAACTAATACAGGAAATAAAGGCACAAAAGGAACTACATGGCCAAAGCTGAGTGAAAACTTCCTATTGCTTTGCAGAGCTGGAAAAATGAATACAAAACAAAACAAATAACAAACTTCCCCCAAATGTTGTGAGTAAATTAATATACAATGATTCTGACAATGAACTGAGAGGATATAAGGGACATGTGGAATAAGAGGAAGAGCTTCCAGGTGTAGCTAAGGCAAAACACTCTGACTCAAGCATTTGCAATATAAAAATACATAATGTGAATATGCACATAGACAATAGTCAAAGGAGAATCTCTTTTACTTTGCACATTTCATCTGATGAAGCTTTTTGGAACATTTCCAATTTGACCAACAGAATATATCCTTCTACGCCTAACTTTCAGCATGATTTAAGACTTCCAAGGTTTTTTTTTTTAATGACGCTTAGACTTGTTAAAAGTCTGGTAACTATTTCTTAATGTAAATACTGTTTGGCTATAGTTTTGCTCCAATAAGATTTAAAGTTTTTCTAATTTAGATCTCCAGCAGTAATTGCTTCCCACTGAGTAGGCATTGCCACACAACTAAATCCATTCTTTTTTTGAAAATTCAAAGCAAAGAGATGGTTGAGGGCAGCCCAGAGCACTGATCTAAAAACTCAAATTAAGCTACTTAATGAGAAAAGGAGGAGGCATTTGGCAAAAGTTTTCTTTCACAATAAAACCTTTCCATACAGAATCTTGATTTCTTTTTTACACCAAACACTACAAGAATTTAAAATCTAAGAAGCTGTTCAAAAATAAGAAATAGATCTTGAAACAGGTTTAGTTAATTATTCTGAACCACTACTTAAGAGGATTGCTCCTGAAAGGCAATGCTGACAGGCCAGCAGGTTCAAGGTAAGAGATAAAAGAGAAAAACCTCCTGTGTTTAGATGTTATCTTTGCAATTGCTATTCAAGGTATCTAAAATGAAACATTCTCTGAATGTTTTTGATTGGCAGATGTAAATTAGCCTAAACAACGCCTAAAAGAGAGCTGCTGCACCAAGCAGCAGGAGAGGACTTGAGTGCTGGCAGTCCTGTGGACGTGCTAATCATCTCGCATGCCAGGGAAGTCGAACGATTACTCCAAAAGCTACACAAACTGTTCTTGTCTTGCTTCACCCTATGTGTTTGCATTTGTATGTTTGTCTACATGTACTGGGTCCTGCACAGTGCAGAAGGCTACATTCAATGATCTCGAGGTACTTTTTCAAGTTCACTTCTTTTATCTTTCCTTTTATAAAAACACATCCAGTTTTATCTAAAGAAAATGCTTTAATCAATCACCTAATTTTATAATTTTTCCTCAGAGGAAAATCTGAATTTTAGTTATTTCTGTTTTACAATGGAAAATATAAAACAAACAGTAGCTGATAAAAATCTGCTTTGTTCTCAACTTATTTAGAAACCTCATTTTATCTGTATTATAATATCCATGTCTTGCTGAAATTTTAATAATGATTATATTTAAATATTTTTACTTATAACTCTCTCCAAAGCAAATTAGTCTCTATTTTGCCATCTTCAAAACAATACCAAGAATTTGTCAATTATCAAGAAAATGTTCCATGTATTTTTAAAATTTATCATGAGAATCCATCATTCCTACAAACTTTACTTTGCAAATATCGGTAGAACATAAAATACAAACAATTTTTTTTTAACTTAAAATTCCTTTAGATTCACTATAGTCTTATCTATTTACCTAATTTACAAAAACTAATATAATTGTCTTGAAATCACTAACACACATAGAATTAGAGTCAGACCTAAGAAATAACTACAGTATATTAGTGCTTATGGCTGCTTATGTATTAAAAATAAAGTGTTTGCTGTGGAGAAGAGGTAAGAGTCCTTGGCACAATGCATGGATGCTGAAATATGGCTAAAGAAAATGTATATACTGCTGCTTTGTTTGACTTTTTTTCTTTTTTTCACTTATCACAGAAACACAGGTACAAACACATTCCATCTTAAAGAATGTGAAAGCAATTTTTAAGTGTTATTGCTTGCAATGTCTGTATGAACTGCACACTCAACTCATTACTTCTTCATTTAATGCAACACAACCATCTATCTATATTGTACTGAAACCTTGATGCAATCTGGGTCGGTAGACCCAGACAAATAAATGCATTTACAGAAATATACGCCCACATATTATTGTTTGGGTTGCCCAAAACCTAATCCATAGCTCTGGGCGAAACTTGCTGTATCAGCATGGTTAAACATCATTCTTCCACAGTAGTCTGGCATCAAAAGAACAAATTACTGAAATGTAAACCTGTGGAGCAAGTCAACAGAAGTAAATAAGCCCAATGAGACAGGCTACAAGGGAATTTGGAGTCAACTTGGAGAGGAATTTGGCCAAAACACAGATATTTGAACTTCTTTGAATAACCATGTAAGAACTGTCAGTTACAGCACTCATCCTGTCCTTTTGTTCCACGTGCTCATGAAATACAGTGTAATGAGGTCTGAGTCCAGGAGCAGTGTTAATTGGTGTTACAGTAAAAAATAATAATAATGAACCATTCAGCAATAAACTATAATTGAAAGCAAGTAAATCTCTTGATGCCTCTTGAAATCGTCTGCAGTTTGCTGCAGCATATCAAGGAGATCTGCTGCAGCATAACTTCAGCTTAGTACTGCATTTGGAAAATGAAATTGTATGAAATTATATGGTTTATACAGGCAATCAAAGAAGCTGACATAATGGCATTAATTATCTTAAATAAATACAAGTCAGAAATAAGATACATATGGGCTATATTTTATCAGAAAATATTCTCTGTTCTGGCTGCTATAATGAGATAATAGAATAGCTTTGTTGGGAGTCTGGAAAATGCTCTTTGTGAAAGTCTTTTGATAAACTCTGATTATATGCAAAAGCAAAACCTAGGTACCTCTAAGAATCTAGACCTATCCTCCCTAGTCAAAGCAAACAAACAAACAACAAAACCAGTGTTTCTGTTGCAACTGTGCATGCTTTGTCCTGGACTTAGCACTGCAGCACATTGCCTCAAGTGTGATCATCCATTCACTTAAAATCACTAAGGACTCCATAAACACAGCCAAAGGAAAAGGGAAGGCTACGGGAAAGCGCGTTGGCACCAAACACCAGTAGGCCGAGGAAGCCCACAGCAATATCCCCTTGAGAATATAATTAAGGCATCTGGGGAGGGCATTTTTTCCAGTAGTCGAAATGGCTGCTGTGTTGCTGCCAACGCATAGTTATACATACATAGTTATATAGAGTTACAGAAGAAGGGATGACCAGCTGTTTGCCTCCCGTTTCCATGCACTGCAGGAGGGAGCAGGGTCCTCTAGCATGACCTGCCTGCCACAGCCTCCAAATGGACTAGCAAACCAAAGCCCTGCCAAACACTGTACCCTGATGCCTTACAGAAGTTTAATAAGTGAAAGAAAAGTCTATCTCATGGTTTAGAGAGAGTCAGGGTAACACAGGGATGTAGTTACTGCATGCACTGCACTGCTGAACCCAGCTGCTGGTGAAACAGAGGAGTCAGGCTGAGGGGGGAGGGCTGTTCTAGGGAAACAGGCCTGTGTACCTCTGGTTCGGGAAGCAAGATCTCACAAGACTTCACTTATTCAGAACAGTCAGACTCACCCAATCCAAACATTTTGTTTCCTGAGGAATGGCAGCCTTGCATCTGCTGCCTTGCCTCTCTTCGTAGCCGGAAGTGGGCACACCGTGTCGACCACTAGGTTTTTCCCCCAAGAATCCTTGGGGGGGCGGAGGGGAGGAAACAAACAAGATGGCACCAAAGGTGGACCCAGACTTGTATGGGCCCTGCTGCAATAGTCTGCTTTGGTGAACTCGGGTAAGCAACCTGATACAGGGACTACTTAGGGGTAAACCATGCAGCTCAAAAATAACCATAGGCTTAGATGGGCCTATTAGCTGCATCCCAGTGTCAGCTAGCACTACCCTTGCCATATTCCTATTGTGGTTTCACTGATTTATAGAGAATGTGTGTCTGTGATTACCTGTAGAGTATAAAAGTTTCTTAGAGCTTTTTTGTGATAATGCCTGAGACATTTTTGAAGGCTCAGATAGGTTTAATTGAACTGCTTTTTTCTGCCAATTTTCCCTCTGCCAAAATTGTCAGTTCATTTCAGATAGTGATGAAGGATGGTAAAAACGCATAACAATGGAAATAATGCTGGAAGAATGGGCTCATGAAGGAGGAGTGGGCACCCAGCAGCACAGCAATGCATACAAAGCAGTCAGATGTTCCAGCGAGACAGAACCTCTCTTTTTTGGATGCGATTGCTATTTCTTTTCTAAGTCAGAGAAGTCGGTCTCAGCTGGATTATGTGAAAGCAAAACAGAACAAAACAAGGGGAAAGTGGAAAGGGTTAGGCAGCTTGGCAAACACCAAGAAGAACCTGTGTGTACATAGTGTTTGTGTGGGGACGCACATGCATGCCCAAACATGTCTGTCTTTGGCCACATTGTGAGGGTGGGGAGAAAGGGCACTGACCACGCTTGGCTCCCAAGGGCTTCACCTGGTACTGACTGACTCCCGTTCAGCATCTGGGTGCTTGAACTGAGTTGGACAAAAGCACAACCACCAGGATCTAGCTTTGCCCGGGGCCCTTGCTTCTGAAGGAGCCAACTCTGCTGTTTCTCTTTAGGAACTTATTCCTGATTTGAGAAGGCTTGGCTGCTAGATAAACCTCCCACTTCTCAGTTGCCTCTGTAGCTTAGTAAGGAGAAAACATCTACTTTTCATTTGCAACTTCATTTATTTTAAATACAGCAATAGCTTGAATTTTATGCTTGAAAATCACAGTAAAATACCCCAAGCCAAATCAATGTTTTCATAAACTGGAACATGTTTTTGTATAAGACACTGTCTTACGATTTCATTAATGAGAATAAGTAAGAACACATTTTTGCTCTACCAACAGTCCAGTGCTTCAGCAGGTAGGGCACCAGGCTATGATATTAGGCAGTTATATTCCAGTGATATCATTGATGAGCTGCTCAAGACCTTGCACTTCTCTGAACTCCTGTTTATGGGTAGTGCACAATTCTCGCCTGGGGTAGGAGATTCTCACAACTGTCTCCTCTGAAGACTCTCCCAGCTAGATTGGCATGTTATAAACATGTTGTTCAGTTCTGCAGAATCCCTAGTTTTCTGACTATATTCTGGTAGAAACAGGTGGTCAAACTTTTTGGCAACCTGTTACCCTCATGCATCTAGTTCTTTAGGCTACAGCAGGAAAAGGCCAAGGGACAACAGTGCCTCAGTGAGGTGTGCAGTCTTCACCTGCTACTTGCTTTGATGCTTTCATTGGATGGCCTAATGATGCCCAACACCCGTCTTGATGCACTACATATGTTTTGCATCATATTATGCTACACAGAGCTGTCAACACAGCAGAAGGATATTTGTGGTGGATTTCAACAGAGCTCTGCACACAGAGTTGAAAACCAGTGGAACACTATGGTGGTAATTTTTCAATATTTTTTCTATTTTTTTATATTTTTCTATAATTTTATATAGGAGCTGATTTCAAAAACTTAAAAAACCACAGATTCTTACCCCAAGGTACAAATCTATCCGAAGTCTATCTCTGTTTTTGACAAATATACACACACATACACACAGACAAAGCTTCCTAGTTCAGCTCATATTTTCACTCACCACAGCCTCAGCTCATTCTAAAGTTTAATATTTCAGAGACCAGCTGAATTTTTTTTTTTCCATTGGAAGAAACCATGGGTGAGTCAAATGGTTTCAGTGGCTTTTCATACTTTTCTAGTATTGTCTGGAAGCAATTTTCTCAAGCTTTGTAATTTATTTGTCATCTGCTTCAAAATCTCCATGCAAAAAGAGAGCCTTTCTTTGGAATTAAAAACAAACAGAAGAAAGCTTGACATTGGATTTTTATACGTATCTTTCATATCCTGAGTGTAATAAGTAGATTTTTTTCAAGTATTAAATTTTGTGAAGAAAAAATAATGAGCTGAGTCACGTCTTCTGAAGAACAGAAGTCATCATTGGTAGGTCCAGGGATTCTGTCATACCTTACCTACTGAAATGCAAGAAACACTTTTTTCTGTATTGTAAAATCTAACATATGAAAGCAGAGTATGTGTCTCAAGCTTTAATACTAATCTTTAAAGCTATCATCTGTACTCTGATACTAATCAGAAACTCTACATGCTATCCTGTCTTAAAAATGGAAAAAAAATTCTCCTGTTAATCTCTTTTTTTTTTTTTTTTTCTTTTAAAGCCTAGGAAAAGAAAATGATCTCTTGAGAGCATAAGAGTAAATTTTGACATTATATAACCAAATATGAGACAGAAAAAAAAAAACCAGCATCAAAATCGACAGGCCCTGTGAGTAAGGAATCCTGTCTTTGGGTTTTCTTTCTCCTTTGCTTACTTGATTTTATTCACTTGTTCTCTGAACTAGTTAATTCAATTCAAATGTTTCTGCTAAGCAGAGCAAAATGATACAGGGTACAAAACTGTTCTGAAACAGTTCGATTCTAAATAATTCTTGTAAAATAATTCCTATCTTAAAAAGCACCTGGAAACAAGTATGGATATTTGTAAAAATTCAGTTTATTCCGTATACTGCCAAAATATGGTGATTATACATCAAGTCTCTCATTCTGTACCTGCTACGGTTTGTAGGTTGATTTAAAGTTCAATCCCTCATAATACCTCCAAACAATCTAATCTCAAAATGGAAAAACCACTGATTGTAGTGACCTGGTCTGTATTCAAAGGAGACAGATGCAATTTGCCAAAGATGGGGAATAGCTTTCCTCAGCAATACTGCAAATGTGATTATGTTACAGCAGTCTGGCATCAGCAGTACATTATTTTGGAAACTTGTATTAAGAAAAAACTGAAACACTCAACAAGAGGAATAGGCATAGTCTCTGCATATATCCAGTTATTTCCCACAAGTTATCAATATTACTTCAATCTTACTGGACAGAATGTCAGCCAACTAGCTAATATCCATGCACAATTTGTTTTTATGGTCAGGTACAATTACCCTTATCAACTACAAACAAATAGCCAGGGATATTCCCCTAACTTCTTACTTCTTTAAATCTAGTTCCAGCCAAACCCTAGACAAAAGAATCCAGAGTCCAGTCCAGAGCTATGTGAATGGAGTCAATAGCACACTAAGATATTCTCCAGCTATTCCAATGACCGTCTCAAGTCCCCTCATTACTTCATAAAATCTTTTTCACTGAAAGTATACAAAAGCAGCATTACATACTTCTTCCTCAAATCCATGTGCATTCTTAAATTTCTCCCACTACCCATGGATGGATACTATTCTCTCTCACTAATAAGTCATTTTTACAATTGACACTTTTGAATTGAAACAATACTGTTGAATTTACTTATCTGACAACATAAAAGCCAGTCTCCTACTGTTGCATGTCATAGTCCTTTTCATGAAGGAATCAAAAAGTGGTTGGGATGTCCACCTACACTACTCCTACTAGAATCCAGTTTTAGAGTCATATTTTTGATGGTTAGAAACATTATTCTAATGTTCAGTCAACCTTTATTTATGACAAGCTTAATGGTTATCTCCTCTTCTGGTATAAATGCATCTCTTCAATGTATTTATAGGGATCATTTGTATTTCTTCTCAGTCTTCTCATTCTTACAGTAAATAAACCAGCTCTTTTTGCTCAATCTGCATAATAATCTCCTATTTTCCTTGATTGCCACTGTAGGCTTCCTTAGATTTGTATTCCATTTGAACAAATAAATCTCAAATATAAGTGAGTAGTTTGGCAGGTATTCACAGGTTTACCTGATCTTTTCTGAAAAATACCTCCCCTTGGTTGCTATTCTGTTCATGCCACAGCCATAACAAGTAGTTTTGGTCACTTTCTGATTGATTAATCCATCCAGATTTGTCTTCTCCTCTTTTATTTCCAGGTACGGAAATGTCCTCTTATAGAGGCCAATGTCATTATTAGCTTATTATCAGTTTATATTTTATACCTTATTGTTGGTTTAATACTCTACTACTAAATTTCATTCCATTTTAATACCATCCAATTCTTCCTGGATGGTTCTTCAAAGACCCTTTACTATTAAGAATGACTCTCACAGTTTATAAATAAACAAACTGAAGTATGGAAACTGAATGAACTGAAAACGAGGATTGCATTAGAATGGTTTAGACCTATCTGTAAACCTATCTGTGTCCAATACTTGAAGCATATTATTTTTGCATTTTTCATATTTTCACATTTTGAAAATAGACTGACAGAGAATCTTCTTCAAAAGGCAAGTTTGAAGGGAATTTCGGTCTCATTAGTCTAGTTTCTGCATTAAAATGTGCAGTTCTACAGAATTGTTTTCTTCCACTCTACTTCTACTTAAGTACGAGTATAATCCAAAATCCATGAAAGTTAAATCCCCATGACTTTAAGTGAGTGAGTGTAGTAATTGAAAACAAATCCATCAAATAACTGAAGACTGAGATTGCTGGAAGATGTCCATGACATTATTCTCTAATGAGTTATAACAACTCTGAGAGATCTGGATGCTTTCAGTCTTAGATGCTCCTGGCATATGAACGCTGATGAGAAACCATTGGATTTAAAATTATAGTTTGATTGAGTGGTAAACCAGGAAATGTGAACCCTGTCCCCCAAATTGATGCAAATTCACATAGCTCTTTTAAATTCATCTGACTTCATTTATACTCCAAATGAGTGCTGATCAGCTTCTTGATGAGACTGATTCCAGGAATTAATGCTTGGATAATAGGAACATTTTAAATATAATTATATCTTTCTATTATCTTTTAATTTTATTAGATACTGCAAAAGGAAATTTATGTGTAACACTGAGTATGGAATGTATGACCACACTGGCTGACAAGTTTGCAGTTAAAAAGTCTAAGATGAAGTAGAAATAATCTAATCAAAGAACCATCTGCTGTTCTACAGCTTAGTACAGTAATTAAATAACCAAGAAATATTCATTCCATAGCTTCATCTTGAAGCATGCCATTCATAATTCTGAAATAATCTGCTTCTGTAGTAATATGATGGAACTTCTAATTGGCACGCAAGGTGTTTTTATTTTCTTTATGATTCGTTATTGTTATGAACATTATTTTTTTATTGTATTATTTCGCCTTTCAGGGGGAACTAGGTTGTCATTTTTTATATACTTCACATAAAGTATATTTACTTTTTTTCTTCTAGGCCCGTCTGGGATTTATGAAAGCAAAGACACATACTCTTTGTTTTTCAGACTTTTAGTTCAAATAAACTAAGAGTTCTGGAGGTCTTGTTCAAAAGACATCATGCTCGATATTAAAAAAAAAAATACTCATTTTTTGTTTTGTCTATATATTATGTCAAATATAGCAAAATACTGATTTTACATCCTTCTGAAAACTGTATGTTATTTTGATAGTGTTTTCTATCAGTTAGATGGAGGACCAGTGGTTATATGTTGATACTTTTCCTTCACTACAGACCAATTAACATTATGTCCTCCTGCACATAAGTCTGTTAATGTTTACTGTATCAGGTATACACATCCAGTGATCTTTTTTTTTCTTTTAGTACAAGCCAGCAAACATCTCAGAACTTCCTCAAGGGTATGTGAACAATGTAGGACAGATACTTAGGGTGTTTTCTTGTCCCTTTTATATTTAGCAAGCATAAACAAATCTATGTCTACTTTACAACAGAGCCACTTTTTAAGGCCTCAACAGGAATTTTTCCTCCAAAATATGTTTTTTATTTGTGGCAAACTAAGCTTCTGCAATATTGCTATTTGAGACCTCTCAATTATTTGTGATCCCATTTTAGATTCTCAATTCTTAGAAAAAATAAAAATCCTTACATATCCCTTTCTCATGCTTTTTGCAGAAAATGCCAGAAAATATGAAGGACATGTTTGTTATGTTTGTTATATTTTCCTGTGAAAATCTTGGGTCCAGAATATAATTAAAATCACAGTGTGCTGAAATATTATTTCCACAGAAGTGTTTTAAAGTGATCATAATTGTGCATTTTGTTTGTTTGGGTAGTTTTTAAGGGCACATTCCAGAATTTTTTTGACAGGTTGTAAAATATTTATCTAGCTCTACAAAAATATCACTTTTTGTAGGTGGATTTACAAGCAAGACTAGGCTCCTGTTTTCACAATGGATGCTCACTTGAAAGCCTGGGATTAAGGAGAAAAAGTGAGCAATAGTGAATAAGTGAATAGGAAAGCTAGCAAAGAGAACATAGTTATTTTGGAAAAGAGTAACATGCTTCAGAGGACTACAGGTTCATTTTGCATTTAGAAAAGAAATCGGTTATGAACAATCCTAAGTATTTTATTAACATAATTTTGTTTATTCACAAAATGTTTCTCTTCTGCACCAGTGGTCAGGAACTGCTAAGAAACTTCACTTGAAGAACTACTGTGCTTCCACCAAGAAGCAACTGTGTTTGTTTCTGGCCCTCTTTCACACTCTTTCTAATCTGATGAAGATTTGCACTAGACCCTGAGTTTTAAACCTGGCCAACATTCTAGCCTTAAGCGGCCATGGGGGAGCTTTTTGTTTTTCTTTGCTTTGTTTTAAGTAAGTTAATGTTATTTATTTCCTCTACCATATAGCTGTCTAATGTATTTAACCATTAGACAGAAGATAAATAGCTTAATCAAAACAGCTCTTACTAAGGTGTGAATGTTCATATACTATTGATCTAAGATACACATTCTAAAATGAGAACTCCATAAGGTTTAAACACTATGCAGCAAAGTTTACATTTTAAATAAAGTGGACAAAATTTGGGACATAATTGCTTAAATATATAACTCTTTTTTCCATATGTTGTTTGGAGTTATGTCTCAATATCTGGTTTTGGTTTTTTTTTTTTTTTTTNTGGTACAAAGTTCTTGTAAGGAAAAAATTCAAAATATCACTTTGATGTTATCACATTCCACGACCAAAAATAATGAAATGCTAAAATAACACATCTTGCTCTGAAATCAGGCCGTGGTAAGAGGTCTGAAGCTTTTAGCAACTTGCTGGCATTTAAAACACTGTGGCAGAGATTCTAGATCTAGGTCTGCTGTGAGCTGAAATTTAATTCTATAATTATAAAAAAAACTTCCAACTTTCTCCTCACTCTAAACTTCTGTAGTAAACAAGATAATGATCAGATCTCACTGATGTGAAAGTGTTCTTGTTTGGCACTTGCCTGCCCATAAGCATTTAAAGACCATACTTATTCTTAGCCACTTTCTTTAGTATTTTTAATTGTCCTTCTGAAGTCTACATAGTGATATAATGTCCTTAGGAAAAAGAAAACTGACTGTTTCAGAAATCTTTCATGATGGAACATTATTCACTTTACATATTGACTGTATGTCAGGAAAACATCTAGTACACCATACCATATTGGCAATGAAGTTATGTCTTTAGACCAAACATAGGGTACTATGTAGACAAAGACTGAAATATAGAGTGCTCAAGAGGGGGAGAAAAAATAAAGTTAATTTGAATAATCAATTTCCATGTGTCACACAGCCTCCCTCTGAAAAAAATATCAAGAAATCTTAAGGATTTGAGAAAATGTTTTTTTAAAAAAATGCATGAACATACTGGAAGTATACTGTTGCATTAGTGAAAGAACACGGTTCAATTAGAACTGAACATAATCTGTCTCCAGCCTTTTTTTTTTTTTTTTTTAATCTATGTATTTCAAACATTAAGACAACTGCTGATAGTTTCATTCTTTTTCCATTTTAGAGAGGCGGGAAAACTAAGGCCCAGGACAACTAAAAGCCCTTCTCAGGTTCACAGTAACGATTGTGGAGACAGAATCTGTTTCCCAGAGCGAGGTCCTGTTCACCAGCACACCACCTTATTAGTAAAAAATGTTCATTGATATGGTTTGTTCAACATCTTCTGAAAGATGTAGACACACTGAACAATGGCATGAAGTTAATATTGTAATAATATGTCTAAAATGAATGGAAATAAATTGCCTCATGTAATAGAGCCATCCTCAGGAAACGACGACTAGCCCTGACTAGGAAATTTTCTGTCAGATATTGTTTTTAGAATGTTGCAATGACACATAGTCTTCAAGTACTAAAAATATCAACAAACTGGTTATGAAAAGGGAGTGTTGAAGGTGAGGAGAATAAAAAATAAATTGTAGGATTAGCAGCATAACAAAGTGGAGAAAATAAGGAATGCAATTATATTTGATTACATGAGCTGTGAATACTCACAGGCCCTCATTCCTTCATGTTCCTTCACAAATTCTCCTTTTCAAATTCTCCACCAGAACTGCGCTGGACACAAACTTTTCTTCACTAGATTATGAGAGTCCTCATCTGAACTGTAGTAAAACCCATATTCTTTACCTATAGTTGAGGAACGAAAGAATGGCAGAGGAGTGAAGGCTATGGAAGAAATTGTGGGTTTAGAAATTGTAGTAAAGGGAAAACTACTGCAATTATGGAAAATTGAATAAAAGTAATGAATAAGCTTTAAGTTAACTGCAGTCTTATCTTTTGGTTTTATTGGAGGCTTTGCAATATGTGATTATAGAGGACACTCATGCTGTTTGAAGGGAATATACTGCATTAACCCCACATGAAGTCAACAGGACTGTTTGTAGACTTGTCTATGCTTGGGAGATTCCTGCCCAGCAAGTTGGTTTGCAAATTTACAGCACGGAAACTTCTCTGCATTAATTCTTAATTGAACAGACTTAGATTTAAGATTCATTTTAACTTCCTCTGTCTATAAGAGGATTCTAGTGTAACTTAACAGGTTTCATTTGCAGTCATCTTTACAGTGGGTAGAATTGCCTTTTGAAAGAGCCTGTTGGCTACAGCAGTTATCAAAGGATACCTACCTTAAACTAGTTATTAATGTTAAGATAATGATCATGATGTAGCATTATTCTAAATGTTACAACACACTAAGGATAAGGTAGTTTCTTCCTGAACATGGAGTAAGCTGCCTTGGGCAGAAGGCCTCGCAGTATATTATTTGCTTTCTCGAGAAGTGTTAAGTAAAAGCAGCAAAAGCACAGTAAATCTTATCCAAGCTTGCTGCACAGTAACATTGTGTTTCAGTATACTGAAAGTTTCTAAATTTAGACATCACAAGACAACTTAGAATTCAAAATCTAACCTCTGTCCCCTTTGGCACCAATTTCCCATTTTTTATGCACTCAGAAAAGACATTTTTAATCAAGAATCTAAGCCACAACTCTACTCCCTATTAGCCTCTTGGTTTTGGTAATAGCTACACATCACACTTCATAGGTAAAGCAGAGCATCTACATGTAATAAAGAAAAAATATTTAGCAGTTAAACTAAAATCATGTGGTATGATATCATTTTACTGTTATAGTTTCCTATCTTTTCACATTTTGTGGCAATGGGATCTAGTATATTACAATTCTGATGTGGCTTGGTAATTATACTTGTACACTTGTATTTCCTGTGTACCAGAATAAGAATACTCTCTGTAACTGCCTGTAAGACTATTTAGATAATGAGGATCTACACAGTCCAAGAAGTATCCAGTATTTAAAGCTTCATTTTAAAAGCAATCTGTTTTATTAATATTACACGTAAGCCAACAGCCATGTGGCTGAAATTCCGGTGACTATGACTGAAATTCATTTGAAATTATATAGGAAATCATGGCTTTTTACGGACAGTTAAGCAACTGATACAGATGCAAAGCTGAAATTGAAAACTAGCATAGAGCTTCCAACTGAAATAAAAAGACAAAAACACTGGAAAAAAAAAAGAGAAGTTAGCCAAGCAAAATGTATTGCTGTATAGTTAATCTGTTTCTGTGGTCCTTTTGGTTACGTGTCTTTCACATGCTTATTATAAGTTTCATTCAGCTGCTTTGTTTATTGACTCATTAGCTTTGATCGGTGCAGTAAGCTATGTATCAGTTTCACCAAGTGTTTTAGCCTGTTCAGTATGCTTGGCATCTATTATGTTATGCTTTCTCTATTCCACTGAATACGATATTCATTTAGTAAATTTATTCAGTGTATTATGTCAGCTCAGTTACATGTTTAATCTATTTCTTCATGAGTTTTACCCTTCTTGGAACATGTCATATAAAAGCTTGATATTTTCCTACTTACTGCCTGTATAATTTACAATATGTTTTGCATCCTAGAGCATGCTAATTTCCAGTTTGCCACTTCTTTTATCTCCTGTGAATGTGTTTTATCTGCTTTCCATCTAAATGGAAGCTAGATGGCTTTTTGATGAACAAGTCATTGCACATTTTTCAAACAGCTGCAAAGATTGGATTACAATTATTTAATCGTTTTCAAAATAAGCAAGTTATTAATATGACTCTAGTAGCAAGTCTGCATGATATATTTACTGAATATAAGAAGTTGTGGACTCAGTGAGGCAAAAAGTATTATTTGTAAGTGTACAGTGCAAGTGAAAGCACAGTTCAGTAGCCTAAAGGATTACTGTCAAGGTGAACTCAGTAGCAGCTTTATCTAGATTGCTGAAGAGTCAAAAGTCTAAAACACTCTTAGTTTTGCCTATCATGCAGAATAAGTTCCTTGCCATAATATCAAAGGTGTTAGTTTAATATTCCGTTGCTGTTACCCTGACATACCACGGCTTCCTGAAGCTGCCTTGAGGAGTGACTTCAAGACGGAAGGCCATCAGGCTAACCAGCTATCTAGATATTGCTCAGGCTATCTAGATTTCATGATGGCTGCTCAAACAGGGAAGATACTCTTTCCAAAGAGAAGTATATAGAGGTACAAGGTAAATGAGGACCTTACATATCAGATTTCACGCAGGTATTTCTGACTCTTAGCCGATTCATGGTAATTGTCTGTAGACAGACATCTTGTTTGCTTTAGCATTACTTACTGTTCACGTCAGAAATCATGAGTGTTCTCTTCTTCTGACAAAAGGTAACACTAATGAAAAAACAAATAATTGTCACAACAAAATAGATCAAATTACTTACAAATTTAGCCAGAACTGATGATCTCATTGATAGTTTTATTGTTTTAAGATTTCATTTGTTTATAACTTTAGCATGTATAATCACTCACATTGATTTTCTTATTTTATTGGTCTTGATTTTTTTCTTGATTTGAAAAAAACAGTTAAGCTTCCTTTTTTCAACATGGTAGAAGAAATATAATTTTTCTTCCCATACTGAACTGAGAAATTTTAGTGTCTCCAAACTTTGAAGCACAGACATAAAATTTGGCAGAAGTGTCTTCCAGGAGCTTATTTTCTTTCATTATCAAAATTTTCTAAACCATAATTCAGTTAAATTTCCTAGGCACAAGATACTTAGTAAAAAACTTCTAGACTTTAGAGGAAAATTTAACTAAAGATCTTCTCATGATGGCCTGAGTTGAGCTTACAACTATTCTTCCTACTCAATGCACAGCTTTCTGTATTTAAGTGCTAAACTAGGTGCTAAACTAATAGCTTCAGAAAGAACTAAAAAAATCTGTGGAATATTGAGGAAAAGGATGAAGATCATGATGTAATAAGGGGAGTTGGTGGCAAAAGCTAAAGAAAACACAAATACAAAGCCTACAAGTCATTTGAACTCCTTTATCTACAGAGCATGGAATTGTCTCTAGCATTCCTGAATTGCACCGCTACATAAGAATGTGGCATAATGAGTTGTAGACATTTTTGTGATTCTTTCTTTTAGACTTTCAGCTTTTGTGTCTCCCCCACTCTCTATCTCAAATCAGAAGCCCTCTAGCAAGTCTGGTCTGGTGATATTTTTGTGATTCACTTTCTAACAGGGTGGTTAGTTACCTATAGCATACACATCATAAAAGAACTTTAAACATCTTGGTATGGTATTAGTCCATCAGATTTCACAGATGTGGTGAGTAACTGTTTACTGCTCTGTAGTACTGATACAGCCAATCAGTGTAGGTATATTTATCTAAAGGTCCCTTTCAACTACTATGTGTTTATACACACATTTGGACCCTCACATAATTAGTACTCTTCTAACGTAGGTCACAGAATATAGCACTCCTAAGCTAGTCAAATTTTGGCATTTCTGTTGGTCTGAATACAGCAGTTTTTATTTCCAAAGTCCTATGCATTAGAGGATGGGTTGTCCTGTGGGAAATAACAGAAGTTAGGTACTTAGTAAGTTACATTAAAGACCTGAGTTATATTCACTTCTAAGTGAAGGACCGGAAAATAAATGAGTAGATGTGGGAAGGAAAAGTGGCTTTAACAAAAGAATGCTACTCTGGAAAAGTGAGTTCTGTCCTCACTTATGTCATAAATTTCCCACTGTGATGTTCAATGAGTGAGTTAAGGTACTTCATATTAACCCTAAACAAAACAAAACAAAAAAGTAACCTACAAGGGAGTCTTGTGGCATCATAGCTAGACTACTACGAGTGCTTAAGCCAACTTAGGTGTGCTAGTGCTATGAGACAGTATGAACAAATGCACACTATGCATGATCATAGAAGACAAATCATTTGGCAGTTCACAAGGAGACCTACTTGAGCAAACTTGATCCTACTACTTCTTAGCTTTTGAATTACTGGCTTGTAGTTTTAATGGTCTTTTTATTTATAATAAAAACAATCTCTAGAGAACTCCTTAAGTGAAGTGTCAGGCTACAGCAGTGGCTGGATGCTCCCCCTAAGGGCTGAGTTGCTGCTGTGGCTCATGGTACCGCCAGGGCAGGGTCTGGTAGTGAGTGCCCATCCCACCTCCCTGCAAGGCAGCAGGGCACTGAGGGCAGCTCCAGTCCTGGGCATTGGGTGCCCCTGCAATGGTTGGCCAAGGCCAAGCTTCGTCACAACCTGAGGGGGTTGGTGTTGGCCTGCTCTGGGGCCCAGTAGAAGCAAGGCCGTGGTGGAGTTTGAATGTGGCACTGCTGAGGTGTTGTGGGGCTGAAATGGACAGTCCTACGCTGGGCTGAAATGGGGGCCTGGGCAGTCTTGGGAAGGCCCTTTGGAGTGAGCAGGGGCAGTAAAGGCTGGTTGTACCATCAGAGTTCTGACATGAAATTCATGCATTCAAGCTTCTATATTAAAACTTGAAGAGGCTTTATGTTTGTTATTTTTAATGAGAGATACTGTGTCACTTACTGATTAAGCAGATGTGAAGTCTGAAAAACATGTGCAAGCCTGACTCATGTTGCCCACAAGGTTTTGATACTGTTGGCTCATTTAAGAGACTGCCCTTGAGGAAGTACAGTATGTTCTACATAGACGTGGTCCAATCTGATGGGATAAGCTACGGAATGCATATTGCTAAAGCTATTTCACAAAGTCAGTCCCTCTTTTATTCGGATTTCTAAAAAATAGAAAATGAGAATAAATTTGCACTATCTTTAAGGATAGCAATTAATCATGATAACAGTGACCATGATTGCCAGGGTGTAACGAAGCAAACCCTCCCACTGATAGACTACCTATTGAGTCCAGGGTCACATACTTTGGGCTCATAGAGTTTTCTTCATGCTTTGATGAAAAAATACAAAGCAAATCGAAAAGCAAGGTTCCATTTGTTTTAACAGCTCATGCCAAATGGAAATCCTCCTCTCTAGAAAGCACTCAGACTCACACCACCCCTGCAAACCCAAAATCTAACATTATTTCTCAGAATTTGTAGTTGGTAAATGTAGTGAAACCTGCCTTCCTAATCCAGACTGTTCTTGTAATTTCCTGGGAGACCCTATTTAGGATTAGCTTTCTCAGTCTAGAGGAAAGCTGTCACTTCTCTTGGTTCCTGTAGGAATTTAAGAGCCACATCTGACAGAATAAGTAAACTGAAGCTACTCAGTAGCTTTTTTGCAAGCTTTAGTGACTGGCAAACAAACAAACAAACTCTAAAAAAAACCTCATATTGCAGAACAGAGTTGCGCATTTTTGTTTGATGAATTATTAACATCTATTATTGCCTGTAGTAAAGCCCCTTTCAAATACTTAACATCTAATAGTCTCTACAGAAATCTGGAGACAGTGATTTGGGCCAAATGTTAGGCAACCTTGAATTTAAGGCCATCCTTTCTTTTCAAGGAGCAGGAATAAATACCAGCAAAGCATATTCAATAGCTATATTTATCTCTTTTGCTCCTCATTGACTTCCTTTGTGCCTGTCTTTGCCCAGGTACACCACCGCTTCCCTCTTTCTTGGTCTACCTGGTGCTTACATGTTTTAGTTCAGTGAATACGGGCTGGTTATAAAGCACAGGTACCTGCAGTGTCTCCTCCTGCCTAAAGGAAGCTCTGCAGCTAGGCAGTGCTGGATTTAGGTCCTATTTCTTTTTCTCAAGCGCACACTTTTTGGGTAATTGAAGAGTCTAGCCCCCATCTACATTTTGGAGCTGACAACCCATTTAAGCTCGTCTTGCCAAAGATGCCAAAGCTTCTGCTCTTATACATGCTACCTGTACCTAACTTGAGGGCTTAGAAAGCAACCTTATGTGTGTATCAGGCAAAAAAGACAGCTCACTGGAAATCTTAAATAAATCTTCTCCACTTAGAGAACAAACCTGTAAAATACACTTAAAAGATCAGTGCATTTTTCCTGGTCCTTATTTCTAAAAAAGGACACTAAAAAAAAGCCAAAGACACTTCAGATGGGTACTAAACAGACAGTAACTCAAGGCAGAGGTAGTATTATTTCACCTAATTTCACCCCAGTTTATCAGGTGTACAGTTTGTGTATATTGGCCCTACTATGAATTGTGCCATAATCATTTATATGGATATATATGCATATGGATACAGCCCAGAAGAAAGCCAATGTTGACCCATCTAATCTAATGAGACTTTTGAGAGCTGCACTTCATGTGAGTGTGGGTTGCTCAACTCTGTACTATTTAACTCTTAAGGGCTAACCCTCTCCATCAGTTCATCCCACCAGGCGGGCAGCCTCTTGCTTTCTCTTTGCTGCACAAATGTACAGAATTTATGTTCCCATTTGCAGGAGATTTACAAACACTGCTATAATATAATCTTCAGTTATTGGTAAAGTAAATGTGGCAAAGTATGGCAGTTTGTATACCAAATATTTCTAAGAAACATCAAAAAAATAAATTGCTCAACTGACCAATAGAAATGGGGACTTCTATAAATTTCCAACTGTATGAGACCTGAAAGAGATATTCCAAAGAGCTCAGATAAAATACCTTGTGGTCTAACAGATCTGAAAGTACAGAAGAGACACTAATTGAGAAAATCTACTAAGTTCAGGTCAGGACCTCTCTTTTGCAAATTGTCATCATTGTAGAAGCTTTGTGGAGGAAAGATAGGTACAGCAGAAAAAGCACATCATCCAGATTTCAGCTACCAAGGATGTTTTCACAGAGAGGACAGATGATAGTCCTTTTTTTTTTTTTTTTCTATAATGAAGTGCAAGAGATCAAATCAAAAGTCTTCATCCTGGAGATGAAGACTTAATACTACCAAAAAAAAAAAAATCTGCAAATAACTCACTGATATTTTAAGATTTGTTCATGCACATAATCCTAGCTTTTGATGCTATTGGTATATATCAAAATTAGGGTCAGGTGCTCATTGAAAGCAGAATATATATATTAGAGGTGCCAGTGTTGTCAACTGCAGAATTTTCCAGTAACATAGCACTTTTTTTTTTCAATAAATTGTTTTCATAATTACCCTGTTTGAAAGTGAGAGAAAACCCATTTGACATCTTATTAACATCTGATTAACAATGAAGCAACATACTGAAAAAAATACTCAATCTCTGCAAAAAATTGAAAATTGGAGCTGAACATTATCATAGAATGTTTGAATACTTCTGAAGAGCATTTGATTAGAGTGGGATATGCTTTGGTTATCCCATAGGTAGAAAAACAAGTAAAATTTCAATTATTCATGGTGCATTATTTGCCTCAAGATTTAACCTTTTCACTTCTGTAGTCCTATTACATCCCTCCTTCCTCTTGCCCATCTAGATCCTTGCTTCCTGTCCCCACATGCTAGAGAAAAGCCTTTCTGCTCCTCCTTTCCTCTTTCTTCCTCTTACATAGAAAGACCGACGCTAACCATTAGTCTGCTCTCCCTGCACACGGAGCCATAGTTTTCCAACCACACTGCACTTCTAGGAGCAGAAGAGCAGCGGTTTTTAGGGGCAGAAGGCTCTAGAGCAAGCCCCCAGTCTTACCTGGAGACTTGTCAGCGTGTCCTTAGCTGGCTGACCGTGCGCATTGCTTCAACTCCTTCTCTCCACTACTCCTGCCCTTCAGCCAGCTTCAGCAAGGCTGCCACAGAAACTCGGTGGAGGAGAAGCCACAAACCAAGGCCCTGCAGCCTGTGAGTAAAGGAAGAAAGCGACTGAGTTTGGGTACAGAGCAGTGGACTTGTTCCACTAAATTTATAACCTTTCCAAATAGAGTGGATTTTGCACTGAAGCCAAGCAAGAACACTTTCTTCGTGAAAATTAAGTGACATAAGATAATGTTACATACTTGTACTGCTAGTGCAAAGCAACTGACAAAGAGACACTATATCTGTATCCTGCCACTTTACGATATTCATATGCAAACTAAAACCTCTCCCTTCTCTATCTAGTTTGATGTTTTTTTAGCGGCTTTTAGTGTTTATGCTAGAGTGCTGCACAAAGCATGCTTTCATTTAAAAAGAAATGTTCCTTGTTGTATTGCCCATTCAATGGAACCTCTTGTATACTGCGTTAATCATTCTTTAAACCTGGTAATTCCCTTTTATATTAAAAAAAAATATGAATCAATGTAGAGCTGGCATACATAGCTAGTTGCTTAACCTAAATCCTGCTTCCAAATTGTGGTGTAAGGAGTGGAATATGAATGAAATAATTACTCAGAACATGCAATTAGCCTGGGATTCATGCCACAAAGTATAATTTAGACCAAGAGCCCAACAGGATTCCAAAAAGTCTTGGATGTGTACAGAAAATAAGAACATCCAAAATAAGCATTTCTCAGAGCCCACAGGAGTTTGTGGAGGGAGTTAAACCCTCAAGCCTCAAGGCACATGTCAACATCTAACTAATAGAGGTTAAGAAGAACATTACTGTGGCCTGATCATACTGCAATTAATTTTGAAGCAGCTGATACAGGTCACTGTCAGAGGCAGACTGCTGAGCTACTGCCTACTGAGATGACCGTACATGCCATTCACAGATTCCTCATTGCACAGGAGAGATTTCTTGATGGATCAAAACTGGGAAAGTTATTTCTGAAGGATCGCTTGGTGGAAGTCAATGTTTCTGTAAATTATTCAAGAAGTTTCCTAATATATTTGAAATTCTGAATTGTGGATTTCTTAAGTGCCTAATTTTTGCTTCCTAGTTGGTGTGTGTGAGACATAATTTCTGAATGTCTAAATTTCTGCTCTGAAATTTGCAGTGCTTTATAACTATTTAAGTAATATTGAATTTCTGCTCTGTTTTTAGAGGACAGTAGCCATATGCATTACTCATTTGGATGTATAAAATTTGTGCAGTATTTACATAATCTGAAATTTGTTTGTCATTAATACTGCATGATGTAGAAAAAACACTTTTGCTTATTGGATCAAATGGTTATCTTGTGCTATTTAAAGTTATCTTGTTATACAATATTGACTGTTCTCTTTGTTTTCCTCTGCTATAACACATGAAAAATATCCTTGAATACATTAGATGCTATCCAGGTAAACAACCTCATGAGTTGGCAGAGGAATGTTATACGAAATGCTTGCGGTAATCATGAGGTAAGTGAGATCAACAGACACTGTCTTTGTTAGCAGTGGATGTAGTCTACCCAAGTGGCTTTGAAATCACTGTGTTGGAATATTGATGGAAAGCAGGAGCACAGCACTGTGCTCAGACCTATCCCATCATCTGACATCATCATGGACTAAAGATTTGTATTCAAACTCCTTGCTGTCACTAACACTAATTTAGTCAATAATTAAACTTGGTTTTAAGTGCTTTAAAAATAGTTTTCTTTGGGGTAGTACACTGAACTTTCTGCAGTTTCTGGCAAATTCTCTTGGGACACAAATAAATTCTGTGCTGGCATCTCCTGTAAACCATCGGAAAACTTTCTCTCTACTTACATACTTCAGGAATGATTTCTGTCCAGCACTGCATGGAGAGATGACATGGGCAATGCCAATACTGAACTGTAACAGATGATTTTTTCAATACTTTTTCTCAGGGGAAGACAGTGCTCCTTCAGAACTAAGAAAATCTTTTACTTGGTTGACTAGTGCTTGTTTTATTAACAAAGGAAATGGACTGGTGTTTAAACTTCAGTATCTTTGTTCATTCAAAAAAAAAAGATATATAAGGTGTCTAATCTACCCCAAAAAGTTCTCCTAAATAATAAAAACAATTTAAAAATAAATTTGTGATAGTGCAGTACTTTCATGCCACCAATTATGCTAACTAATACAAAAAAAACCCCCAAACCTGCTATTGATTCTGTCTGAAGGAAACTGAGCCAATGTGAACATCCTGCAGACTTTCAAGGAGCATTTCATTTACATCTGGATGCTCCAGTTTAATTGGAGTAGAACATGCTGGGATCCCATGAGCAAATTATAATATCCTACATCCATTATTTTTTCAAATACATAAAAAATAGAAGTAATATATTTTTGCACACACAAAAATATAATCATTTTATTTTATTACCAAAGACAATTCAAATTCTGCTCCTAGATATACCAGTACAACTTCCACCAAAGTAAGATAGACAAAAATCTGATCCTTTTTTTTTCTAGAAAAGAATACTTTGTGTTTTTTTATTGAAATTCAGAATGAAAAATGATCCTTCTTCTAATGTTTTTTACTCTGGAAGGAGCCACTTGAAAGGTTTTCAAAGCCTGAGAAATCTGAAGTTAGGCATATGCTGTAGAATTGCAACAATAAACATCTGCAATATTAGGTTAAACTCAGAGGCTTAAACTCAGCACTGATCAGTTGCCCTGATTTTACTGGAGCTCTGCTTTCAACAGGAATGAATTAACTCTTCATCCCATTTTATGGGATAAGAGGTCTCTGCTAAACCATTCATTCCATCTACCTCTATAGACGAATCTCTTCAAGACCATGATCAGTAGCAAGCAATATCTCTTTTACATACTTGACAGTGTCTCTCTTAGTGAACTTGAGTGACAGTAAAAGCCATTATTTGTTGGTGTTTCTGTGCCTTCAATTTCTTTATCATCTACCCAAATAACAAGCTACCTAAGTATTTGAACAGGAGAAGTTCCATTTATAATGAGATTTTTTCCCACTTTTTCATTGATAGACAGCCAAGAATATTACAGGTCATTGCAGTATACAAAAAGCAGTGGGCTTCTTACAGAGAACTGTTTTGATTTGATTTTTGTTGAGAGAGAGGGGGGAAGTTACAAAAGAGATAAGTTGTTTTCAAGAACAAGTCTATTGAGAATATTTTTTACTCTTTTTAACAAACTCCATTGATCTTCAGCCATCGTGCTTCTAGTTTCAGATTAAAACCTTGGGATGCAGGAGTGCAGGGGGAAGAAGGAGTAAGCATGTTTTGTATCAAGCATATGCCTTTTGCCTTCTGAAACCTGCTCCTGTTTGATTAGGCTTTATACCATTGGGGGTAAAAAAGGAAGTTCACACATGTTCAATAGATTAGCATCTGAGCAGTTTAATTCCCAAAGATTTAATCCACAGAGGGCTGAACGACATGTTCTCACAACTTCTGTTTTGAGTTCTGAGCCTCAGTATCTACACTAAGGTCAGCAAATATTTCTTTTTGGCTCTCAGTGGTATCCCCCACTTAGAGAACTGAATGTGGAAGGGTAAAGAAACTAGGGACAAGGGAAAAGAGTAATTTGTGATGGGAATACGTAAGGGATATTAGCAAGAGCTGGAAGATAAGGGTGGGACTGATAGGCTGTGGAATCAAGGCACAGAGGGAGGATAAGGATTGTCAGTGTAATGATACCTGACAAAGTAAAAACAGGTCTGGATAAGATGCTTGAGAGATTTGAGGTAAGGCTAACTGTCAGCTTAAATTTTGACACATTCATAGCCTCATCTCATAATCTTCATTTTCTAATACATCTCTTTCTGTATACAATAGCTTATAAAGATGAAACATTCTTACGTAGAGCTCCATTCCATTCTTCTTCATCTTAATCCTCAATTATCTGCTAATGCAAATGCTGATAAGCTAGTATTAATAGTTTCTAGATAACTTCTGGAGATAAATTTCTCTCAGAATCTACTTCAAGAAAGGTTTAGTTTAGTTAGAAATCCTTAGTAAACAAATATTTAAATGCTTGAAATCATTGTAAATTATTTTATTGATTTTAATCACTGTAAATGAGAAAATACCATTATCAGGAAATGACTCCTCAGCCTGAGCACTTGAGATTGAAAGAATGGAAATACTTCAACACCAAAATTGGGTCACATAGGTATCTTCGTCCTGAAATGTCAGTGAGAGATCCAGTGTCAAATAGCACTTCTGTTACATGCACCTTTAAATCCTGTCTTTGTAACCATCTTCTTTTCCCATCTTGACCTCACTGTGTGTGACGTGCCAGGTGATTTGCTAATAATTAATCTTTCTTCACACAGCTCCACAAACAGCTGTTCAACATGTTCAGTAATTACTTCACCTAATTAATGGGCAGCATCATTCTAGTCTTTCACAATACTAATACAAAAAAGTATGATGCCACTAGTATTTTGACACTATTAAATGTCTTAATAGAATTCTAGATGACTATGAATGCTGTAGGTAGCATTCCCTTCCCTTACTCTCATCCTCCTGAGTACCTTGTGGAAGCTTAGGACGTGTCCTTAGTGGACTACAGACTATTCTGGAAAATGCACAGTCAAGGACATGGGACATGTTCTTCCTTCTCAGTTCTCTTTGAGACAGAGCTCCTCTGGCACAATCACCTTCCTCAGTCAATCTCATCTCAAGATCTACATGCCCCCACTGACTCCCCAAATTCATCAACTCTGTTCTACTCCATCATTTTATGGGGGAAGAACCCAATATGCTACTAAAGACCAAAAAGAACCCTCTGAACTCATTGAGGAAGATCAGATGAGTCATAAAAAGTAGGGTGCAAAACATACTGAAGAGAAATAGTACTACAGATACACTTTCAACTGGAATGGTAGTTTCGCTTGCCTAATCATTTGGAACTATGTTGTATCTTACACCTTTACAATATTGCTCATGAAACAGGTCTATGCCCTATTTTTAGATGTTTCTGAGCTTTCTCTTTTACTAAATTGCTCTGCTCCCTGTATTTGCACAGATACAGATCGTTCCATATAGAATCCATGTGTCTTCCCCACTGATGGTGTCTGCTCTTGTGGGCCAAAGTCAAACAGTGCAGTGCAAAACATCTGGGTTGCATAACTTTATCCTGTTTCGATCTCTCTCAAATCCTCTCCTCCTATGAGTGTCATTGGCACAGTGGATTAAGTGCTGCTGTGGTGAGAGCTGAAATACTAGATAAAAAAGACCAGTCATCCTGAAACAAGATATTTTCTGCAGGAAATAAATCATTTTGTCTTGAGTAAAGCTGGTCAAAATGCATTTAATCTCACATAATTCTGACAATACTTTTGACAGAAACTCAAATACTGAAAAATTGCAAATGAAAAACAGATTTAGCTTTGATTTTCAAAATAATGCCTAAATTGCATGTTTGCATGCTATACATACTTTCATTTTTCTCCATGATGTACTCAACAGAGTCAGACAATTATCCTATCATGTCTTATTATATCCCCTTGTGGAGACATTAGATAATCAGATGATAAAAAGAGAAATTCTGTGCAAATAATCTAATAACCTAATTCTATAAATTGAATTCATTTATGAGTATGAAAAAAGACTTTTTCCAAGTGTGTATCAAATGAGACAACTGTAAAATATAATCTTGCTTTTCTGCATTTTTTAATTGGAACTCAGCACCTTTTGAAGAAAATATATAAAGAGTTAATTATTACATCACATAATAGTTTGGGTTACACATTATCACAAGTTTTGTTTTCTGCTAGTAATTCAAAGCAGATATATAAATACAACTACAGGCATGCCTAATCCTAACTAAGCAGAGTCACATAATAGCTGCAGATGGAAGGGACTTCTGGAGATTGCCTGGTCCCATCCTCCTAGTCAAGCAAGGACAGCTAGAACAAGTTGTCCAATTGGGTCCTGAGTATCTCCAAAATTGGAAACTTTACAACCTCTCTTGGGAACTCTTTCCAGTGTTTGACCACCCTTACAGTAAGAGGATTTTTTTCTTTTGTTTTAATGGTATTTTCTGTGTTTCAGTCTGTGCCCACTGCCTCATGTCCTTTCACTGGAAACCACTGAGTTTGGCCCCATCCTCTTTACAACTCCTGCCAGGTGAGGTGTAGCCCATAGGTGTTGATAACATCCTCCCCGAGCCTTCTCTTCTCCAGGCTAAACCCTCACAGCTCTTTCAGCCTCTCCTCATGTCCCTCATTCCTTTAATCATCTTTGTGGTCCTAATTACAATGAAGTAGTCACAAGATCTTGTGATCATTCTCTTCACTCTTTGTCATCTCTGAAAAAAAGAGAGTTAGCCTAAATCAGAGATACCATTAGTGCTGGCTAAGAAAGTGAATGCAATACAGGTGCTGTTTGCAAAAGAAGAGAGCATCCAGGAGGTGAGCAGAGATGGCCCCTGATGCAATGGCAAGTGATGGGCAAAGAGCAGGAGAAGTTTCACACTCCATTACTGGGAGAAAGAGTGGAACACTATGCAGATCTAGATATTCTTCTGCAGGAAGTCTGCAAGATAGTGTGCACAATGGGAGCAAAATGCACAAAGGGGAAATGATTTAAGAAAAGAAACATTACATTATGGCAAATTAATTAATATGATAGAAAAAAATCTAGATCCCACAAAGACTATGATCTTCTTTTATCTTTAAAAACATTTAAAAAAATAAACCCCCAAATTCTGAGCTCAGAAGTGATTCATAGTACCAACTCAAGTGCTCTTTTGCTGGGAAAAGGAAAAGAGTTCCCTAATGTAGGCATAATTTAAAGATAACTTGCCATGATTAGTGTATTCTATATACATTAATGCCTTTACTCCTGAAACATACACCAGTGAAGCCATAGATAATGGTGAAAAATACTCTTCCACTACAACAGAGTAAGATAAGAATATAGAAGGAAAAAAACCAAACTAGCAGTTAAAAGAAATTCACTGTAGTTAATAGGAAATGCAGATGATTTAAGCAGATGACCTACCTGAAGACTGTAAAAAATCAGTCAGATGCCAGTTTCTCACTAGTCCAGTGAACTAATTCATTGACTTCAGAGTTAAATAGGAGTTCACAGAGCATATGGAATCCAATGAGTTAAAGCACGTACTCGACTTGCCAAGGAAAATAGTGAGACAATGGCAAAGCTAAGAATAGAATCAAGAAATCTTGACGCAGAGTCCTCTGCTGTAGCTGTAGGCTATCCATTATCCCATCTCAGCCTGGTAAATTACACATGCCTTTTTTTTTTTTTTTTTTTTTTTTTTTTTTTTTTTCCCCAGGACCTCTGGATAAATGGAATACAAGAGGAGCAGCTCCCTCTGAGAGGACATCATGCAGTTGAAATTAGGCTGTGGCCTTTGCAAGAGAAGCAGCTAAACTACCAATTTACCTGCAGCTGGCAGACCCTCTAGCTGACAAATAAACTCTGAAAGAATATCCCCATTCAGACCAGCTGGGACTTGAGTTTATATGAGCAGCCTGACTAATAAAGAGATACAGCTTCTGCTTCCTTCCACAGACCCTTCCTTGTTTATACACGAGCATACCTTATTTGATATTACAGGCCAATAATGTTTATAAACATGTCAGGCTTCTCTTAAGAACACTGCAGCAGGGAATGGCTAGCTCAAGGAAAAAAATGTATTCTCCAGAAAAAAAAAAAAAAAAAGGCAGACCAGAAAACATGACTTTTTTGAACCTGATAATGCAGTTAAACAACCACTAGGATTATTTAAACAGTGTCTCTCTGTGGACCCTCCAAACAAAATTTGACAAGGACTACAGCCTCGATCCAGCTTTCATCTAACCTTCTGCGTGCCTTTTTTTTTTTTTTTTGATGTGGGTCATGCATTCAGTGTTCCCATGCTCATCCTATAGCTCCATAGCACAGTCAGCTAAAGGTTAGACCCAAGTGTCATTTCTACCAAGACTGACCATCTCCTCCTGACAAGAACCCTGAGTGCAAAATTGCCCTGAATAACTTCATCTGGTGAAGCCTCATCACCCATACCCTCTGCTGCTGGGCCCAGGACTGCCACATAAGCTTAGGCCCGAGCTTTAGTCCTTGCCTGAGTGATGCTGTAGGTGCTCCAGTCCTGCTCCCTGCATAAACCTCAGATCTGTTCCCAAACAGGACAGCTTGCCCTCAGTTCAGCCCCCAGAGCCGTCTCCTGGGTGGACACCGTGCCTACGTTACAGCCTTGATTCCAATCCAGTTCCACACAGTTCCACGCAAGCTCTAGTTCTGCAAGTTAGTTTAACTAGGTCTGCTGCTTCTATACTCAAGACAGGTAGACACATCCCATTCCTACACTTTCTAGGCAAAAGCCTTAGCTCTTGTAAGCTAGCACAGTGTAAATTAATTTTAGAGTGGTGATTTATGGTGATTTATTCCAACTCATAAGTGGTCCAAGACAGGTCAGAAAATAGAAAAAGTACAAATTTAAGATGCAGAAAACAGATTTCAAGCAGAGTCTTAAAGAAGTGCATATAATTCAGGGAAGAATCGTCTCAGAAAATGAAAGCTTTAAGGCTATGTGAGTGATGCAGCCCTGACTGATCTAAGCCCAGAAGTGTACTGAAAGACACATTTAAGAAGGAAAATAGAAACAACAGTCAAGACTCTCTAAACCTTTAGACTCTCTAATTCTTTTGGGTTTGGGTCTTTGGGCATGGGTTTAGTTATACAGTTAATTACAGACAGGAACAGTGATTGTTTTAAAGCATGATGACACAAAGTTTCACTCCAAGAGATCACTAAATCCCATCAGATTGTACATTTGCTTTTACTTGCTGGCCTGCTCTCTGTGCCACCTCTAAAACCAGGAAACACATGGAGCTTCCTTTCCATCCACTGCTGAGCAGGAAAAGTTCAAATCCCCAACAGAGATGAACACACCAGAATCGAACACCAAAGTTGTGGTAGAAAATGACGACATGAACCCACTGTCAGACAGGGCAGCTACTGCTGGCTGGCAAGTTATCAAGATTGTGTATGATAATCTCTCTTCCATTGCATATGATAATCTCTTTTCCATCTATTCCAAAACTGAGCATATTTCAAAAATGAGAATATTGACCTCATGCACAAATATTGAAAATAATTAGTCTGGAAATGTAGCTTGAGAAAATCACTCCCTTATATGATCCAGATACCAGCTATACCAAGTCCATATGAATTTTGGTATATGTGCATCCTATCCTTTTAGTTCTATGGTATTTCTGATGCAAGTACATTCTGCATTTTATTTGTGTAAGTATTCCTTATTATGTGTAAAATTTGAATTTGCTTTCTTTCTACTTGATTTTGCTTTCTTTCTACATCAGTGCAAGGGAAGGCTTTCTCCTCAAAGTAGAAAGTTAAATAATATATCTGCAATATATTGAAATTCAAAATTCTGTACTCTGCATGGTAGGCTGTTTCTAGGTTCTAACACTGAACTGCATTATTATGATTTTCCAGTTTTCTTGCCACTAGTTTTAAGCAGATTTATAAAAACAACAGCAATGAAACATAATATTATTTATGCATAGTCTCAGAATAGTTTGCAGAATATTTGAAGTTGGAAGGGATCTCTGGAGATCATCTAGGCCAACCCATCTGCTCAAAGTATGGTCAGCTACAGCAGGCTGTCCAGGTTTTAAATAATTTCAATATTGGGAACTCCACAGGCTCTCTGGGCAACCAACTCACTCCAGTGCTTGACCTAACTGTAAAAAAATTTTCTTACATTTAAATGGAATTTCCCATAATTTAGTTAGTGCTTATTGCATCTTGTCCATTCCCTATATTCCACTGTGATAATAGTAATAATACTATAATAATAATAATTTAAATAATACATATAAACACATGAAATATTAAGATTGAATGGAACATTGAATCAAACAAAATGGGAAACATTACATCTAGTGCTCTGATTACATCTAGTGATTACATGTCCTTTTACTTTGTCCAGAAGTATTGCTATGCAGGCCTAGCAATAATTTCATTTTGCCATTTTTGTCTAGCATTAACTCTGATGGCAGTTTTGTGCTATGGACTCAAGCCTAGTAATAACTTACTTGATGAAAGGTGCTAGACCTGACTCTAAACTCTCCCTAGCTCTCTCCAGCTATTATTTAGAAGAAATCTCACTGAGAGCTGACGATGGAAACCAGCAGGCACAGGTTTCATTTTATGTATGCAAAAATTTGTTATTCTGACCTAATTGGATTCTGAGAATTTGGATGAATTTTCTCAATGCAGTGGTAGACAAAGCAATTAGTTCAAAGATATTTCACCAAATGGCAAAGGATGACATCTACATTATTTTTATCTAAATTTAATAGGATAGTGGACTATTTGAGCACATTAAAGATCTGTGGGAAGCACCTAGATTAAAGGGTATACTCACCATCTCTTAGAAAATGCAACACTGAGATGAGTTAATAATATTTGATAGTTTACGATTTAGTCACATTTAAAGAAGCAAAAGTTTGTCTATGAAACATAAAATGAAACTTCTCCAGCTTCTTGCTGTCAACAATTTAATATATGTGCGGGAGGCATGCATGAAAGAACATTAAGAAGCTTCCTATCTTTCAATGAAAATGCTTCTGAAAACTGCTCCATGTTGGCTATGCCTTAAATACAAATGTAAAGGTAAATGCCTAAATTCACAGCCTAATCAGGGTGCATTCATCATACTTATCAGAAGGAGAAAGTTTGAGTTTTCAGATCGTTTGGTCTATGAGCTGAGAAAGATGAAAGCAAATCTTGAAGGACCTGAAGGAAGAGAGGTTTTCATAGGACTATGTGGCTTAAATTGACTATATTTGCATGGATATTCTTCCTGAGAATAGAGGAAAACTGTTGGAGTAATTTTTTGGGTTTGATTTTTATATATACACATACATATATATAAAATATACAATTATTGTAAGTAACTTATTAAAAAAAAGACTTTCTATTAACCAAAAAAACAGAAATAGATAACTTTGTCAAACTGGTGTTATCAGTGCTGGGAAGGGCTTTGAAGCATGGTCTATGGTGAAGAATTACCAATTTCCTGAAAGAATAGTGGTCATCTCTACTCACAATATTTTTGTTTACGTAAGAATTACTTTTAATAAGATCTTTTATAAAAAATACTGTTTTCATTTACAAGACAATCTGATGGTTGATTATGAAGTATTTATTACATTCTGATGACTATGTTTAACATTAGAAGATTAAGAAATAGTCTTTAGGTCACTTAGCTGTCTTTTATTTACGTAATGAAGATCTAATTTTGCATGAAATGGTCCAGAATGCTGCACTGTTTTAGTGCAACTGCATTTCTGTCTCCTCTCTTAAGATATTTTACATGATGGTTTTGTGATTTAAATAACACAATGACTAAAATGTATCCAATTTAATTAATTATTCTATGTCACCAACAGCTCAGAGCAAAATTAGGCATTCTGGAATTGCAATGTTTATCTGTTACAGAAGAACTATGTAATCAAGTATTTATAATAATAAAATGCCCAAGATTCCTGAGTTAATTACCTACTGCTTCCTATTTGTATTTCTGTGTCTTTTATCACAAAAACAATTTAAAACTCCATAAAATGAAGAAACAAATTATAAATAAAAATTTAGTTTATATGGGCTTGTATAAACAGCTCACACTGTTCTCTGCCTCAGATTCTACCTCTTGTTTTTTCTGATACAGGTAATGTCTATCCTGATTTTCTGAAATATTCATTGGGAAGCAGGCATCGTGATGAGTGAATAATACAGCAAATATTTAAGAAACAAAATGTTATGTTACTATTCTGGTATTTTAATGCTAACTTTAAAAGAAACATTTGACCTCATCTAAACTTTAAACACTAATAAGGTATAATGATGTTATCACCCAGTGCTACCCATACTAAGTATGATTGTCAGAGGGAGGCAGCCCACTCAGCCCTTCTTTACTACAATTTTGAGAGTAGTAATAAGTTACTTTCTTTGTTATTTTGGAAGGTGTCTTTTTTTTTTCTAAGTAGTTAATAATAAACATACCTCAATCTGAGGTGCTTTCCACTCTGATGTCCTGAATGCTTTGAAGTAAATGCCTTGGGGAAGTCAAGATGACCTTCCAAGGTAGTACACTTGACTATCAGGCGTAATCTTTCTGCAGGCCAAATTAAGATATTAATGTAAAAACACAGCTGTCTTGATAAAGGAAGCCATGTAGTTTTGTCAGACCATAACATTCAGCAGCGTGCTTCAGATGTTTGATCCTGTTACTTGCTTTCAACTCTAGCACCCTAGGAAAAAAAAGAGAAAACAAATGTAATGAAACGGAACTCAGTATCAGCAAAATAAACAAACACCTTTCACACAGCAAGGCTATTAACACAGCTGCCAAACTGCGTGGATGTAAAACCTGCCATTTTTGCACTGGAAATAGAGGTAAAAATAGCCTCCTTACTATCCTGGCAAAGGATGAAAAGCTTTTGAGTTTGGGGAGGAATTGGGTAGAGGGGGAAATTGTTTTCTAAAACCAGTTTGACCAATTGTTACTGGCTGTGAGAATATGCAAGTCTCCTGGAGACCGATTCTCCCCAAAAGCATTTTTGAGTCAACAAACCACTGAAACACCTGCTAAAGTGTTTTCCTGTTGAAAACAACATATGCTTAAGTGCTATCCAGAGAAAGAGCTTACTGAAGTGCAGCCCCTTGTAAGTACCATTGACTGTACTTTCTTATGTAAAGCTGACATACGTACATGAACTGCAGTGACATTCCAGACAAATAAAACAAAATGCTTATACCTGATACTAGTTTAATGCTGCCATATACATAACTGCCAGCACCCGAAGGCTTTGCGCATTCACAGTAGCATTCTTGCCTCTTTCAATACACTATGGCCAAAATGAAGTGTTAAAATTCAACTTACTAGATGCTTTGTTACTTTAGATACCAAAATGTGCGTTAACGTTGTCTCTTGGTTACTATGTTTAAACCATTTGAAATATGTACTTAGTTCATGATCTGTCCTCCTAAAGTCCTCTTACAGGATTAAAATATCCTGGCAGCATACACCAGAATTTTGTTAATAAAGAGCAATTTGACTCTAGCAATTTTGCCTAAATGCAACAGTGTTTTGGAATTACAGTGGTGACATGGGAGGTATAAATTCAGAGGATTGCCAATTGGACACAGGCATTGGACATCTTATATCTGAATATGGAAATACTCATGCTGATTTCATAGCCAACATTTAAACACAAACATGGTTCAGAATCATTCTGGCTAAAGGTGTAAACAGTAATTTACCTTCTATTTCCTATAACCAAATCAGGACTTCCTATGACTGCTGTTCCAGTCTAGTACTCTGGTAGAGCTCTTCCCAAAACCTGCAGGATAAAGTAGTGTAAAGTATTTAGGTATAGCAAATAATCAAAACAACAAAATATGAACAACATTAATTGCAAGTAGAACAACATGAAAGAATATGGACCTGGTACAAAAACTAGTCCAAGTTTCCAGAAGCCACATTCCCAGGAGAAAAAAGATAATGTAGTAACCTAAAAAGTTTAAATCTGAGATAAATTAGTGCAATATGTATGCACTATCCACAAGAACAATACAATCTGACATTGCTACAACAGAATAGCTAAAAGTTACCAGGATGTTTTTGAGAGACTAAATCCCTTGGTGTTTTTAATCTAACATTGAATAAACTGACTCACAACATCTACCTTCAACAGTATTCTTTAGGTAAACGAACATATAATGGCAGTAATAAGGCAACTTAAAAAAAAAAGGAAAAAGGTGTCTTGTCTGGAGTAACAAAGCTTCAAAAGCAGCTTGGCGTCCAAGAGCCAAGGCAAAGCCCAAATATAACAAAAAAGAACGGAAAGAATTAAGAAGCCACAATTACCAAATGCCCATAACTGAAGAATATTACAGACACAGGAAAAATAATATTTTTCTAATATCATGCAGAAGAAATGGCAAATATTACTGATCATGATAAAATTATTTTTCATTTTATTTCAGACATAAATGGAAAGATAAAAGTTTCCTGATGTTGAAATTTGGACAGTGGAAAAATAACGCTATTGTTGCTGTAATTTGTGACAACTAATTTAGCAACGTTAGTGACCATGTGGTTAGTTGTTTCTAACAATAACATGCATTCTAGTAGTGTTTTCAGGGATAAGTTTTACTTTCTGACATAGGAGCACAAAGTTTTCAGCTCTGACATTAAGAGACAAGGAAGCGGATCTCAATTAAGAAAAGGTGAAAGAGTGACTTTTTTCATATACTTGCAAACCATTTATAAAGGGCAGCAAACACAAGGTGAAGGTAGAGACCAGTAAGTGCTAAGTAATGAAGAGACTATCAAAATTTATAAATTCTCAAGGCCTTTCACATGAAAGATGCCCTTTGCATACATTAAATTCTTAAACACTATGAGGAAAAAGAGATCATTAGTTATGGTCATTGAGATTACTGTGAGCCACACATCAGAATTCTGAGGCACCCCGGTCGTGATAACGAAACTGCACTGTTTTGTTGATATGCTTGGTACTGTTGACAGCTACCTTACCAGCAAGTCACTGATGTGCACAGCTGAATTCTAATCTGAGGCAGCCTTGCAGCATGAAAGTGTGACAAGTTAACATGATCCCCAGCTAATTAGGAAGCATCAGCCAAGCTAGTTACTTGCCAGTTTTAACAGCAGAACTGGGAAGAATCCAAAAGCAATTATATAATGAGAGAAATCTCTAACTGCATTTGTCTCTCTGTTGAACTCTCAGGCAATAGTGGAGATGCTTCACAGGCCTCTCAGGAATGCCAGAGTTATCAAGATGAGGTGAGTATACGCACTGCTGCAGATGAAAGGACTCACTATGATCACTAACAGCAAAACTCTTGGGCACCTGTGGAAGTATTCTGAAGTAGAAGCCTATAGCCAGAACATAAAGAAGTGACAAATTGCCCCAAAATTATAGTTTACATTTGCAAGCAGGTAAGCAGCTGTTATACAGGTGCACACATCTATCAATACAGGGGAAATTTTGCGCATTTATGACAAATCTTTCAGCAAAGGAGGAATGGATTTCTTACCAAAACTAAAGAAGAATACAATTTTACTTCAGAATAATAGTCAGACTTAGGGATGCTAGCCAAAGTATAAAACACAACTGCTGGACCCATTATAACGAAAGCAATGAAATATTTCAATAAATATCAATGCTATCTCATTGCAGATGATAGAATCTGAGATAAAGAAGGCTGTTTTCTTATGACTATCTTGCCATACAGCAAGGCACTACTGTAGTCCCCAGATATACTGGCTACTTTGAGACAAGTTTTGTTTGTTTGATTGACTATTGCAGCCTCAATTCTTTTTAATCTAAATGTAGTCAGAATTGATAGGATACTGCAACCATTTTTTGTCTCAATGAACAAACATTTACATTGAAAGAACATCTAATTTTAAGTAATTTGAGATGGTCCTGTACAATGGTAGAAGATAGATATATTTGCCCTTTATACACATTTTCCTCCCATAGCAGTAGCAGTATGACATAACATTAAGGACAAAGCCTACTCTGATAGGAAATCAAATCTACTGACTGCAAGCTAATGCCTGCAAGGAAATCTAATTTAGCAAGCTAAATACAGCCAACCTCATCAAAGAAAAAAAACCTTCCCGAATATAAACCAAATATATCTTCTCAGTCTATATAGCTCCAGGTTCATCCAGTACAGAATGTACTGTAGCTTTAAATAAACACCTCTGGATGATCATTTTTTATTATTTTTTAAAGATGTGGACATGAAATGAAAGGCTAATTCCATTTTAGTAAGTCCCCAAACTTCTGTTCCTTCAGTGGGTAGACTCACACTTTGATGCAAGTCATGGTGACAGCAAATATACTGATGGTATTCTGTCATACTGCAATTATAAACATACACACCACCAAAGCTTACCAGAACTATTAATAGTGTTTATAATATAACTTGGCTAAAACATCTTACTCCTTCAGTACTTCTGCTTCCCCCATCAATGGGGCAGTTTTATCTGTATGACCTCTTTAGAATCATTAGGGAAGAGGAGCAAGAAATAACCTATGTTCTACCCTTCTTTCCCTACCCTCTACAAAAATGATTTCCTCTCTTTTAGGAGCTATGTGCCGAAACAGACCTAACACATATGTGGATCAATGGCAGCCTGTGGAATCCAGGGGAAAATGTGATGAGAAAGTGGTGTTAGGAGAGAAGCAGTCTCTTGAGAAACAGGTAAAACAGTAAGAAAAGCTGATGCTACAGCAGAAAAGCTACTCTTCAAACTAATAATTCATTAACTAAAACTTTATAAAAGCTATAGCCTATAATTTTTTTATATAATTATAGGGTTATTGCCTCAGTAAATTAAGCACCCTCAGCTAGCAATTTGCAATAAAGAGGACAGCTTGAACTGAACGCTTTCACTTTGATCTGTTCAAGTCCAGTGAAGCTAACGAGTCAGAAAAGTGACAGAGGCCAAAGGAGATTCTGCAGGAAGCATCACACAGAAACTTGGTGTTATGCAACCCTTACTACTATGAAATATCAGAGTAGAATTTCTGAAAGAAGAGTACGTTAGAAAATGCTGGACATTAATAAGACAATGTTTCAAAGAGCTGGGAAAGCTGCATAATATCATAATGCTCAAATATGGCAGCAGTTGTAGTGGTTTATCCATAGGTGATAGTGGATAAATTCATTCAAGAGTGCATATTATTCTGGTGTTAGTTTTCAGATGTTTTACTTTGAATTAGTGGACTTGTGTCAAGTGGATGCCCAAGAAATAGAGACATGATTTTGACATACTGAATGTTAAGTAGGCCATGGCAACTATTTGCTGTAAACTGAAGATGCCTCTACAGAGACTCTGATTTAGTACTCAGAAAAAGTGTATGTGATAAAACACTGTCAATCATGCCAAAGATTTCTAGGCTGTGTGACAAACTATATGAATGATTGAGAGGATAACATGTCCTGGGGTTGCATGTTTTCAGTTTAAAGAATGATCATTTTGTTGGAAAACAGATGAAAATGTTTTAGTCACTTTCTTTCAATGAAAAGTGTCATGAGAGGTTTGTTTTTAAGTTGTAAAGCAAAATGTCAAGCAAATAGCTCACAAAAATCCCTTCAAGAATGATCTAACTGATCCACTAACTACTGTTTTCTTTAAAAAAAAGGAACAGCGAAACAGTATTCACATATACCTCCTGATGGTTGTTAAAATTAATTATTATATGCTAAAAAAAGATATTTATACTATTATTTCTCCTATAATCATATGAAAGTTTTAAAATTGCTTAAATCTCTCAACAAATTAAAACATCCTATAGTCCCAGTTGCACAAGCAAGTTGACAAAAAGAGGTCATAAGTAGTGAAAGAAGTTTTATAATGTCTATATATTTTTATATTTATATTTTCCTCCTGGTTCTCAGGAAAACAATACTTTTTTTTGTTTGTTTTTTTTGGGTTTTTTTTTGTTTTTTCACTCCTTAGCTCCAACCATACAAGGAAAAGTAAGTACCATACCAAGGAAGAAACTTTAATATTAGAGTTATTGTCTGGTATGTCTGATCTTCTTTTCTTCTGGAATATACGAAATAAGCATTCACAGATCAAAAATAATAATAATAAAAAAAATCAGGAATTCCTAACATCCCATCTAAAGAGCTGAGACACAATGTCATTTCAGAAAATGAATCATCCATCTTGATCTCAGACCTATATACACCTATATATACCTTAATACAATAATACCTATATACCTATATAATACCTATATAATACCTATATAGACCTATATAGACCTATATAGATCTATATACAGCTATATACAATAATACAGTTCAGTCTATTATTAATCTATAAATGTCTCTAATTCACTTCCATAAGGAGCATTTTACAGAAAAGTCAGAGTGACCTTAAAATGGGAATGCACCAGCTTTTGACTAGATTAATCAACTGCTAATCAGTCCAACACCTGCTAGATTTTTCCAGCCCATTGGTTATATAGATGTGTTTATATTAGCCCCGTTTTATATTCTTGTTAGTTTCCAGGAATGACACCACACAGTGCTTAGGACTATTCTTCCACCAGGGAGGGTGTTTGATGGCATATGTAAAGCAAAGGAACAATTACTGACACTGCCAGATCAAACGCTTGCCTGATCTAACACGTCTGTCATATGAAGGGCTTTTCCGCATCAGTAATAAAATAAATGTTGATAGCAAAAATTGTAGAAGTGAAACTACATAGAATATAAATGCAACCTAGCTTTTAAAAGGAAACACTCTATAGCCTACAGACCACTGCTCTGAAACAACAGAAATCAAACTACATGGACTGCTCTTTGATGATAAAAAGACCTCTGAATCCAAGACCACAAAATCAGAAATGAGTTTTGCAGGTATTTCTAGGCTTGAATAGATCACAGCTCTGCCAGATGCATCTGCACATGACAATGATAAGTAAATTGCTGAAGACTGTAAATTTACACAGTCCTTCTCTTGAATGAGATTACACCTAAGTACTTCCATTTTTCAAAATTGCTATCTTGAAAGGATGGTCTCTGAAGTTGACAGAGCCTAACACATTTAAACTTTTGGGACATCAATATTTGAAATACAAACACACCAGACACACTGGAAGTAAATGCCAAGAGGGACAAAAGTATAAAACTTTTGAAAACCTTGCAAATGAAGGAATATCAACAAATACAGGGCTGCCTTTCTGGAATCAGTGATTCTTCTTTATTACAGGGTGGACTTTGCTTCTACAAATGATCTAAAGGTAATAAATGCAAGTGAAATTTGCAAGACTTAAAGATTTCCTCGTGGTTTCCTGATCTCCTCAGTTATCAGCATTTAAACTCAAGTCCTACCGTGCTGCATCAGAGTGATGATACAGCACTGCTAGTGTAGCTGGCTAGTACCAGTGTTAATGCTGGCCATGTAGCTCATACTATTAGCTAACTGAGCTACTTGTTGCTCTGGAAATATTTGGGATTGAATTCACACCATGTCATCTGTTACACTGTACTCAGAACTTCAGTATTAGAAAGACTTTTTTCGTATTCTAATTATTTTATTACATTTCTTATGCATCACAAAACTTACTGCTAATGAAACTACTTTAATCAGTTCTGAAATAATCAGTTTTCAGATTTAAAGCTTCAAAAGGACCAAACTTGCCTCTAGTTGCCACAGATTTTAGTATTCCTTTTTAGATCCCATTTTCTCCTAGGTTTTTGAGCCTTACTCAAAAGGGCATTACCCTGAGCCTTACTCAGGGCATCACTGCTGCCCCTCAACCACACTGACCTCCTGAAGTTTCCCACCGTGGTTCATTTGTTGAAGACAGCAGTAAAATGGCTAGCAGTTCCCTGCTACAAAGCTGCTCTTTCAGGCTGACACCTTGTGGAAATGCAGGCGTACTTGGAAGAAAGCCCAGCTGGGAATAGGCACAAGCATGACGCTGTACAGGTTTGTTACACGAGACATCTGCAGCACACATCTGCAAAGGTGCTTCCTCTGACCGCTGTGCCTGCGGGATAATGGCTCTTATCAGACAAATGGAAATTGAAGAAACAGAGGGAAGGGTCAGTGCTGGAGCTGATACCATTTCACTTATCATTCCCATAACACTGTAATAGTGTTAAGAGGTAGGACTATCTATAAATGTTTAAATAACCAATTATTAGTTCTTTCTTCAACTCTAGATATCCCATAGTTTGTACATAAGGAACATATATATATATATATATATATTTGGGGATCCTACAAATGAAAATAACTGAACTAGGTTAAAGCTTCACCTATATAAGTTAATGCATGCTAAGCTAATACATGGCATTATATCCCGACCAGAAGTCTTCATTACAAAATGTTGAAGTTACTAACAACAAGCAGAGCATTTATTTGTAAATCATTTACAAAAATAATGAAATGAAAAAGTAAAGTCAAAATTCTTTCACATTTCCATAGGGGCTAGTCATTAAAATGTTGTTTTGTTGCTTAAGGACTATATTGATGAGAGTTAATGAGAGAGTTACCCCACATCTGAAAAAAAAAGTGCTCATTAATTATTTCCACATAAGAAGCTATCTTGATTTGCATTGTATGATTTGCAGTGCTATTAGAAAAGAGATTGCATTCAGCCTAGTTTCTAAACCCTGGCATGGGTTTAGATCCTAACAGCAATTAGTAAAAGACACGGAGACTGCTAACATGAAGGTTGACTGCTCCAGAGATTACAATTGTGTTATTTTCACTTTCATTGCCTCCTTTGGAGACACTGAAACCAAATTATTAACCTTTTCAACTTTCCATGCAGTTGCATTTCTTTAAAATATACATGCTGATTATATGTAAAAAATATAGTAATTAAACAGACTCTTTGTCCTTATGTCTGCTCTACTTTTAAGTTAAAATTCTGATTCTCTTAATTTTAATGTATTCTTATTTTGCCATTGACTTTAATGGGATTTCAAATGAGAAATTTTTATCATGTTATTATTCAATGTAGGCTTTCAAAATACATAAAAGTACTTTTGAAGTTGACAGCTTACTAAAGCATATTTATCTGCAGTGGCAGAAATCTATACTTTTAAGATGTAAGATCAAGGACTACTTATTGTCCTTGTATGTGTTTGACTTATCATTACAGAGACATTACTTTTCTCTACACTCATTCTCACTCCATAATAATTACCGTTTAAATCCTATTACAAGGGTTAACCAGCTAAATCCTTTTGTAAAGATGAATTTAATCTTGCTTTAAGCCAGCATTTTATCTATTCAATACTCAAAAAATTGCGAAGCAATTATGAAGAATGTGATTTTCAAGAAGAAGGAGAGCAGAAGTTTTTAAAGATATCTGAAAATGGCTCAAGACCCAACTTTCTATTAGGTAATTCAGTTAGGTAATTAAAGGGAAAAAAGTGGAGCTCGTTCATGTTCATTATTGATTTTATCTTTTTTCCTTACTAGTATAATTCTTGAACCAATTCATATGATTTTCCAAGCATGGCAGTATTCAACCTGAGAC
The DNA here is from genome assembly GCA_003342815.1 of Eudromia elegans. NCBI lineage: Eukaryota > Metazoa > Chordata > Aves > Tinamiformes > Tinamidae > Eudromia > Eudromia elegans. The sequence goes on from PTEX01000044.1 coordinate 2,386,323, forward strand.
CTACCTATAGGTGCAAAGAAAAATTTGGACCCGTTGCTCAAAATCAGCAATATTTTGCAAGAACAACCTCTTTAGCCTTGCAGTAAATCCCAGATTTAGAGGTAAATACGCTTTCCAAACTGTAATTACAAGATTAGTAAACAAACATTTAATGGAAGTAAATGACACTCTAAGACAAATATGCCTAATATTTTCATTAACTGATCTATTCTGTGAGCAATAAACGAAATGTATCTAAATATACAGTTGTGTAACTTGGCATGTCTCCTATTTCAAAGCAAGTATGCTGTACACAATGGGAGACAGATGGTCCCAAGTTCAGTATAATTTAGTTTGCTAGTTTAGATCGCGGTTTGTTCTCCAGATGTTTGATATTTAACTGCACTGTATGCAACTAATGATCATTAACAAAAAGGAAATTAGAAAAAAGTGTATTTTAACTACTAGGTTTGAAGAATGATAATGTACTTCTGACTCTGCATGTGACTACTGAGACAGATAAAAGTAGTTAGAAGTACATTCTGCTTTGCACAGTATAAATTGTGCACATTCTTATAAAAATATATTAAGTAAAATAATAGTAGGAAAAAAACCAAAAATCTTGTGCAATGAAAAAGAGAAAAAGCTTATATCCCCAAGATTTATTGATTAGATTCTTTTATAATATTTTTTTACTAGTAATCTGCTAAAGGAAAATTTTTTTTTTCTAATTACGCAGCCTATAACAAACTGTTCAGGACTTGAGAAGAGGAAAAACTAAGGAAAAGCTCATGATTAAATTTTCTAGACATGACAAATACTTTTTAGGAGGATGGGAGAATTGATACTACCCAACTCTCTTTTCCCATCCTCAGTCGGTCACCTTTCAAAGATCTCTTGTTGACATCTTCCCACTATCCTCCTAGCAAGAGGATTATGAAGAGTATTTGGCATGCAAGCTCAAAATCACTTTTAGAAACGCAACCTCAGATTCTCCACAACAAATAAGCCAAGCTCTTTAATGCTCTTCTAGAAAACTTTTCAAAAGTTTGTAATGTAAGAAGTTATTATCTATTTCACAGGTTATTTTAAATCTGCGATGTAAACAGGTCTTACATTATCATATGTAAAGTTTTCTACTAGCTGAAGCCATCATAAGACTAACTCGCATACCTTTTTTGTACTTTTTAAAACAATGTGTGGATTAAGTAGCAGTGGCACTTAAGACATGATTTAGGATAATTTATCCTGCTTTCTCCTAATAGTTGCACTGTAAGGGAGCTACAGTGCTCACTACATTAGCACTACAATCTTTCAAACTACAGTTTTGACATTCACTTGCATGGTTCGATTCAGGTTTTGCAAACATCATCTTACAGACTAATGTGAAACATTCTTGACAGAGCAATGACAAGCAGGACTGAGCTCTGCTAAGAAGTAAAGAGAACCTAAGAACAAAGACAATTTCAACTAATGACAGCAGAAACCTAAAAAGTATCCTTTTCATAGCCAAGTTTCAAGGTACTACTTAAGTTTTATTTAAATTTAATATCAGAAACTACACAGACCGTTTGTCAAATTCTGCTGTTACATAAATTTTACATCCATTGAATCTTGACGGCCTTGATTCAAGATTAAATCCTATGAATAAAATTTTTTTCATAAATCTTTTGAAAATCTTTCAATACCAATAGTGGTAGTGCCATGATATATCTTTCAGAAAAAAAAAGAATCTTGAAAACTTAACTTTGCTTTGAAAAAAATGGGAATGGAAAGGAAAGAAACCGGAAAAGAAAGGTGAAACCTTCACAGTCAACAATAGCAAATATATGTTAGCTCATATTTAATAGCTTGGCAAGTATATTTTTAAATTATTTATTCAACCTGAGGATTCTGTTCATAGCACTGAAGTGGAAAAAACCTCATTTTTATGTTTTGAACCCTGAAGAAGAACCCTGCTATTTTCTTAAATAAACTTTTTTCTGATGTCCAGAATTCTTTATATGGTTTTTTTATTTTTCCAGATAGACCTGTTCCCACTGTTCAAAAAAAGACTCATCAGCATCTGGTAAAGTTATTTTGCTATTCTTGTGGAAACAGGCCAAGATATGCAGTAACAGCTAGCAAGGAATTAACCATTTCCTCAAATATTAAGAGTTTAAGAATATTCTAAAATAAACATCTAAAGAACAATATCATGATGCAAAAAACAGAGTTCATTGGCTTACTCCTTGAAAAGACAAATGTTGTGTATTGTTTGACGTAATATTATTATCCATGGTATTATTATTTAGAAGTTAGAGTCATACTATCCACTAGCCCCTGTTTTGCTAGTCAGTATGGCTACAACTAAACTGCATCTCACCTCTGGATCTGTGTTCATGTACAGGCTTGCCTTGTGTGTATGGTAGGCTGAGGGTAATTTCAAAAGATATTTACCTAAAGGATAAAAGATAGCAGACCTAGTGACCCATTCATTAGGATACATGAAGGAGTAAGGCATGAATGTAATATAGCTATATGCATATGTGCAGCTGAACAGGGTCAGTGCCAGCCCACATGCTTGCTGATCACAGTAACAGCTATACAGACATAGTTTGTATTAGCATGGATATAAATAGTTGGAAGAGAAATAAAAGCTGGAAAATTGGGGAAATCTTTCTAGCTCTCTCTCTTTATGGTGAACCAAAGGCTAATAAGAGCAATAAGAAAAAGCAAATCTCCTGTATGCCTGCCCGATGCAGGAACAGACCTCCTCTGTTTCTTTTTTTTTTTTTTTCCTTCTTTTTTTTTTTCATCTTCTTGTGGAGGGATTTGTTGTTTGAGAGGTATCTTCTGCACTAACAAAAAGCTGAGGCTGACAGACCACACTGAAATATTTTGTTTGAACTCTAGACCTTACTGTAGCACATCTTCCTTTCATTGTATTATTGTCTCCTGTCTTAAAAAAAAAAAGAAAAAAAAAAAAAAGGAGAATGAAAATGTATACTAACCCTTTTCATTGGCTTAACATGCAAAGAGCAAATCTCATGATGATTTTGACAGCTGATGTATTTTTGATAAATACCTGGCAGTCATTTATTAATGTTTTTGTCAACATTTATGCACATTTAATTTCAGGAAATCCTTCTATTCAATCACAGTCTCCAGAGGTGATGAGCTTGGTGTGGGACTTATTTATTGCTGATCTTCCAAAGGTTTTGCTTATACTACAAATTGATAATCTTAAAGGCGACTCTTCCAAGAATACTAAAAATACCACTTTATCCTGTGTTTTTTTGCTTCACCACTGATCCAACTTTCTTGTCTTTGTCTCTGCATTGGACTTTTTCCTTCTTATTCTCTCTTTTCCTATATATACACACATAAATACCACAGTCTTTACTTGGAGCATTGCCTCATCTGGTCTTCCCTCACTTCTGACTTCAGCATACCTACACTCCTATATTTTAGTCTCGAAAATGTATTTGAGCTTATATTGCCCATGCTCTCAAATAGTGCTTACTTATTTGGCGCTTTCTCCAGTATCTCCAGTAGAGTGTGGATACTCTTTCTCTGAGTATCTACACAAAGGAGGGCTAAAATGCACACAGGACATAAAATGCAAACCTTGCTCTTTCTGGAGATATTCTTAAGAATAGCCGTGCAGTCTAGAGAGACATTGCAATCTTTCCCACTACTGCCAGCCCTACCTCAGGACAGAACACTGCGGGATCACTTGCGTGGATTGTTGTGAGATTTCCTCTCATAAAATTCATGGTAGGAACACTAGAAATGATGGAATACTCTCTCTATATGCTAATGTATACACACATATTCTCTCAAGATTAGAACTTTTAACTAAGAGTGAGAAAACATAAAGAAAAAAACAAGATTTGGTTAAGCCTTTATCATGAACTTAAAATGGAGAGTGTTTAACAAATTTAAAGCCCCTCAAGATTATGTTGCATTGTTGTCTCTTCATCCATCCGCACTTACAATCAGATAAAGTAAATAAAGTAGGATCAGAAAGGATAAAACAAGATGGGAAGTCTGTATTTTCACTCAGCTCATGGCATATTTTTTGCCATGGGGATCTCCATTTTTTTCAAGACTTCAAGAAATCACTGCTTTGCAAATATTTACCACAAGACTAGTGGGAACATTGAATATAGGGGAGGCACACTTGTATTTTGTTGTTTTTAGATTTTTTGCAGTGGGAAGACAACACTGATGATTATTAGATAATCAGCAATGTATAATCCGCTTCAGAATGGCTAGATGCACATGACAAAGCTAAACCTAAGTCTAAATCTGTGTTCCCTCAGGGTTCTCTGTGTTCTTCTGACGAGATGATGAGAATTGCTCAAAGTCTCTGCAGAACTTAAGTGCCTGGATCAATTTCTGCTTTTTTTTCCTTCTGTTAAAATATGTGATGAGTCCAGTCTGGCAACCCTACAAATTGCTGGTTATAGCAGAAATGCTTTCTGTTCAAAGAAGAGAGCTGGTAAAGACATCTTGCCCATGTTTCACATAATAGCCTACAGGCAAAAACACTCACCGTTTTACCTTCTGCTCTAGACCACCCTAACTACCACCTAAGACTGTTTTTATATTTCGCTAAATACACATGAAACACTATGTGGTGGGCTATATACACATAAAACAAGGCGATGATGTTCACAATAGTGTTTCATACCAACAGGCTTTTACAGAAGTCTATCATGTAGTAAACCAAAAAATTAAATCCTGTTTCCTCAAATATGTTCTTCCTGATTCAGTGAATCTTGGAATTTTATAGCATAGTTTCAAGAAACAAAATGAAATACTTTATCTCTCCTTGAATATTTTCTAGTCATTGGCTGGACCTCTGTTACAGATGGTGAAAGTCATGACTTTGAAATTCCACAAGCCGAAAAAAAGCCCAGAACCAAAGTCTTGTCCTTCCTTCCTGCTATAAGCTGTATCCTAGAATACAAAAGATGGCACCATCACCTTTGTCTGCAATTCCTAAAACAATGAGCCCTGCTCAGTTCTTTTGAAAGCAAGAGCTTAGAGTAGCCTCTGGATTTTGCATCTCAGCGGAACAAAGAGACCTTTGTACAGCGCAAAGCAGATTGTCTCCGCATTTCAGAATGGGGCAACACTCAGGATATGCATCTCTCCCCAGCAGTTCCTATACCAGCATTCCTAGCATTTTGTCAGTCTTAGGTAACTGCCTGTTGAAGTCAGAACACTGAAGAGGGAAACATTATCTTAATTCAATGCTTTGAATTTATCAAGAGAAATGGACTGAAATAAAAGGATGCATCTAGACCTGGGCCATTAAATATTCTGTATTGATCAAAGACTGTTTAAAACAGAGGTGAAGCTGCCTCAAAATAGTGAAGGATATTACAGTTTTCCAGACTTGCTAAATATATCTGTCTCATTTAATTAGCTTCTTTGAGCCAAAAAAAATTACTATTGAGACAAGCAAGAGGAGCTTTGCTAAGTATGACAGACTTCCTCTTGCTGTCTGTCAACTGAACTGTGATTAGGAAGTGTCTGCTTCACCCAGATAGGAAAGCCTTTCCAGTAACAGCAGTAACCTCAAAGTGAAAAATATCCAATCCTGCAAAACTAGTGAAAACTATCAGGAATCTGAAGACACATCCGTATGCCATAGGTTATCTTTGGGAAAGGAGCTTGAGGGGTGTTTCTGAAATTTCTGAAATTAGCCGTAGCAGGTAACAGTTTGATTCTGTTACTGACTTATTCACAGGAAATGGCTTTACAGCATAGCAACACAACATAGATACGATACTTTGGTGCTGTGTTTTGGGCACTCATGCTAGGTTTTCCTCTAATATAACCAAAGAGCAGTATTTTAAACAAAAGACTTCAGAGGACTTTCAGACGTCTCAACATCCGGAATGGTAAACTGTCTTGCTACCTTTGCATAATCTGCAACTCCCCGGTATCTGCAGGAAAGCCACAAGAAAAACCTCACTTACGCACATATTCACCACAGCAAACCATGTGACCAGCAAGGTGGAAAGAGCAGCCAAGGCCTGATGCAGCTGGAATACACTTGAAATATAAGCCCCCAAAACATCCGGCTCGTCAAGATTAGAGATTTGTATTTTCTTAAATTGTATTAAGCATGTATACACAAACACTCTATCAAATTATAAAAATATACAAAATAGAATACCACCTAGTTTTCTATTTCTGGAAGTCAATAGATAGACTTCAAGAAAATCAATAAGACCCTATCTTAAGTTACTGTATATCTCATTAAGAGGTCTTTTTAGATGTATTTTTTGTCCAATAAAGTGTTGCTATGTTATGATTAGTTTGTTTAGTACCACTGTATAGTATTATCCTTACAGTGTAACATATTTATGTCAGAACTTCATAGGAGAGAGCTTTAGAAAAAGCATGGCTTAACTTGAAAAAAAAAAAAAAAAAAAAAAGGCATGTTAGTCTTTAATTTGGAACAAAAAATATACCACAAGTTTTGGGAGGGGTGAACTTCTGCTGTCCAAACTCAAGTCAAATGTCGGGTTTCAAAAGGTTCCACTAACTTTGGTTGTTTGTTTTCTTTCATTTTTTATGCACTGTGGCACTTCCTAGCTTCAGCCAGAAGCACAAATATCATACAGCACTAGGAGAAAAGCTCTTCCTCTGGTACTGTATTTCTGGTCTGATGAGAAACAGGAAATACCAGCGGTCTCATGAGAGTGCCTGTTTTCAGAAGATCTCTGGCTCAAATGGGGATGATTATACAAACTCATTTGAGCCTAAAAAACTTTTGAAATTTGCCTATTTCTAAGTGAGACACAAATACCATAACAGAATGCAGAAGCTTCATTACTTTAAGACACACATAAATGAAGTGGAAACACTATTGTTTGTCTGACATCTCAACAATGAGAATTAGCTTTTGATAAATATTGAATTGGAAACCTTGGTAACTCAGTACACAAATCTATACATACAGAATGTCATGAAGAAGGAAACAAAAGTAAACATTTTGAGAGACTCAGATTAAAAACTTTAAGATAACTTAAAGGGACTTGATTTTCACAGATTGCATGGTCACACTTTTTGACAAACAGAATTCTCCAGTATTTAAAGTTCAAAACTCCAACCACTCTAAATCACAGTTTTGAAAACCTTGATTAAAAACTTTAAAACTCAATAACAAAAAGCACTCAGTTTCAAATAACAAAAAGAGCATAAGCAAAAACAGAATGGCTGTGCTGGTCCCAAACATCCAAACATTGCTAACAAGGGTCAATGGCAGATGATCAGAGAGAGCATGTAAAAACCAGGCCTGACGGAGTGATTCTTATTTTCTAGACAATCCTCACAAATGCTGACAATCTAGTATGGGACTTTCTGACAAATGGGTCACAGTTGGGCTATTATCTTTAATGGCAAAAGGAACCTATCCTATACATTTCTTTTTTTTCTTTTATTTTTCTTTTTAAAAGCAGTTGTACTTTTGGCCTCAAGATCAGGAGCCAATATGAATCTAACATTATAACCATGCACTGAAAAAGTACTTCTTGTTTCACTTTTAAATTGCTCTCAGGGATTCTGTGTGCATAATCATTCCATACTCACCTTCTCTATGACTTTTTAATGCTTTTTCCTCTCAACCCAACTCTGGTCTTTTTTGAGACCCAAAGGGCCCAGTCTATCACTCTTTCCTTCACAGCTCCCTCTGTTTCACACATTGGCCATCCTTTTCTCCTTCTTTATATCCCTGTGTTTACTTTCTGGAACTAAGTAACCAAGAACTGCACTTCATGTTCAAGATGCAAGCATATCTTGGATTTATATAGTGGTACAATGACATTGTTTATTTTTTTCCATACTCTTTTCCTCATTCTCTCTGCTTTTTTGGCTGACAGTATGTGCGCTGATGTTTTAGAAGCCTATCCAGAGAGTCCAAGATGTCTTTCCTTAATAGTAACAGCTCATTTTAAGTCCATTACTTTGCAGACATAGTTAAGGTGGTTCTTTTTCCCTTGCGCATTACCGACATTAAGACTCACATGACATCTATTTAGCCTGTTACTAAGGTTTACAAATTCCTTTTGCAAATAGCACTAGTTTTGACTGTGCTGAACATTTTTTTATCATCAGTAAATTTCTTCATATCCTTGTTCCACTACTTTTTCAGATCCATTATGAATAGATGAATAACACTTTCCCCAGCAGATAGCCTCGGCAGACTCCAGTGGTAACCTCCCACCACTGTGGAAACAGTCTTTGTTTTTCCCTTTTAACCAGTAATTAATCCCTGAAAGGATATTTGTTCTCTTGCCTTGCAGAACTGTGACTTATTTAAGAGTCACTGTGAGGGATTTTTGGAAATCCAAGTACATGATTTATCAAATAAATCTAATTCACATGCTGTTGACCCTTTCTGAACACTGCAGTAAATGAGAATGGCTTGTTTTCCATTTGGTAGGGGCGTCATATTTACAGTCTAGAGGCTGCCACTGCACCCATGGACTTCTAAAGTTTGATACCATGTTTACCACCTTCGCTTCCTCAGATGCTGTGACTACTACCAGGGACAAGTTTAACTCATTTGTTAGTTCCTCTTTTAAAACACTAGGTTGGTTCTGGATGTGTGAATATTTTTATCCATTATTCTCTTAAGCATTTCAAATTGTTCTAAAATACAGTGAGATTGGCATTAGCCAATGGAGCTATGTGTCCTGTAGGTTTTCTGTGTAATTCTGTAGATACTTGTAATATTGTCCTACCAAACTATTTCTTTGCACTGCGTCCTGATTGCACTTACGGTAGTGACTAGATGCCTTATGGCAGCTTAGCATCACTTAGCTTTAAACACGTACAACATGAATAAGAAATTTCTCAGGAAAGCTGTGATGCCAGGCTAATTCTTAAGAGAAGAGTAGATATTTGAGAAAAAAGAGGGTAAGCTGGTCTTGAATCATTAACTGAAGAAGTCAGCACAGACTGAAAACCTCAGAGAAGCAGCAAGTATGTGCGAAGCTCCTAACCTGTGGCTATCTGACAAAAATGTAAAAACAACCAAGGAAATACACCACCACTGGATTAATACAGGGTTTTGAAGAAATATTAAGCTTTAGTTAGGGCGCTTTATTAAAAATCTTAAGATCTTTGTCATTGTGGGTAATATTCAAATAATTCCTGTAAACTTTTTCAGCCATAAACACAGTTTTTTGGAAGACGAACATAATCTGAGGCATCAGATCAAAGAAGGTCATTAGTGTAGGACCTGTGATTACTATCCCATTTGTTACAATACTCAGTGCCAGATCTTTCTGATCTGCTAGAGATTGAAAGTTAAAGACTAGAATGAAGTACAAAAATGATATCTGTTCTTCCTAAATCTCATCTTGCTTTTTATGGATGTTCTTTTATGGATGTTCTACATGAACTTCTAAAACTCTGTTGAATCTTCATTACTTACAGTCTCCTATGTCTTCTGGAAATCAATTCCACATATTAAATTCTATAATTTTAAATCTATTTTAAATATACTGTCTTAAAATGCCATTAGCACATCCTAAGTTATCTATCACAAGAGAAGACACACTTATACATAACTATATCACCACTTTTATCTTTACTTGTCTTAAGTGTGTAATGCGTTTTAACTGTAAATTTATATCAATCATCATATACTTCATGCATTTTTTATTTTGCTAGACTATTTTTTAGCTCTGGTCAAAACGCAAATATACAGACAAGTTATTCCATAGCAGCTTGGATTCCCCAGAACCATGAGTCCATATAGATTACCAGAGAGCCCCTAAACGCTTCTAGCTCAATATTTCAGGACTCACAGTTTAAGGTATTTTTGATAATATTTAGAAAAATATGGGGGCTGCAGGATGATTTTCAGATTAGATTCACACGTCTGTTTTAATTTAGGATTCTTCCTGTCCTTACAATCTTATATCTACTCTCTCACAGGACTGGTACTACCATTTCTGTCTTGTTCAGGTTAATGTTTGATGTTATTCACATTCTGAAAACTTGCATTCAGATTTTTACAATGACCTTTTTTCCTGTCACTCTGTAAAAGTGATGAATACAAATATATTTATAAAAATCTTTTCATAATACTCTTATAAACTGCCATTTAACAGCATTATTTGTCATCATAATATTTGTCAGTCAAATATGTCCCCATGCAAGACTGCAGCACTGCACACAGCAATCTGTAACAAATCCTGTCAGACAACCCTGACACAGCTCTTCCAGCCAGAGACTCCTTAACCTGTATTTAGATATACTCATACTAGACCTACCTCCCGTCAATTTTCTGTCTGCCTTTGTAGGCTGTGGCACTGAGTTTCCATATCTGGTTTAGAATATTTTATGTACATAGTTTTCTGCACGTCCCAGGTCAGTTCCTAGCCCTTCCAGATAAGAGCTGACTATCCCATCCTCTCTTCAACCTCTGGAAACTCTGGGATTACAGTTCATTCTTCAGGAACACATGAGACTGAGATATCACCTATATGCATCACCTCGTTTTAGGTGTTTTTTAATCAAATTTTGAAAATTCTTTCAGGCCAGGTCACAGGATTCTTAGGAGAAAAGAACAGATAAAATGTAAAATACAGAGCTAAAGGCAATAAGGCAGTGAGGAAAAATATTGTTATTTATTGGTTATTATCATTTTTTTGTTACCATATATTATATAGATGATAATCAAAGCTGTATTATCAATGCTGCAATTGCTTAAGCAGTAGGCAGAATATGTACCTAGGCAAAAATAAGGTAGGTCTTGGAACTTAAGTATATGATATTTCCCTATTTGTACTGATAAAAAGATCTTTAAAGCTCTTTTTTGATCCCTGAATCTGTTTGCCAAAACTGAACAGAGCTAAGCAGAGTTGCCCCCACATTTTTTTCAGTTGATAACAAAACCACCAGAGATGGATGGCAAAGAAAGAAGGTCAGAGCATCGCTTTATAAACCCTCTCAATGCTCCACACATATGCCTCTAAAAATACCTATTTATCATTATCTTCAATATTACATTGAGATCAAAGCATGATAATGACTGAAGGTTATAAAAATACAGGCAATATTATCTGTAATTTATTGGTGGAGAAAAGACAAATGTCAGAAAAATGACATATGAACCACAGTTTCCTTATCTTTTGTATTATCAACCCTCTTTCTGTTAGAAGGGTAAATTTTGTGGAAAGAGCATTAAAAGCAATTTTGAAAAAGGCCATAATTGCAACAACCACCAGAATTTCCTAACTAACCTGGGGAATTCTTCAGTAAGTATAATATCCTGCAGATGACATTTCTGTATTAATAGTTACCAAAAAAAATAGGTCCTATTCTTTGTAACACATATGTGCCTACAGCACATGTGGAAGTAATTTCCTGTTATAATATTATCTGGACTACTAAAAACAAAACATTTACTTCAAGTAGGTTTGATTGACAACTTTTCTTGTATTTTCCAGCAGGCCTAGAAACATGATATGAATGTTCTACAGAACTGTATGTTTTACATCCTATTTTTTACTCCTCTTTTCCTCTTCAATAGAAACATATTTGGAGCATGATGAAAAAAGATTATTTTCCTCCAGAAATATAATTTTCCCCCACAACTATACGTGTAGCAGTCTCCATTTTTATACTTCAGAAGAATTATTTAAGAATATTATTAATATATGTACAGCCTTTCAGCTTATTAGATATAATGTTCTATTTCGTAAACAGAGATTATGCCATTAAACTGGGGCCATTTAAAATATTGTGTTAATCAGAAGTAGATTGAGAATTCTCAATATATCTTGTGCTACCATAACTTTAAATACATGTCAGTATCATGTTATTTCTTCTGATTTGTTTGTGTCTCTAAAAGACAAGATCAGGAGATTACTAAAATAAAGTCAATTCAAAAGATCAAACTTTCAGACACATTTTCTTAAAATTTGCTTAGATTTTCTCATAATTTGTTAATATTTTCTTCAGTTTCTAAAGCTCAAGTGTCAATATAAGACACGAACTGACTGAATACAGTGTTAGAATGAGTCTTTACTACAATCCTGCTGCCTTGGCTTTCTCTGACATTTGCATGGTTTGGAAATGATATAGTGCATTAGTTAACATTCATGTTATAGATGCTGTTATGGCAAACGTAGACGTATGCTGTAATCCCTTGTTTGTTTGGAATGAGAAGGGAAGCACTACAGCATTACATGAGCTAGAAAGCAATTTTGCTCCTATAAGCTGCATCCGCACATGAGCGCGTTGTGTAATATGTAGCTGCAGTCAATACGCTAGCAAGGCATTCTGAGCATAAATCTGGACAGGTCTGTACTTAGAAAAAGTGTAAACTTAAGAATATCAATTAAGTACCTCATATACTCCTAAATGAAAGATATAGCTTGGAAAGTCAGAAAATGAGAACGAGATTACTAATTGCAGAGAAATTAGCCAAATTAAATTAATTGTAAAGTTGGAGTCAGTGACTTCAAATGCATTAGCATTTTTGCTGCTGGGAAAAAAAATTCTTTTATTAAAAAAAGAGACAGAGAGAGAGAGAGAAAAAAAATAGAAGCATCTCCAGAGGTTTGCTGCTAGCTTAGTTTCTGGTTTGTGTCAACTTGTTTATATCAGCTGCTGATTTGCGTCACTGGCTTGGCTTTGTGGTTGTATCTGGGGCCCGATGGACACCCTGGTGCATTAAGAAATTCACCACAACAGTGCAGCATGTTAAGATCAGATAGCACAACCTAATGTTGTTTTCTTAAGCACATGCACCACACATAACCCTACTAGAAAATTACTGCAGGCAGCTAAGGGAGGTGGATTATCAGTTTGATGCAAAACAGGTTTAAATTCAGATAATGAGGAGATTTTCCATGCAGCACCAAAGAAAGGGCACGCCAAATATTTTTAAGGATGTATTAAAGTACATGCATTTTTAAAAAGAGTTTGTGTATCTAAGAATCTAGAAACCTTACATCTCATTGCTTCCTCTAAGCCTTTAGTAACAAGTGTCTTAAACCACTGCATATTCACTGTGGTATGCACAGAAATTTCTGACTCTAAGATGTAAAATATTATTTTAGTTATGGTTTTAATTAGCCCTTTGGATATAAATATAAACAGACAACAACATATCCAGAATACTTAAGCTTGAAAATCTGATCTGTTCATTTCCAATAGCGAGTGCAACATACTTCAGATGTTTTTCTTAAAAAACACGTATTTTTAATGCATTCACAGAATATTAGGGTGCACACAGAGCAGAAGTCAAGAGTAAATTTTAAATTATGTGCCCATGATTAGACAACACATGTTCACACAAACTGAACTGCTTAATGAAAATATATACCTATGAAAATAAATAGAAGGTAACGCAGGGTCTTCTTACTACACCAGAAGTTATGTACCTGTAAAGGCTGAGCAAGAACTAATGGATTTCTGAAGGCAGACTTCAGTAGAGCTGACAACTTACTCAAGCTTGTGTTCTGCTTTACATGTTCTGTTCAAATTGCCATGACCAAGCCTTATAAATCTTGCTGCTCTTATGACAGTTCATGATAGGTCCAATGACCTAGAAAGAGCAGATGTCTAAAATCTTAATAGAGATATTTTACAAAGAAAAGAGAATGCTTTCAGCAAAGTGTTTTATACAAATTTCTTCAAGAAAAGCTGAAAAGTTCCAAGACTCAAAATATTATATTACAATGTTTCTGAAAAGAAATATATGGATTTTTGTTTAAAAAATTCATTCTCATCTTTAGAACCTTCCCTCTTTTTTCCCTCACATCTGTGTTAATACTACCACAAAGCATTATATGAGACTATAATCAAAAGGTATTAGATAACCAGCAGAAACCATTCTGGACCAATACTCAGAGCTTCAAGAGGAGCTGGAACAAATGGCATCAAAGAGAAGGAGATCACTTGAATTGGCTTACAACATTTGGCCCACATTCCGAAGCAAACACCGGATTATGTTCTAGGCTCTCTCATAAGTGTAATAAGAAAGTAAACATTAGAGAAAATTTTAATAATCTTTTTAATAATAGCACATTTGAGAGAGGCAAGCTGTTTTATTTCCTTCAGCACTTATTTTAAATATTTCCACATCTTTCCAACTATATCAGGACTCTTCAGCTCTAGAACTGTGAAGAAAACAGCTTCTGAAAATATGAAGTGTTAGCACAGCTGCTGGTGTCGGCCGCACTAGCTGGAAGAGGCACATGGAGGAGCTGGTGGGTTAAGAAGAGCCAGAAAATGGAGCTAGGATAATCTTGTGGTTTCAAGGCTGGGGCACAGACGGTGTTCTTAAAGGTATTCCAGCCCTGTTGGGGTAGATAACAAATAAGAAACCAGACACAAATGAGGAAGGGGACAATAGGCAGCAGGTCAGACTGTACTGACTGTGCTGAAGATACCAGTATTCCCCAGAAACCCATCTCCAGCATGGGGAGGATGGGGAGAAAAGAAAAAGGATAATCAGTGTATCCACTGACATTACTTTCATTGGATGCATGCACCAAAGAGCCCTTCTGTTCTCCATGACTACACTGAGTTAGGAGTTTTGCCTTCTCCATTTCCTCAGGTACCTCCTATTTCAGCCATCTTAGAGCCTATTTCCCTCATTCTCAATTTTCAGGTCAATTCAGGCCTCCTTAAAAATAACGGAAAGGCCCTGAAATATGACATTGTGACAGTCCGAGAAACTTGGAAAGGAGACTTTGCAAAATATTTACTATGTGAACTCCCTTCTGCCTGTCTTCATAGGAACTGGGCTAAGTGGGTGAAATTTGAAACCAAAGTTTCTAAAGCAATGCACAATTAAAAAGAAAATCAACATGCCCTGAAGTGACAACTGAGAAATTATACAGCCAATACAGAAAAATTACTCTACGGTGCTTTGCAGGCAGTGTGAACTACTTCTGTTTAGTTTAGAGGCTTGACTACAGAACATGACTACTTCTAGGATCAGTTTTACAATACGCAATTAAACCAGTATTAATAAAAGCAGACATACTGGTGCAAGCTGACTACTGACATACTCACTGTTGGTCTTTTACTTTGATTTAGCAAAGCTGGAAAATAAAAACTCAAGTCAACCCTTCAGTCCAACAATCCTCTCTGCCTGAGATCACAAGAATGTGTGATTCTGGCTGCCACGTGTACATTTTGTTTCTTCGGCCACTACATTACTGGAAGCTGGAAGGTTGGACAACTGACCACTTATGAAATAAACAACCGTGAATTTAAAAGTGTACATAATGTTTTTTGAGTATTTCCATTTGCTTTTTCACACATCTATTTAATTTTATGTAACTGCCATGATAACAGTGATGCTGTGGCTGAGATAGAGTTAGTGCAGTTAGATACTGTGACAGACATGGTATCAAACTGCAACTATTCCTCTGAAAACCATATTGCCTGGTTATCCATTTATATACCAGGAAATGAGCACATTTGCTCCAAGGACCAGATTTTTTTCTACTCAGCTGTATTTGTATGTTGTGCTGGCCTTCCCAGCACGCTGATCTAAAAGGAAGATACATGCCCCATGACCTCAGCACTTCCCAGCCTCAGAATTCCTAGAAAACTGACAAGTCATCCAAGGAGCAGGGGTAGAAGGAGGGGCTATGAATGCACACGCATTCAAAATGTCTTAAAGAACCACATAACCATCTTTCTCCGTATTTATTTATATGTATTTTTCCACTGTGTGACTCCATGAAAAACACCTAAAAATTATCACTGTCCTTAAGAATGAACCCAGACTTTAAAGGTGAAAACAGTGGGTAAGGATTAATGTAAAAGCATCTTATGCTTAGAAGGTGGCCCTGCAAACTTCAGGGATAGAGTTATTTTATAGAGGCCACACATGTAAGTCTAACATAAATAGCCTTGATGTTTGCAGGCATCCTAAAATAAAATTAACTATTCATTAACACTTCATAAAGTGTCTGTAATGCTTGTGTTCAGAAACTAATCTTTGAGCAATATACTCCCCTGAAGCCATTTGTCTAGGTACGTGTTGAATACTGGTTATCACAGAAAAACATGTATCAAAAAGCATAGGTTGACCTATGAGGTCTGAGAACTTGGACTTTTTTTTTTTATAGGAATGCTAGTGAATTCTAAAACTGAATTTGTGTCTTGGCTGAGATTCAACATCGGCAAGTTCAAATATGCACTTAGGACTGATGATCATGGATCTATATGAGTTAGGGAAGGAATATAAAGTTATCCAGTGTCTAGGGATTAAACAAGTATTCTTAAAGAGCTTATGTATTTTTCACAGATTGCAAGATTATATCAATGCTTGTTCTGAAAAGGTCTCTCCCCTCACACTGCAGTTCCATGGTGTCCAATGGCCTGTCTAGGAGGGGTTGGAGCCAATAGAGATTTCCAAGCATCACTTCAAATAACAGGATACAGACTATAGTACTGCAGGGTTCAATGAAGTTTTAAGTATTGAAGTGGACAGCCCCTGCCAAGTGCAAAATAGCATCTTGGTGAAATTTGTGCAGCTGCATCCCCACAGACAATGCCAGCTGATAGAGCATTTTGTGCCAGATATAGCGAAAAGAGCCTACTTGCTTTATATGCATAATTGCACCAATGATAACAAGAAGAATTAAGACTATCACACTGGTGCCAATGAGTGCATTGCCAAGCTTGATATCTTCAATGATGTTTCTATAATGCACACCATGTTCAAGTGACAAGTTTCTCAGATTCAGGGAGTGGAGTCTCTGTGGATCCTTGCCTCACCAAAACAAAGTGGAGCAAAATGAAGCCAAACCCTGGAAGGGAAATCAGATAACTTCAAGGGTGACTCAGAAAATGTTAACTGAGACAATGTATGATGCAGATTTAAATGGTCTTCCAGCAGGATAAAATGAGTAAAAAATATGGAGTATTTGCTGCTACTTCATACCAAAGAGTGGAAGGTGGAAAACAGCTTGCAGGGATCTATTATCTAGCAAGAAAAAATCCCTCATGCCAAGTGTTTGGGCAGACATACAGAGAAAGTGTAAATGTAGATTAGTGAAAGAGAATATGAAGAAAAATATAGCTTTGCAGAAGTACCTGCCAAAGATCTTGCTTTCTTTAGTGATGTTTGTCCAGAATTTTATTTTGTTAAGCTGTTGCAAAAAGGAAGCATAAGTTTTGTGAGAAGTATGTAAACACGTCCAGATGTTAGTCATATGAATGGATAACTCATTTTAAAACAGAGCAGTCAAAATCTATAATGAAGTTGCTGATCAGAATAGATATTAAACTGGTACAAGTGTCCCACGACAAAACCAGTTTAACATATTGCAAAATATAACTTCCGGCTCAGTCTGAAAGGGGCTTTGGGTTTTTTTTCTCCAGCCTCCCACTCAAAGCAGCATCTGCTGTGAGGTTAGATCAGACCAGGGCTTTGTCTGGTCAGGTCATGAAAACCTCCAAGGATGCAGAATGTGCAGCCTCACTGGGCACCTTGTTTCACTGGTTGACTGTCCTCAAGGTGCAAATGTTTTTTCTTAATCTCTCTTGTTTCAGCTTACACCTGCTGTCTCTTGTCCTTCACCATGCAGCTCTGCATCCATTTTCTTGATAACCTCCTAGTAAGGGAAAAGCTGCTGTTAAGAGCCACCCAAAGCCTTCTCTTTTCCAGGCTGAACAAACCCATTTCACTCAATCTCTCCTCACAGGATAAGTGCTCCGATCTCCTCACCATTTTGGTGGCCCAATGCTAAACTTGCTCCAGTTTATCAACGCCTTTTGTTCCTGGGGGAGGGGCCAGAAATTGGACACAGTATTCTAGATACGGTGTCATGTGTGCTAAGTATAGGAGGATAATCACTTCACTTGATCACTTCACTTCAGTGGCTGTGCCCCAGTATGGCCTAGGGTGCTGTAGGTCATCTTTGCTGCCAGGACAAGCTGCTGGCCCTCGTTCAGCTTGCTGCCTGCCAAGATTCCCAGGCCCTTTTCATCAGAGTCCTTTTTGCAGTCTAAGAATTCCTGATCAACAAAGCAGGTCCCTAGTCCTAAAAGCCAAATCCCTGTCAACAATACAGGCTACACAACCTGATGTTGACCCACAGACTCTGTCTGCTCTTCCCCAAGCCTTTCTCCTGCACTGGCAGGACACAGGTAAACGCTACTTGGGCCCCGTGCCTTTGACTCTCACTTCCCAGAGCTGCGTACTCGCTCTTAATATGCTCAAGGTCTCCCTAGAAGTGTGCATGTCATTAGGAAGTAAGAGAAATACAGTACCAGAAAAGCTTTGGTGGTTTCTCTGTAAGATTCTCTATCCAAGCTCCTAGCATGCAATCAACCACTCTAGAGAGTAAGTCAGGAGAGTAGATGGGGACTTCTTGTCCTCTGCGTTCCCTTGTGGGAGTCTCCCCTGCTACCACTTACAGCTGCTTCTTGATCTTAATACATAATCCATTAGGTGTCCCCAGCTCTTTGCCAGAGATGGCTTTCTCTTCCTTGTCTACTACCAGTGCACTGAACCAAACCTTCAAGTGCAAATCTTCAGGTGAAAAGTGAGCCATCATCTTGTTGCAAAAAGTCACAGCCTTTTCCATGAGGGGACTCTCACATTTGTCCCACAGCCAACCGGAGGATGCCTTTCCCTTCGTGCAATTAGATGTTCAGGATCTTGTCTCTAAGGTCCTTGACACCTCTTTCTAACATTCCTTGATGCTGTGCAATTTGTCCTCTTGCTCCCACAGCCCCTCATCTTGGCAATGCAGCTCCTCATCTAGCACACAGCTCCTGCAGGAAAGTCTTCCTGTGCCCCAGCCCTAGGGGGAGGCAACAGGCACTCCCTGTGGTCTGCGATCTGGAGAGCCTCATCCTCCCACTGGAGCTCCATCTGAGTAAAGGCTTCTCCTGTGTCAGGGGTAGTTGCTTCATTTGATGCTGGGAATCAAACCCCGTGGTGCAATATGATTGTTGATGAGTTCCATGTGGCCTTCAGCAGATTCCTGGACCTCTCTCTGCACAAACTGTTGCTTCTAACTGCTGCACATTGGGACCCGTGCTCTGTGCCTGGCAATAATGAAGCTCTTCCCTAGCACTAATTGGATTGGTATTTGGCCCTCCCTAATCAGGAATCAGCCTGTCCTAACAGAAAGGGTCTAAATCTGAAGATGTCAGAAGCAGCTCCAAAAAGATCTAGAAGTAAAGCCTGGGCTTAGTAAAGCTAAGCAATCTGCAAGTACCAAGAACAGCAGCTGGAGAAGCACTGCAGTTCCTCTGCTTGTCCCCTCCCCCTTGCCTCATGACATGCCTTTGTGCCCTCACCCTTCTGTGTCACCTTCAATGCACAGAAATGTTGCACCCAAAGAAAAATACTTGGACATTGTAGGGGTTTTTTTCATAAATGGCTACCTTCTTGACATTTTCTCTCTATGTAGGATGAAAATATTTCCAAACCTTGAAAATTTTCACACAACTAAACCCAAGTTTGTCAGATATCTCTAGTTAGTAAAAAAGTGATTTCTAAGAAAAATGCTACTGTTTGATGCAAGTATGTATGATAACATATATTTTAGAACAAAAAGACTAAAGTAAGTTCTTATTTTTAAAAACAAATGAATATTTCTGTAGTTGCAGATACCGAGCGTGAGAAGCCTGGGGCTGGTTTGCATGTCCTAAGCATAGAAGCACACCATGATACAGTTTTGGGTATATTTCATATATGTGGGTTCATTACACAAAGGCAAGAGCTCAGTGAGATCTGTGACATCTTATACCCACAAAGTTACTATCAGGCAAGGTACAATCCTTTATCCCTGGCTTTAAAGTTTCTCCAAACATGTAGGTTACTTATGAGTTACTCAAAACCTTCTTTTCCTATGGGAGATTTTTTTTGGTTGAGGTGGTGTACTGAGTTGATTTGTTTGTTGAGAGAGATTCTTGGAGCAATATTGTACTCAACTATTGGAAATGTTTTGTACGCA
Organism: Eudromia elegans; assembly: GCA_003342815.1. Lineage (NCBI taxonomy): Eukaryota > Metazoa > Chordata > Aves > Tinamiformes > Tinamidae > Eudromia > Eudromia elegans. The sequence goes on from PTEX01000044.1 coordinate 2,406,260, forward strand.
TTAGCTGTTGTGGGTGATACTATCCTGTCAGCACCATAGCAGTTACATACTTTGTTGTCTGTAGACTACCTTGATCAAGCTAGTTCCCACACTAATACACAACTTTGACCAAAAGAGCACATTTGTCCAGGCCCTGTGTGCACAAATGGGTATTAAAGGCCCTGAGCAGGTTTCCCTGGGGCCTGTACCCTCATCCTCTGTCCTGGGCCGCAGGACCCCCATTTTGGTGCAACTTTTGCTTGGCCTGTGCCCTGCTTGTCACCAGGCCTGTGACAGCTGTGCCCCTGCCTGGACCTGGGCCCTGCTGATCCAGATCCAAACCTGTGGGCCAACTGTCTGGCTTCAGACCTCTGCCATCCCTGCAGACCTGCCTGGCGATCACTGAACTAGGTCCAGCCCTGGTTACTTGACCTGATCCTTACCACTGGACTGACCACCCAGCTCAGCCTTTTGTTATATAGCACGGCTATTAAATGTGAATTTATTAAAATGTGCCACCAGATGTTGCTTTTCACAGTGTAAAGTGAATACCTCAGCATTATATTTAAAAATTTTGTAAGATATTTGAATAAAGAAAACATGCTACCTAACATGGATTGGATATTTATAAAAGTTAGTTGTATCATAGTCAATCACTTTTGTGTGAAATTGTAATGTTTACAAAAAGTTTAAAATCCTCAGCAGTTTCTTGTAAGCCAGAACCTTGCAAATAACCTCTAAAAAACCAAGGTGGCAAAGCTGATATGATAACATGATAATTGTAAAAAGTAATTGCAGAAAATAGGATGGTCTTGGACCGATTCATCGCTGCTCGTGATTTTAGTATCTGTTAAGGTGCAGTCTGACTTCGTACTCAAAGTGTGCAGAAACAAAGTCTTTTAAGTTGAAATATTTGATCTTCATGTTAAAAAAAAGTGCAGGGTTTTCACTATGTGTCATTGAGTTTCTCCAAGGAGTTTCTCCAAGGAGAAAATAAAACAAAAATAAAACAAAACAAACAAAAAACACAGTAATAGCAGAAAATCAGTCAACTTTCATCTCCTGGCCCTACCTACAGTACAATATTCAGTTTAGGTACTACGTTGTAAAAAAAATTGGAGCAATTCAAGAGAGTTTAATGCAGAGCAACAGGCATGATGAAAGGTCTGTAAAACATAATCTATGAGGAAAGACTGCAAGCACTGAAATTTTTCAGGCTGTAGAAAAAGACTGAGGGGAAAACCAGTAATAATTCAAATTCTGAAGAATGTTTCACTTTTTTAATGCAAAGAGATAGGTAATAATCTATACTTTGTGGTTAACAGGAATAGTAGACCTAATGGTTTGAAAAGGGATTTATGCATTAAGAATACCATTCTAACAATATATAATACTTGAAGAGGTTGAGGAATTTCCAGCTCTGGAAGATTTTGACTACAATCTGCAATTATATAAGTATAGTTGATCTTGCCTTAAGAAAGACAGCTAGATTGCAGGTCACTTCAGAGTCCTATATTTTATGATCCCAGGATAAGTAAATCAAATTTTTTTTTTCTCTACAGTACATTTGATTAGTATCAGTCACTGCAACTACTAAAACTGCTAAAATTGAATAAAATCAATCCAGTGAGATGGCCTTAGCTAGACAGACTCTGTGATCCACAAAAAACATTAGGTTCAGGCAATGCAAACAAAAGGTGAAAGCTAGGCAACATCAAAAATACACAGCAATGCAAAGTACACTACAACACGTAGTGAAATGATTAAATACCTCTTCACTAGAAACTGGACTTGCAAAGGTTATATAACAGTGAGGATTCAAGTGACCTCCAGCCTTATCCAATAATACAGAGAAAAAGTGGGCTGCAGTGAAGAAGGGGAGAAGCAAAACCATTTAAACCAGGCATGAGTTAAAGTATTGTAGAAACTGAGATTGGATCAAAAAGATAATGGAAAATTGCAAGTGATCCATTTTGTTAATGAAAGTGGTCTGCTAGTTAAAGCACTAGCAAATAAGTTAGTCATTATAATTTAATACAAACTAGGATTGTGTTTGGTATATTCTAAATCCAAGTTTATTCATATGTTCAAAAGGAAAAAACAAAAAAAGAAGTGATTCAATAAGCAGTTTAAGAATGCTTCAGAGAAATGGAGTAGTCCAAAATGAGTTTCTTAATCTTGTGGAGACCTGCAGGTCAGAGCCCGAGAAATGTTCAAGATATCAGAGACATGAAAAAAGTAAAATGACTGAATCAAAACGTATAAATTTGAAATTGAAAATGATAAAAAATACTGTATTTGATCAACACATATGAATATACATACTCTTAAGAAAAGATGTAGTAATATAATGACCATAGGCAAGGAGTTTGCAAAATCATTATAAAAACACAAGCAAGAAGCCTTGCCAATCAAAATACTGAACAGATGAAAGCAGTGAAAGTACCTAATAACTACTTCAGGAGTAACTCACTGAATATTGGTAGTGTTATTTTCTAATGCTTTCATCAGCTTTGGTCAGCTAATAGGCCAGCTAGGTTTCTCATTTGACTTCTTTATGTACTTGCAGTTTTCCATCTGATGTCTTTGTCTCTAGTGTGTTTTGATTTCTGTGTCTTTGGTTTTTTTTTTTTTTCAGTGATATGAAATCAGCAGCCAAACACACGGGTAAGCTCTACTTCTTAAAGCAAAAAAAAGAGTTAGCATTATTCTCTCTCAGCATCAGGAAAGAATAGCTTCCTCTAAACACCTTAGTTTAACAGAAAGAACATGAGACCATAAAAGAAGAAGCTGTATTAATCAAGGAAAAAAAAAAAAGTGGTACAAACAGGGAAGAAGAGGCAATGTCACATTAAGCACAAATTTTTACTGCATTCCAAACGTGGACAGAGGAAGTTTTAGAAGCAACTGGAATGCAGAAGATAAGAAAAAGTAGGAGGACAAAGGATAATTGCCAGATTTTTAGTCTTAGGAGCAAAATTTAAAAACAGTTAATAAAAGTATACCAAAATCAGACCCTCAGAAAATAAAAACATTTTAAATAATAATTTATTTCTAAATAAATGAAGTCTGTACTCAGGAGATGGCATAATCAAGATGAGTATATGAGTAAGTTAGAAAATGTAGAACTGATAAAAAATACATTGAAAAAATGAATAAAGTAGATACCAATAGAACTGTGACAGGGTAAAGGTATATAAAGAAGCCTATCAATGGCAATTAGAGATGTTAAAAATCTCTAAAACCAAGGGGGTAGGTAGAAGCTTGTGGAGCTGGCCAGTCCTGCAAATGAAACAGGTACAAAAGTAGGTTTTGAATCAATTTCTGATTTCTTACTCAGTAGATAAGGCAGAAATAGGAGAAAAGAGACATAGATCTTGTGTATGCTATGCCTCTGAATTACAGATTTTTTTAAACTTTAAGCACCATTAGAAATATCTTCTGTTCTTGATTTACACCTAAACATTTAAGGAAGAATACATGATGAAAAAATGTGTTGTATTCCTTTTACTCTCAATCATCAAGACATCTGGATATTTAAATTAGTTATTTTTTTCGCTAAGTTTCATTTTTCAGTTTACTCTAGTCAGAAATATTTTTCAAGTATCTACTTATACTGACTTCTAAACTAACTATAAAACTCCTAAGTAACTTTGAAAAAAGGAATATTTCAGTAAAACAAATTAAAGTTTTCTGATTTTCTTGTCAGATACCAAAATATCTGGGACCATGGTCAGTGTACCAGTGGATCATTTAATAAAGTCAATATTACTTAATTACTACTTACTCAGGCCCAGCACTGCAAATAAAGATTCTATATTTGAGTGAGTGCAGAATTTCTGTACAAAACTAAGTTGAGATTTCTCATTTTCTTTTGGTCCAGACTGTTTCACAGCAAAGTAAAACACAGTTAAAATTTATCCAAGCTGTCTTAGAATTGGGTCAGATTAAAAAGTTGCTGCCAGACACCTGTGACTGGTATTTAGACATGCTCAAACCCAACAAGTTGACCTCTACACAAACACAGTTCCTTCATATGTTTTGGCCACCAGTGACACAGTCAACTGCTCCACATAAGTCTACCTAGAGTCTACTCAGTGAGTATAAAGCCACTGTTCTGTTCTCCCATTGCCAATAACAAAAGGATGAAACATTTTTATGGCTTTGATTAAAATTTAAAGTGTGGACAACAGTAGTGTTTTTGATAAATATGGTTTGCAAACTGGCAATGAAGACAAGTGAGTTCATGCTGTCTCAGCAGGAGATTCGCAACAACAACAAAAAAATATTTTCCAGGTTAAAAAAAAAAAAAAAGGCAGCTTTTGCTGACAGGAATAGTGCAGATAAAAGAGAAGCCATCTAACTAACAACTAAAATCCTCAAACTGGCCTGCTAAAAAAAATAGTCTTTAAAGAAAGAAAAGATATCACATGAAACAAATCAGCCGTTACACTTAAAAGATTAGAGTACTTACCTAAGAGAAGATTGTGGCAAGTAATCTACAAATAACAGACTAATTGTCTACTAATCATAGGAAATGATAGGGAAACAGCTCAGGAGAGCCATGCTCTCAACATGAGCCTTAATTCAAGCATACCATGTAACTGTTAGGCAGAGTAACAAAACTATGTAATTAAGATGCGTGTAAGCTGTGGAGCAAAGATGCATTAACTGTTCAAGGGGTACAGTGCTAATTTGAAAAGTTCAAAAGCAAAAATGCTGCATTTAGTTGCAGGCAAATTTTAGCTACAATAGCCAAAACAATTGAGGCAAATTAGACTTCATGACATATTGTAACACTGCCATCATGTGGCAAGCAGCTTGTAGCTTTACATTAATAGTTTGTCTGACATCTTGCTTTAAAAATCAAAAATTGTTATATACTCATATTGAAGACATGAAAAAAAAAATCAGTAAAGATTTAGCTATACCAAAGACAAAATAATCCACTATGGAAACCTCCTAAAAAAATCGTTCAAAATGTCATTGCATCGTTAGATCTTTTTGATCTGCCCAACTCTAAATCCTGTTTCCATTTTTTACATGTGAGTGACATCTAGAGGTTCCTCCCTGAAAGTGACAGATTTTACCGTGTTGAAAGTCAGCTGTCATCATTCTGGAACTCCTGCAGGATCTTCAGAATACATATGTTATTTGCAAGCTTTTTAACAATCTCTAACTGCACGCTACAACATGGCAACATTGCGCAGGTTCCTTTCTGGTTCTCATACATAACAATTTCAAGGTATATAATTGGAAGCTTTCTGTATACAAGCCCCATCAGCTGAAAAATCAGGTCAACACATGGAACACAGGCTTTTCAATTAATTGAAGAAAGAATATAATTCTATTTCTTTTTGTGTGGTCAAAGTTTGCAGGCTGGATTTCCCTGACATCACTCCTATGTCTTTGCAACAGTGAGTAGAGTCTAAATCTTTGCAAAATATTCCACTATTAGGAAATACAACAGAGGAAACACGTGCTACTAACTTTGGCATACCCACTGAAACATTCTGAGATGTAATGCACATGTTATTAGTAGCTTTAAGAACTGATTAATACCAACACTTATGTTACACACTATATTAAGTACATAGGAAGGACTATAGGACATGCATAGAAAAAAGTCTTATATCAGCAGGTCAAATCCTGGCTTATAGTAGCCTTGAATTTTTGCTTTTTAATTGTGTCAGAATCAAGGCATCAAATTTGCCATAGACTGATATTCTTTGTTTATCATAGAATATCCTAAATCTATTTTGGATAACTTAACTGCTAAGAACTGAAGTGTTTCCCTCTGCCTATTACACACACAGACACACAAAAACCCAACTAAACAGGCCAGTTGAAGAGGTGAGATAGAGTTGCCCGGACCAATATTCACTTATAGAACTTAGACTACAAAAGCATTAGGGTCTTTTCACAGAAGTAATGGCCACTGGACTCCTGACTTTATTAAAAGACTTTATTAAAAATAATTATTCCTGGAAAATTTAAACAAGACTGTATTAGTAATAGGATAACTTGTTGATATCTAATGCCAGGATTATTTATAAGGCCATGTAGCTCATTATTGTTGTCACTATCAAACTGGGTTTCTTCGCCAATGATTAAAAATGACCCTTTCTGAATTAACCAAAACTGACCTTCCTAACTTTCATATGACACTGACTTTGCCGGGCTCAGTTTTCATTCAAGCTCTGTGGGACTTGTGTGATATTACCTTTCAAATGTATGCAAAATAAGATATTCTTCGGCTTTGCTGCCAGAAGATCTGACAACAGGCCAGCACTTACCCTTCTGTTAATTATAACCCTACTCACCCAGAAAGGGATCTTTATGGTAGATATCAAACCTCATCTAAGTGTTGTGAACAACAAAGGATACTCGTTTTACCTCAATCCTAATTCTTAACAAAAAAAAAAAAAAAAGCATAATTTTGAAATGGAAAGCACTATCTAACTACTGGTAGTTTTCCTATTGGTAGCCCATGCATCCTTCTAGTAGATGGTACAAATCTTGCCAGAATGCTGGGAGCTACAAGCCTGGGAAAGTGGAAGTCGCAATGCATATCACACACCCTAACTCACCTCTAGGTTGTACAAATGCTACATGGTCAACTAAAAGTGAACTGTTTGGGCCTGATTTAGTTTATGATTAGGTATGGCCACACTGATTCAAGACTGCACTGATTTCAGGAGCTAAGGCAATGAGGCCTCCAATGTAACACTGTTGAATCACAGATTCACCAACTGGCAGAGGTTGGAAGGGACCTGTAGAGCACATGGCACAGGGTGAGATGGGTATAGAAGGTCTCCAGAGAGGAGACTCAACAGCCTCCCTGGGCAGCCTGCTCCAGGGCTCTGTCACCCTCACAGGAAATAAGTTCTTCCTCACATGGATATGGAACTGTCTGTGTTTCAACTTGAACATATTACCCCTTATGCTATCACTGGCCACCACAGAGAACAGTTTGGCCCCATCTTCCGTACACTCACCCCTCAGGAATTCATACATATTAATTAGATCTAAGTTATCTCAAGGCTAAATAGGCCCAGCTCACTTAGTCTTTCCTCATACGGTAGATATTCCAGCACCTTAACTTTTTCTTATACCACTTGTCACACCCTTTCTCCAATTTCTTTTCTCTCTCCCTCTTTTGCTTGTCATTGTGTCCCCTCCCCACCTGCTATTTTTTCCCTTTTCTCACCCCTTTTCTCATCTCTCCCTCCCCTTTGTCCCCTTTTGCTTTCCTTTTTTGCGGCGGGAGCAGCGGCGGGAGCAGCGGGGCGCGGGGCCGATGGCAGGGGCGGTGGCGGGGGAAGGACGGCGCTGGTCGCTCTTCTCACCTGAGCCTGGCGATGGCCATGGCGTGCGGCAAGAGCAGGAGGTCCCTGCTCTTGGTGCGCTGGCGCCGGGTCACCAGCACGCGGTCGCACAGCAGGAGCMGGGGGCTCCTGCGCGACACGAAGGCGCCGAGTGGCGCCGCGGGTCGGGAGGCTTCCCCAGGCACGAGTCCGTGGCCCGGCCCCTTTTTTCCTTACTCCTTTCTTTTCTCAAACTCTTTATTTATTTATTTCTCTTCATTTACTCCTTTCCCCTTTCTCTTTGGCTTCCTGCTTCTCTTTCTTTTCCTTCTCCGTTCCTTTTGCCTTTGCGGCCCTCTCTTTCTCGCTCTCCTTCTCTTTGCCCCTCTCCGTCTCCCTCTCCTTCTCCTCCTTCTCTCGCTCCTCCTCCATCCCCGTCGCCTTCTCTTTCTCCGGCGCCTCCTCTTCCRCGCGGCTCTAGCTGCCCGCAGGCAGCAGGCAAGCTCGCGGGCAGTGGCGGCCACGCAGCTCTCCTGGAGGCACCCGGAGCAGCTTGCGGGTGCGGAGCCGTCTGCCAGTGGTGCAGCCAGGGTGGCACCTCCTTCTTGGAGGGCCTCCTTCTCCATGGGCACCTCCTCGTTAGGAGCTTCATCTTTGAGCCCATGGTTGGCGCTTCCTTGGGCCCTTCTCTTGTCTTCCGACAGGGCTGGCTCGGAGAGGCTCCTGCGCGGGGTGTGCAGAGGAGGGAGCGGAGGAGCGGAGGTGCAGGGGCCTCTTCTGCGCCTCTCGCTGGGGCTTCTCGCTCTGGGCTGCTCTAGGGCCTTGGTGACCGGCGGGCCGCCTGCAGCTCCAGCCTCTGGGCAGGGCACGGCAGGAGCGTCCTCGAGGGCCGCCCCTGCATGTGCTGTGCACAGAAAGAGGCTCTCAGCTCCTCTGTGCTGGGCCTCTGAGGAGGGGAAGGGCCACTTTCCTGGAGCAATGCCCCAGCCCGCCGGACCCAGCTYGGCATTGTCCTACCTGCACAGGTGTCTGTGACCTGCGGTGCCTCCGGAGCCGCCTCAGCTCCCTCGACGGCATCCGGCAGCTCTGGGAAGGGGTGGCGAGTGTACAACGCCTGCAGAGCAGAGGGGATGGTTGCTGTGGGAATGGGCCCTTCCACGACCCCTCCCAAATGTGGGGGGGCTGCCGCCATCGCCCAGCAAGGGCTGCGTCGGAGGCAGCCCCCGCTCACCTGCACCACCAGCAGGSCCTCCACGGCGCGGGGGGTCAGGGACCCCGGCTAGGCAAGAGAGCAGAGAGGCCCCGTGAGCAGCTGCCCTCTTGCGGGGCCCTTCCCAAAGCCCCCGAGGTGCTGGGGGCGCAGCGCACACCCCCGCGACACTTACGGGACCGTTGAAGGCCACGACGGTCTCCATGAGGAGCCGCAGGGAGTCGAGGCGGCTCAGCCGGCTCTCCCGGGCTCCTGGGCTC
>PTEX01000044.1:2420334-2551314 GCA_003342815.1 Eudromia elegans
GCCGCGGCCGGTGGCGCGCGCGGGCCGGCGGGCGGGAGCGCAGGGTGGAGGTCGGGGTGGGTTCGGTGCCCCTGCTGCTCCCCGTTGTTCCTCCCCGCACAGAAGGAATAAATGACCGCCTCGGGAAGCAGGCGCCGCAGCGTGATCCCCGGCTTTATAGCCGTGGACTGCGTTATAGGAAAGCGGAATCCATAGCTGTGTTGTGCCACCGCGGCAGGCACCGGTGTTAAGTGAGCCTCCCGGCCAAGGAAAGTTCCCGAGAGTTCGAGGAGGAAAAAAAAAGACGTTTACTCAGAAACTAAAGTTTTCTGGTATGCTACTGTTGCACAACTCATGTGGATAGATGGTATCGGCTCCTTTAAATGCCGTTTTAAAGTAGTGTGAGCACAAGGTTGTTGTGCCTCTGGTTAATTTTTTTGCTAGGCTGATTCATGGGTGTACCCGTGGTAATAAGGCTTTTAAGTGATACTGACTGTCAGTGTTCTTGAATAAAATACTTAATTTTCATGAAAACAAACGGGCTCCTCTGTGATATCACACCCATCATTAGTAAGTAGGGCCTGATGCTTGGGTGTTATTTTGCTGTGTAGTTCTGATTTAAACCTTTCTCATGAAGTAGTGATATCTATAAATACTTGAGGAGAAACTTACAAGTGAAACCCAAGGTAGCTCATGGTAGTGACTGATCTCATCTAAAAGTCTGATCCTGTTTGTTTCTAAGTGACTTGACAACCACATTTGGTTTTTGCACTAGTGGAAAAAATATGGGTTTTATTTCATTAACATTGAGAAGTGCATAATTATATTCCATCTGAATTCTGAGACAGTCACATTCTGTAAGGACCCTAACTAGGTAGGGGATTTAATAATTACTGTCATATAGCTGAACAAAATATTTATGTTCTACTCTCTATAGTGTGCTTCTGTATAGTGTGTCATCTTTTTTTTTCCTTAGTAGTAGTTAATGAAATAAATTTTCCTGAATTATGTGCTTTATGCTGTGTTTGACATAGAAAGCATCCCTATTACAAATATCAAAGTATAGCTATTGTAAAAACAGCAGCAGCTTGATGAATTGGAAAAACATATTTATAATTAAAGATGAAATATAGGAAGATGGCAAATTAGATGTTTTTAGAAAGGTATCTAGTAAGTTCTTGGAAGCTTTGGGTCTGTGATTTTGTTTTCCTGGCTATTGATGGCTGGAATATACCACTGTTCTCAAGTATATATTTTTTATCATTCCAAGAAACATTGCCTTATATTAGCTACTATTTAAAAAAAAATAGAAATCATTCATGCAAAAATATCATTTAACATATGCACCTCAATGATAATTGAATTTATTCAAATTAGGGTATGGTGATTGCTGAACTTGTAAGATTAAATCTTTCCTATTTTAAGAGGAGATTAGACAGATCAAACACCTTCGTTCTTACCCTTGTTGATTAATGGGCTATATTTACACAAGTTTTAGTTGCTTTAAAGCACAGTGTCAAAGGCCATGTAATTCCAACTTGGAAATATGCTAGAAATATCAATCCTGTCATAGGACTTAATAGATAAATTCTCCTGCTGAATCAATGCAGGTAAATATATTGTGGCGAACTCAATGGTGAGTTTGGTAAATCAGTGCATTTTACAGATGAGAATACTGGTAGAGATAAGATGAACTAAGCCCTTGGGAAAATGTTTGTAAGCAAAAATATCAGTTAGTTTACCTGTTGTTGTTTGTTTGTTTGTTTGCTAGGATGCCTTTTTTTTTTGTGGCGATATGTTTTATTTATCATTTGGCTGTAAAACTGTTTCCACACTTAGAAGAGATATGAACCATAGTTACTTTGCTGTTTTGTGAAACACATACTGTCTTGTATTGTTTCTCACATTAGGAAAATATTTATTTTTAGACTGTTTATACTGTATGCCTGATTGAAGACCTGTTTCACTCATTTTTGATAATGAATCATCGTGCCTTAAATTTATAGTATCAAGTCTATGGACCAATTTGTTCATTTTAAGGTGTTAATTGCTTTAAATAGGATGATGAATTCAGAGGAAGAAGTGGATAGTGTGTTGACCCACTGTTAATTCAGAACTGAAAATGCCAGCAGGTAAGATTATTTTGTGTTTGATTTCTAATATGTATATTATAATCAAAACTAGATGCAAATATTAGGAATTGTTTCTGACTATAAATGTATAGTGTTATATTGACTTAGTTTTGAGACAGTGTTCCTAGCTAATTTTTAAAGTGTGTTTAATTTTTTTGGAGGGAGGAGCGGGGAGGAGGGGCAATTTTGCTTCCAATGGTAAACATTGAATAGCTGAAGATCCTGGAGCCATTTTTAGTGATAGGCAAAGTTACATTTTCCCATCTTTGGCTCCAAGTGAGCGCACCTCACTGGAGGAGCCGAAGCACTTCGCCCTTGAAGCATTGGCTCGATGCTTGTGGCAGCATCAGGGTACACTGAAAGGCAGCGCCTCAGCCTTGGCTAAGGTGAAGTCCATGGGCACTCCTGCCTGTTCCTGCCCCGTCTCAGGGAGCTACCACTGCCCCTCTGCTGTGCGTGAGAACCCAGCACTGCCCTTGCTAGCCTGGAACCTATCACCTACAGCAGGATTATTTGCATGGGGGCTTTGCACAGTGTTGTTGCTGTGTTATTTTCCTGAAGTGTGCTTACATTGTCTGTGAAAATTCTTAACTGAGTTCAAAATGAATTTCTTAGTAATATTTTCCTAATAAAATAATTACTATATATTTCAATTTTAAAACATGATTAGGCACTGTTTTAGTAGTGGTGATTACTGAGCAGATCAGCTACCGTCTAGCTTCTTTTTACAGTTGAAAGTGAGGCAAAGGCAAAAACTAAAGTTCGTTTTGAGGAAATTTTCAGAAGTCATGCTGGCCTAACAGAGAAAAAGAAGTCAAAGAAAAAGAAGTTTAACTCTCAAGAGGACATTGTGGTGAGTTTGAACACATCCAAGTTTTGTTACATGCAACTGTATTTTGCATAGTTGCAAAATACTTCTCAGTGTTGTGCATAATTCTAGCTTGACCTAAAGAATTCTGAATTGGTATTTGCATGAATATCTTTTCTTTTAATGTTGCATGTCTTTCAGTATGCAACATAATGTCCAAAATACAACATAAAAAAGTCAAAGTTTTTTTTTGTTGTTGTTGCTTTGCTGGCTTGTGTGTAAGTACAGGGATAAATTCCTCCATAGTTATATTTATTTTTTTGTTGAAACATGAATTTTTAACTATGTTTTGTAATTATGGTGTAAATGTTTTTGGACACATAATGTTCATAATGTATGTTCATAGCCAACTGCATATCACTTGGACATCTGAAGATGACTTTGGTTTTAAAATTGGTTTCTACACCTTTCCAGAAAAGACTTTCTTTTAAAGTTGTGGTGAACTGAATAGAACGTTAGTGATGCACACACACACACATGAAGAATTGTTTTGGAATCTGCATTGAGCAGTAGGCCCAGCTTTTATTACAATTTTGTTGTAGCAGTAGTTTTATTATAATTAAAACTTTTTAAAAAGCAAGGACTTTGGAGTAGCATGCATTCAAACCTGATGCTTCTCATTTGGAACATTTAAAGTCTGGCAAAATTGTAATACCTAAGATTGATATTTTCCATGTGGGTTTTTATATTCCAGTAGAATTTTTTTAAAAGTTTAAGCAAGTACTTAAAGTGCTTAAGCATTTCTTAGTCATAAATAAATGTTGGCAGTGGAAGGAGATGATGTTGTCTTGCTGATTCGGTTTCAGTTTGGTCAGTTCATAGGCTTCATTCAGCCCTTTTGCGTTTCACACGCCTTGAAAATACGTGAAATCTATCAGTGCTGGTTATCCTTGTGTCCCGTGTGCACATCTAGCTTTTCTTAAATTAGTAAATGTTCCCCATCATGGTCCATCTGCAACTTGAAACCTGAGTTCTGGAACTGCCCGAGTTCACTCTGATTCTAAACTAAAGAAGTGCTCCCAGGCATTATGAGAGCATTCCCATCCAGTCGATTCTGCATTCCCTGCACCCATGTCCAGAGGGCCTGCTGAGAAAGGAAATGGCCTCGCTGGAGTGGAAAAGGCTGCTGATGGTATCAGTGCGGCAGCAGAAGTGTTGGGACAGCTAAGGATGAAGGAGTTACAGATAGCAAAGATGGTGATAGCAGTTGTTGCAAGTAAAAGACCTGATTTGGTCATTCAGTAGCAAGAAATGAGAGGGTTGGGTGGGGGTAGACTCGAAGCATGGCTGAAATGAGCTTTTCCTTTTGAACAAAGAAAAGTGGAGCCATGGGGTGCAGTCAGAAAGCGAAATTGTTAATATCCCTTCCAAACACAACAGTGTGTTTATATATATGTCATAGTTATACCTCCTGCTACTAGATTAATATCAAATTAGGCAATGATTTAACATGTCTAAAGTCAACGTTAAAATTATTTAGCTTATTTCTACTTGATTTTCATATTAGAGAAGAGATTTTATTTATTTTTAAGCAAGAAAATGTCAGTGATGGCTTCTACGAGGTAAAAAGGCAAAAATATCTTTCTTAGGTTGCAGCCTGGCAATGTTACACAATTGAATGGGTGCACATTGATAGCTAAGTTTTAGGTTTTGAGGCAGGATTTTATCTATGGGTGTATCTACTTGAAACTTTTTTCTTCCTACCTCGCTGAATCCACTATTTCCCTTTCTTCATAAAGCCTTAGGTGACAGTTTGTAGTCTTGAGTATGATGAGGGCACCAATAACAAGAGTCTGTCTCCTGACTTGAAAGCTCTTGCAAATTTTCTTTGGGAAAACATGGACAGTTTGTAGTTGTGTGGGTTTTTTTTTTTTTTTTTTTTTTTTTTTTTTTTTTTTTTTTTTTTTTTTTTTTTTTTTTTTTTTAAGGTTAGTTCTATCCTTTAGCTTCTGCCTTAGATGTAAGAAACCCTTGCTGAGCTTTGAGACTGTAGAAGTTTCTCAGATCTGTTTTGTGGTCTGTATGTTTGCATGGGCTGGCATTCCCTGAGTAATTATGGAAATTGAACAAATGATATTTGGTGCTTTTTGTGATAGTGTTTTATTTCGTTATAAGATTTTTTTTCTAAAAATCAGTTTACTGTAACTAAATATAGGCTGCTGTTATTCATATTGGGTATTTGGGGATGAGTGTGTTTATAGATCTGTAATAGGTGTCAGTAAATATTTTGAGCAAGACTTTGCAAGAACTAACTTTCTTTGAGGAAATGATTCTTGCATATCAGGGTTAATCTAGAAACATGATTTTTATGTTTTGTATATGCTGTTTATTCAAGAAGTGCATATGATGATCTTCTTGTACAGTGTTTGTGAAAAAGTATAAAAGGAGTCTTATTTGAATTATTAACACATCTCTTAAAATGGAAGAAGGATCTCCGGTAGATTGGGAAGACATATTTATTGAGAGAGGAAAAATATCTGGACAAAGAAAAGATTGAATGCAGATACTTAATTTTTCTGGATATATTTGTTTTTATTTGCATTCATAATGCTTTAAGGCCTTTCATCTCAACACTCCGAAGAGTTTAAGACAACAGAGTACGTAAACCTAGGTCACCTAATCTGTAAAATAGCAGAGATCTATGTGTTAAGCTCTTTCCAGAATCCAGTCTTAGTTTTTGTGGTTTTGTGTTGTTTAGACATTGGAATAGTTGGAGGAAGGGAGGCAAGAAGGGAGGAAAGTTTGCAATTTTTTTCTTAAAAGAAACACAAAGAATGGGTAAAAAACAAATGTGCTCACTCATATGAATCACTTTTTTTTTTTTTTTTTACATAGATTGGTTTTCAATTGAGTGTTTTGTCAGTCTGCTAAGAGTAATGTATTTTTTGATTTTTTTTTTAAAGCAGTTTCCAGTAAGATCTCAGTGTCCAACTTCAAATAACTGTACCTGGAATCTGCTTCTAACTTGCATTTTAAATGGATATAAATATTTATTTGGGTATTTTGTGTTATTTTCAAGTCTTTCGTAGTGTGAAATCTTGGCCTGTCTTTATGGAGTAGATTTCTGTTCTTATTAGATCTGTGTGTGCGTATGTATGAAAAAATAAATGTTTTTTTCAACAACAAAGCAATAGGATGGAGTGTCCCGGTACCGTTTTTTTTCTAGTGTGAAATATCTGTTGCTTTTCAATCTGTCACTTACTAATTTTAAATAAGAAAATTATTAATGCTTGTTGTTAAACCTTAATGTAAGGTTTAAAGAAATAACACAATACTGTGTTTATCCTTAGAATGTATTTTTTTTAGTATCAAGTATGTTTTCTATTTTTATTTATAGCTTGACACCTTTAGAAGTAATGTTGATCTAGATAAAGGAAATGGGAATGGTGAAGTAATTATAAACAACACATATAATCCTGAAGAAAAGAGTTCCCGATTTACAAAAAATAGACTGAGAGAGAAAGCCTCAGTTGCAGAGAAAATCAACAATGATGTTGTTAGTAGAGAAGAGAACAAGCAGGCGAAGTTTATCAAGAAGAAAAAGAAATCACTGTTGCAAGAACAATTTAATGAGGAGGAAAATCTATATGAAGTTAATTTGGAGAGTTTTGAAAAAAAACCTAATGATTTTCCAAAGAAAAAAACAAAAAGTAAATCACAAACAGATGTACCTCATCAAGAAGGTGATAGCAAGATTAAAAATTCCTTGATGGATGTGAAAAATGTAACTGAATTAGAGGAGGAAGAAGAGCTAATTCAAGCCTATCAGATGCATGTAGCTGAGGATGAGGCAAATGTAATTAAAAAGAAAATAAGAATGAAACTTAAAGAACAGATGTCTGAATTTACCTCCACTGTTCAAAGCCATAAAGTTGTATTGAATGATGAAGTGGGCAAAAAGAAGAAAAAGAAGAAAGAAATGCCATTTTTCTGTGAAGCTGAAAAAAGGTACAGTGATAAACAGTAATCAACGCGAGTTACAGTCTTTAACAAAGTGTTTAATATTGTTTTTAAGATAGACAAAAGTTCTCTGATAAATTGTACTTGTTTTCTAAGCAACAGACTGACTGCATGATTCTATTGTGGGGAAAAAATACTATTGCCTAATATTAGTTCAGAATGCTGCCAAGATTCATATTTAACTTTCCTTAAAGATTCTTTTAAACTTAAAGAAATATATATCTTCCTTTACTATTTGGCATTTATTTTCTGTGGAATGATCTCTTAACTAATTTAAAACAATTTTTATGCATCTTTTACTGTTGAAGAGTGGTGGCCCAAATGCAGCAAATTACAATTGTTTCTCAAGAATGATTCTAGAACTGTCTGACAATTTACAGAAAAACAAGATGGGGAAAGAAATGAAAGGTTGGGGAGAGGGGGCTGTATTTTGAAGATTCCCAGGTGATGAGCTGGAGAAGTGAAGAGCAAGTTTCACATGGATTAGTAATGGTAATGAGTAATTGTATCCATATTTGTAGTGGTACGTAATTGCTGATAGTAATCTATTACATTGCAGTGCAATGTCCCTCTCAGAGCTACAGCAATACCCAGGGGAAGATGATAATGGAAATCAGTCGCCCGAAATACAGTTTGCATCGGAAGAGCAAAAGCTGGAGGAAGGCTTGGAAAAACAAAAAACTAAAGCAAAGAAAGTTAAAAGGAAAATTAAAAAAGGTTCGCCATCAAATGTTAGAATGGTGTGTTTTATTATGTGAGACTTTTTTCCTTCTTTTTGTTTCTAAGACGTTTTAATATAGTAGTAACGCAGAAATAACTGACACTGCTGTTGAAGTTATTTATGTTTTGTTTACTTGATTGTATTTTTATGCTTCTCAAAAGCACAACATTTTTGTGCTGAGCTTAATTTGTAAGGAAGCCAGTTTATTTTACTTTTCATGATATAGTTGTCCATCATGAGGGTTCATTTACCGGAAATAATTTTGAAATTGATAAATAATTTAAAATTGAGAGTGACATAATATATATATATTACGTTTAATAAATGCCAGATTTACAGCATAGTACTAAGATGCCCATCCTCATTTTGCATTTATTATTTTTGCATTTTTAGTTGCTATATATTATAAAAGGTATGTAACCACTTTTTAACTTGGTGCTCAATTCAAACATAAAAAATATTTTTTTTTCCTGCAACACAGTCAGATTTTGGAGTTCATTTCCTCAAAATGGTGTGAATGTTGAAAGAAATGAGTTCAGGAGAAGGAGGTGACGCAAAATAATTAAGCATGTGTCTATTGATAGCAGTTTGGGTAGTGGTAGCATTGTAACATCTGTCTCGGGATGAAATATTATTTTTTGACTGTTGGATTGCTGAGAGAATACTTTAACTGTTGGCTACAGAACATAGTAGCCTCTGTTTACTTTGCTCCTTATTCTAGAAGAAAACACAGAAGATGTTGCAGAAAATGTAGAGGAAACGAGCAGTTCAGAAATTTCAAATCAGTCTAAATTTGGTTTTGATGATGACCGTGTTTTGGGAGTTTATATCCATCGAACTGATCGACTTAAAACAGATCTGCTCATATCTCATCCTATGGTTAAAATCCATATTGTTGACCAGAGAACTGGATTATATGTCAAGAAGAATCATAGGTGAGTGTTTTTTTAAATAAACTGATTCTGTTGTCAATATTTCATTGATTCATCCCTAGGAAATGAAATATGAAAATAGAAATAGTGCCCAAAGTTAAGTTTGCAAGATAATTCACTAGGTTCTGCATCTCTAATGATGTATATCTAAGAGAAAACTAGAGTGATAATCTTATTTTCTTTTTGGCCCTCATAAATGCTCTTTGTTGCAGAATTACTGTGAAGGTCCACATTTTTGCAGCCTGGTTCATTCTGTCGTCTTTCCAGACACAAAAAAATTCCCAAATCTCAAAATATTTCAAAGCAAAAATTCATGTGGCCATGTGGCATAAATAGCATTTCTCTCTCTCTCTCTTTCTCTCAGCATGTTTAAAGTGCTGAAATGAAATTTAGTTGTCCGTATTTCTCATTGTTTCTCTTACTTGTTTTAACGGTCATTTGGTATATTTATCTTGCAAACCAAATTTTAAAGTTGCATACTAGATTCTACCAGGATTATTATGCACAAATTTAGATACAGTAACTTAATTGTTAGTATTTTGTACTTAAGCCTTTGTTATTTCTACATGCACGGTCAATTGCCTTATATTTTGTGTAAAATCAGGTGAATATATCTTGCGTGTTTGTTTGTTTTCAGTAATTAGATACTGTTTCATTTGAGTTTTTTTTAAGGCATTATAACAAATGTAACTGTTTGGAAATTTTCAAACAGCAAGAGGAAAGTTTCATCTTACTATGAACAAGAGGGAATAGAGCACATTCTTCCTATTATGACACAGCCATATGATTTCAAACAGTTTAGATCAACGCTTCCGGAGTGGGAGGAGCAAGTCATATTTAATGAGTGTTTTAGTTATTTTATTCAAAATACTGAAGAAAGCCCTAAGGTTATCCTGTTCTTTGAGGTAAGGATTAAGTATTTTACATCAGATTTTTGCATGTTATAATTTTCTGGCTATGCTTCTTCAACAGAGTCTATTTAACTGACTGGGTTTTCTTTTTCAGTTATATTGGATTAACAACGTAGCCTTAAAATTAAACACTGTGTGGAAATACCAGAAATGATACTGGTGTTAGATAAGACTGGTAGATACCAGTGTAAGATAAGCATAAAGAAAATTATTATGAATTGTTTTGGTTCTAATTCTAATTGACCATTCTAATTGACTCAGTTGAGAAACTTCTGAGAAAGACTGGAATAATTTCCAGAGCAAGAACAGCATACAGAAAGGTTACAGGTTGCCTATTTCAAATTTTTGAAATACAAAAAATACTTATCAGCATCTGAAAGATGGAGCTTGCCTGTAGCAACACCTCTTTTCTCTTGTACCAATGAGGAAGCTTTTGTCTTGTTTTCCATTAACATTATAGACTTCTGCTTTTCCTCTCCTGTTCTTTACACAATAATTACCACTTCAACTCCAAATAAATTTGTGTTTGTACGAAAAATTATAAGGTTTTCAACATGTTTCTGAGCTTTAAGTATTTCAATACTTATAAAGAATGTATACAAGAGAGATTCTCTAGTGTTAACTTAAATGGAAACGTAGTACAATGAATATATTTTCAATCCCTGTTATTTATATTTCAAATACATTGTATATACAGTATTACCAGATGTTTCTTTACATTCTATGATACTCTTAAATGTGCATATTTATAGAATTTATATTAGTCTCTGGTTGCTTAGTACAAAAGTAATTATGGTTGTGTAGAAGAATCTTCCTGGAAATAATGTTGGAGCCAAAAGTATGACTACACTGGCAGCCAGTTATTTTGGTTACTTCAATGTGGTGTTTGAAATACAGATTGGGAGACACCATTACTCCAAATTTTTATATACCATATAGACTTCCAGGAGTGTCTAAATATTAGAAGATTCTTGTTACAGACCAGAAAAAATCCAAAAAAGAATTGTTCGTAGTTTGTGAAATTAGAAGACGAAAAGTAACTCTTTGCCTTTTCTTAGGTAACCATATAGGTGTTGTTGGTGAACTGTCAAGGATTAATGAAATTTGCATATGAAATCAGTGAATGATGTCTCTCTTTTCTAGCAACTTTTTCCCTTTTTTTTAAGAGATAAAGTGGGAAGTTTTATTTTTTTTAAGAATTGTTTAATCTGTAGTCGGTTATAAGCAGCCATCAGATGAATGCAGTGTTAGTTCTAGTTCTTTCCTTTAGGGGAAGAACTGTTGCTTTTGTAATTGCCTAGAACTACAATCTGTTTAACTTAATAAATCACATCTAGAATATTTTAAGTAGTATTTTTCTATTATTGTGAAGTTATATATTAATTAGAAATATGCTTTTATTCCCACTTATGCTTGCAGATTCTTGATTTTCTAAGTATGAGTGAAGTAAGAGCCAACTCTGAAGTACAAATTCAGGAATGTGGTTTCCGAAAAATCTGTTGGGCATTTCTAAAGGTACTATGAATATTAAACAAAAAATTACAAATATTTTTGTAAATGTTATATATGTTTTTATATATATTTGTATATTTTAATTTTCTATCAAGGAAACTGTATTAAATGGGGGGGAAGGAGGCAGATTTGAAAGATGGTCTTCACAGGATTGATAGTCCCCTGAGATTTTGGTGATTCTAGGAAGTGTTGACTAAAAAAAAAAGAAAAAGAAAAGAATATAACGTGGGTGGATATGAAGTGTATTTCAAAAACAGGCTGTGTTCTGCACTTTCATCGTAGTGTTCTTTTCATGGGGATGGATATTTAATGCACACCTACTTCATTACCACTTTTAGGAATGGTAAATTGCCCCGAGGGGAAGTGTACTTTAGAATTTAGGCTATAGTTGTTTGATTTAGTAATAATAAATGTTTTTTATTAGTTTTATGTCAATACTGGTTTTTTTTTCCTCTCTTAATCATCCTTTCAGCTGGTAGGTGCAAATGGAGTTCTAAACATTGATGGAAAACTGCGTCTGCAGTTGTATTACCCACCTCCAAGACCTCCAAGGATCAGTTCACACTCCAGTGTTGTTGAGGTTTATGAGTGGTGGGCAAAATGTTCTAGAAATCGCTACCCATCAACTTTATATGTAACCATAAGAGGCATAAAACTGCCAGAGCATGTAAGTTAAGTATACATAAATGTGATCATTCTGTAGATGCTAGTAGTTCTACCCACTGTTTATGTGTATATGCATATGTGTGTATACAACAGCTGTATCTATGTAGATGATACAGGATAGCCAGTATGTTATTTCAGAGCATTCTGTTTCCTACATGTTAAAGCTTTCCTTAAATCTCTGCTGATGTTTAATAAGCAGACTTACAGGATATTGGAAAGTATATATGCTTCTCCTACAATTAAAATGAAAATTGTTATCAATCCTGTTCTGTCTTGGCAACACTGGCACATAGTTTGTTGAATACACAAAGCTTGTAATGCCTTCTGGTATCATGAATGCATTTCACTACTTAAGCAGAGTCTTCGATTTGAATGCAGAAAAATAATGTCACTGTCACATTTAATAAATACACAGATAATGTCATGTCACATTTACATGCCCAAATACTTTTTTTGTACAACGTCCTTACCAGGTGGAAAAACATTACTAATTTTTAAAGGGAGATAGTTACTGGAAATAGAAAAGTATTTATAATTTGAAAAAACTTTATTATGATCTGATTGAGACAACTTTCTGACTTGTTGGTTACATTAAACGTGTATGTAAGGCTTTTTTCCAAACTATTTTGCAATTGAAAAAAATTGAGATGCATTTCATTTTATGTGAAAAGCACTGTTACTTTTTTTTCAAACTTCACACTGTTCATTTTGAAATGTATTTTTCCCCTAATATTTCATGTTATTTACCTGAAGGTTGATCCTTCTTCCCGTTCTATGATGGCAGTTCAGCAGGAGCAAGGTAGTGCAACATTCTGTGAACTACAGAATGAGGGACCTAAAAAAACAGGTGAACCACTTCCCGAGGAGAAGAAAGAGCAATTTAAATGGACACGATTGCCTGGACAGGTGGAGTATTTTGATTTTTATAAATACTTAGACTTACTATCTAGCTATACAGTTTAAGTGTTGATAGTTGTTTCTGAACTTATTTTAAAATTAAGGAAATGACTTTGGTCTTAGACTTTTAGAAATTATTGTTTGTTAGAAATAAAATCTAATGGAACAGGATTAATGCAAACTCAAAGGGGCCTATATTCTATGACACAATTGTCTGTTGACCAGATGGAATTTTTGCTTTAAATTTGCTTGGGGTATCAGTAGCTCTCTAAAACCTTTGCATGACAAGAGCTGCAAATGTGGTTTAATCACTGGATAATTAGTGTTCATAACTGAGTGAAGTCATAATTCTTACCTGAAAAACTAGGTTTGTCGCATACCCAACAAGCACCTGTTTTCGCTTCGAGGAGGAGATATGGGCTGTTTCTGTATTCGGTTCTCTCATGATGGGAAAACACTGGCAGCAGCATGTGCAGGAAGGAATGGCTATCCCATTGTTTGTAAGTTAAAGACACATTCTCCTTCCCTCTGCCCCCAATAACTCATGTTGATTGGAATTAAAGGAAAAATGGTATTTTTAAAAATATAGTTTAGACATTTTGTAATTTCATTTTTTTTTTTTTTTTAATGTGTGTTAAGCATTCTTTGGAAAATGTTCTGGTTTTAACAGTTGGCTTTTGTACGTGGTAATATACACACAATTTAAGGCCACAAAATCCTCCCGCTTCTGCACAGAGTTCTCATTGAAGCAGAAACTCAGATTGCGCCCAAAAATATGTTTGCTGATTATGAGGTTTAACGGGGCAGAACTTTTCAGTAACACACTCCACCACCATGAGATTTATGTAAGTCTTACTTTAAAAGCTGTGATACCTGGGCATAGTGACATCTCCAGAGAGACTACTGAAGGCTGCCACTTTCCATATTCGAGGACAGTTCATCTGGAACTGCAGTTATTCCATGTTATTTAAACTTGGAGGATGCTTCTCACAGATGTCCGAACTGTATAGTACTGGGACTCAGCATAAGAGGAGATTTCATTATAGAGAACAGTATTATAATTGCATGAGAATAAACGTTTAAATGCAAGGTGCAGTAAATTTATATTGCTTTGCCACAGAGCAACAGAAGATGATCTCTGTGTTACTAATTTTCTAAGACTGTTCAGGTAGCAGCCAAAAAAACCCTGTAATCTTTCTCTAGTTTAAACGAGGTGGAACTGATTTCTTGAGGATTAATATGTTAGTGGCAACCTGATACCACTAGGTGGAAGTATGTGCTTGCCCTGCATGCATGTCTAGCAAGTATTGATCTGTGCAAATGAGCAGTTGAAGGAAAAGTAGTTGACTTATGTTAGTGGAAACATAGCCAAGGTCTAAACTAAACTTTGCACAAATACTGGCATATAACTGATAAATACTGCTGATAAATACTCATTTATTTATTTATTTTAATTTTCACTAGTGTATGAAATTCCTTCTGGACAGTACCTGAGAGAATTTTATGGTCATCTTAACATAGTCTATGATCTCTGTTGGTCAAAAGATAATCAATGCCTTCTTACTGCATCTTCTGATTGCACTGTCAGGTCAGTATGACTGAAATGTTCTGGAAAATAGTGTCATAAGCACAAAACCAAAAGTAGTCACACTGTGGTGTATTTCTACAAGTAACTACTGCTACTGTACTGGGAGACTTTAATTAAAAATTATTGCAGTGTGACTTTTATAACAGTTGGGCTGTATTTACTAAATGTATATATGTTTGAGAGAGAAGTTTTTCTAGTAACTGTAGGATCTAATTTGATAGCACAGTACAGCACCAAAATTTATCACTTAATGTTTCAAGAAATCTGTAGGATGTATTATTGAAGAAATTATCATATTATTAATGCAATATTGGTATACAAATTTGAACATGAGGAAGAATATTATAAATCAAAGGTTCATGTAATGTATTGAAATTGGCACATTGTAAGTATGTATGTAGTTAATTGGATTTTGGGATAGCCAGCTAAATAATTCAAGTTAAATTACTTTAATATTGTGGTATTATTTTTGAAACTCAATGCTTATCAATTTTTCTATATAAAGAAAAAGTATGCTTTAATGCACTGTAAATGTTGAAAATATATGTTTGAGGCTTAAAAGAAAATGTTCCAAGCTATAGAAAATAAACCAGGAAAAATATGGTTATAACACCACACAGTTTTATTAAGAACACTTCATAGGTTTTCATAGAGGGTGGTTTTTTTTCTTCTTTTGAGTTCTTCAGATCCTATCTTTTGTTTCTGTTATGCATCTTATAATGCTACAGGCAATTGCGTAATTAAAATGCTAGAGGAATTGTTAAATGATACATTCTGTGTGTGGAACTGTTTTTATTTTTGTTTTTCCCACTGATTACTCCTTGCATGTGGTGATAAAAGAGTATTTTGAGTGTTTGTCCATTCATGTTGTTTTTGCTTTAGATGCTAATAAAACAACAATTTTTGATACTGAAATTAATACTAATTCTAGCCAGTCATATATACACACACCCATGCACACACATATGTAGTATATATACATGCAGAGATAGAGAGAGAGAAGGCCTGAATGTTCCGTAGGTTTTTTTTCAGTTTGTGGTAGCAAGATGCAGCTTTATTGGCTTGCCTCCTTTTCAGTGTGCTGTGCGTCATCCCAGTATGATTTATTAGTTCTTATATTGCTTTTGCATAGTCTTAAGTACTTTTTTTTTTAAAAAAAAAAAAGAAATCGTAAGTTCAAGCAAGGTATTTCTACACTATTCCCTGTTATTTTGTCACAGAAACATGGTAGAACTGGAGAATTAGTGGGAAAGGCACCATGCTGTTGTAAAGCCTTGTCAGTTTGTTTCCTGTGGTGCCATCCCTGTGTTTGAATTCTGAGGCAACTTGGAGGGAAGGCAGATTTGCGAAGTTATACGAGTCCTTTATATGGACATGGACAGTGTTACCTTGGAGCCTTTCCTGATCCCAAACTCAAGCTTTTATCTCCTATTATTTCTGGTTACCATTTAAGTGAATTTGATAACCTCTAGTTTTCTCCCCCCACAGCTCCTGTAATAAAATGTTAATTGACACTTTAAGCAATGATAAAACTTTTTTATAGTGAGAGAAAAAACAATTTGAAAGATAGGTTGACTGTGATTTTTGTGTATGGAGTTACAATTTAATCACTATATTTTTAGAGACTGTGTTTACAGTAGTTCTGTAGTGAACACTTCTGCATTTTTAGTCCACCTCAGGTTAAACTTAAAATTCTTCCACTGTCAACTGGAAACAATGCTTAGAAGGACAACAGTCAGAGTTCCCTTCCTTAGTATTAGCTTTGTGTTCTCTGAAATGTACCATCCACCCAGATTTCATGATCTGGGCACCATTCTTTATAATTCTTCAGGTAGAAGGACTCTGTAGTAAAATGCATAGGTGCAAACAAAAGAATACTTCCTAAGAAAAATATGAGTTTATGGCTATGGGTGTGAATGATAGGAAATAGATAAAACAGATTCAGAACTGAAGAAAATATCCTCGAGATCGCAATCAGTTTTTGGTAGGTAACTGTTCTTCAAAACCCTCTCAGCTTTTATGTATATTTAGTGATCCTAAATATCCCTCAGGCCTTTTTCTTTGTTTGTTTGCTCTGTGTGCATGTGTGTTTGTGTGGGGTTTTTTTTTCCTTTTTTTTAAGGAATGATATCCCCAAATACCTTAATTTAACTCCTGAAGGAAAGAAACTGATACATTCCTGGGAATACTTTGTGCATTTTAAAATATGCAAAATGCAAAATATCTATTTTAAATAAGATGTGATTCATGTGGTCATGAATTTACTTGAAAGAGAGAACCATAGGCAATATTCCAATTCTTGTTAGAAAATAACGTATTAAAAGAGAGATCGTGTTTTAAAAAAAAAAAAAGGCCAGGATTTGGCAGATGCCACTGTGTGTTTGCATGCTTTTGCCTCTAGCCATATTAGCACAGAATATGGCATTAGTTATATGTTGCTGTGTATGTGATGACCTTTTACAGCAACTGTTTTAAATTACTTTCCTTTTAGAATGTGGAAAATTGAAACCCAGACTACATCTGCTCTAAGAGTTTTCCCTCATCCTTCATTTGTTTATACTGCCAAGTGCCACCCAACAGCAAACTCTTTGGTTGTGACAGGATGTTACGACTCTGTGATTAGAATTTGGAATGCAAAAGTGAAAGACATCCATGGGCAACTGCTACAGGAGCTTGATGGTCACAAAACCTTCATCAACACACTCTGTTTTGATGCAGAAGGTATTTTCTCAGAGATACTTCTTTTTTGCTTTTTCTTATTTCTGTTGAAAACCAACCTAAGCATTACTAGTTAGCTTTATTTCATACTGTATCTTATAATATTTTTTTTTTTCTTCATAAAATACTATAGATAGAATAGACGATAGAATAGTTTTATCAGTGTTAGCAATGAATGAGTTAGTGTGCTGCCTTGTTTGGGACTATAAGTAAACGCAAATGGATATGTAAACTGTGATATAAATTAAGAATATTCTGGGATAGAAATGACAAGCAAACAAATGCCTTGTTATTGAGCAGTGATAGCTGGGCAAATTATGACAGTAGTTTTCATTTTAACTTCCTCTATAAGCAGTTTTTATTAGTAGCTAATATTTTGGACATGTTATGGCAAAAATAAACAGAAAATAAAGCCTAGAAGTTACTGTTCAGAGGACAAAAATGCATCAGTGTGCAGGTGGGAAAGCCTAGCAGTTATTGTAGAAATAAGTTGAGAAAAAAGGCGGATTTGGATAAATGGGAAAAAATACTAGGAAGAGGAGTATGACACTTTTTTTAAAAGATAAGTGCTTATGTGTCATATAAGAAGCCCTATGGAGAAAGAGTATTTGTCCTTGTTGAAGATACCCTCAATGAGTGTATTGAATGCATACATGAGCACTAGAATGTCTTATAAAGCTCATTGAGATAAATGTTCTTATTTTTCATGATTCTGAGAAGATGATAAAAAGTGACGAAATGTAATAAAATATTCTGCATTCCAGTACTTGACTTATTACCAACTAAAACCACTTTCACGGTATCGACTTTTGTCATGCAGTGTGAAGAAAATACATATGCACTGAATATATCATAGGAAAATAGAGGAAAAATTATTTTTACCTATTTGAAGTGTAATAGAAGAAGTTGTTTCTTGTTCATGCATCCTTTCCTTTATTTGTTCTTTTGTTTGGCATTCTTTGGTTGTATAAAGTTATTATTTTACAGGGGTCCACATGTTCTCAGGAGATAGTTCGGGTTTGATTATAGTTTGGGATACTTTTGTCAAAGGAAGTTCTCAACATCTGTTCCAACACTGGAGCATTAATAAGGTATACAAATCCCTTGAATTGTCTTTGTAATTTTTATGTGTACTTTTGTAAATCTGGTCACTTGATTTACATTCAGTTATTTTTATATGTTGTTCTTTGTTTAACTTGAAAGGTGTTCACAGAGTTAGGATTTCTGGATTGTCTTGTAACTTTCATTTTTATGTATGTAAAACTTAAAAAAACACTCAATATTTAATAATATTAGCAGATGACAATGTTAGGTTTATTCGTAAATGTTCAATCAACTTTTCTGTCATCAAGTGTGTTTCAGAAGTTCACAGACATTATCCAAGCTGTCCTGTTGTTGTGAAGTTTGATTGCTTTTAGGATATAGTGCCTTATTCTAGGAACAAACTGTTTCTTAATCAGACAGTGAAGAAAGAGGGGAAAAAAAATAATACAAGACTAAAATGAATTAAAGGATGCAAACATGAGTTTTAAAATAGAGATATTAAAATTTGTACTGCATTTTCCATTTTTTAAAATGTTTTCTGTTTTTTCAAAGTTAATGATATCCCTTAAAACAGAATTTATTATTTTATTGTCTGTTTTTTTAGGAAATAAAAGAAAATGATATTAAAGGAACTCCAATAAATCATTTGGAGGTACATCCAAATGGAAGACGTTTATTAATCCATGCCAAAGACAGTACTCTGAGAATTATGGATCTCCGGATGTAAGTAGATTTTGGTAGTATTGCATAATTTCTTCTCTTTTAAAAACTACTTAGTAAGGCTATGAGGTGCCATAAAACTATTGAGAAGAAAGTATAGAGAAAAAAGATGTCCTAATAATTAAGGATAGCAATATCAGGGTTAGGAAATGATTTCAAAACCCTGCTATATTACAGACCTTTTGTGTGATGTTGGGTAATTTCAGATAGATAGAGTATACAGAAATGCCTGGATTACTCGGGAGTTTAAGAAAGCCTGAGAATGAAGACCTTAGCCTCCTAAAGAGTAAATTATACCTTAAAAAGTGTAATCTGGGTCTAAAATAGCTCTGAAATCATAATATTTATTTATATTTTCATTCCTCATTGTTTAGACTCTAAAAAGTGTGTTTTGATGATGAAATTGAATGAAGATTGTCATCACGGAAATTAGATATTATTTATATTAAATATACCTATTATGCTGTATTGATTAGGTGGGGAAGTATTTTAACCCATTTGATGATTGTCTCGTTCCTAAAATTGTTTTGAACATACTACTTTAATAATAAGCTATGATAGCAAGACAAGAGGATTACAGAATCATGTAGTCATTGATGTTTGAATGGACTTCTGGAGTTTGTGTAGTGCAACACATCTGTTCAAAGCAGAGACACAAAGAGCAGGTTGCTCAGGATGTTGTCCTGTTGGATTTGGAGTATCTCCAGAGACAGAGAACTCTGGTCAGCTTGTTCCAGTGTTTGTTCTTGTTCACCAGAATAATGTTTTTTCTTATGTTTAGATGGAATTTCCTGTATTTCTGTTAGTGCCTGTTGCCACTTGCCCTTTCACTGGGTTCTTCTGAGAAGAGTCTGGCTCTATCTTCTTTACTCCTCACTATCAATTATTTATATACACTAGTAAGATGCTGCCAAACCTTCCCTCTGCAATGTCATGTTAAAGATATGAAACTCTTAAATGATTCATCCTGAATTTCACGTCTACCTCTCCCTGCACACACACAGAGACAACGAAAGGCCCCTGGTGTTCTACATATAATTGCCTCAGGGAAATACCTTTTAGACTCCAATAGCATAAGAAACTATTTTCTTTTAGAATGCACACGCATACACTCTTTCAGGAAATCTTATTCTTAAAACAATATATAGATTGAGTGTTTGAACTATCTGGCGATTTTCCAGTCTCATAGGCCATTTTTCAACTTTACGATAAATAATAAATTAGATTGATGATGGTAGAAGGCCAAACTATCCACATAGTATAAGAATGAAATGTATGGATTGACGGAGGGATTATGTGTTTTTTTGGT
This sequence comes from Eudromia elegans, assembly GCA_003342815.1. NCBI lineage: Eukaryota > Metazoa > Chordata > Aves > Tinamiformes > Tinamidae > Eudromia > Eudromia elegans. Next base: position 2,440,292 of record PTEX01000044.1, read on the forward strand.
TTTGTTTGTTTTGTTTTTTGAAGCTGGTGGTCTTCAATCTCTGCTGTTCCAGAAGAGTGCAGAGTTGTAGTTTGTGAGAGGAAAAATGGAGAGGTGCATTTGCCTCTAAGAAAGGGCTAGCTTTTTATAAGTTCGACTATTATTCTAAGCCGGCTTATTGATAGGGTACCCATCTCTTCCTCACCTCATCTCCCACACCTTTGGCCATATATTTCCAACATTTTCTCTTTATTAGCTCTAGAGATCTTGTGGTACAGGGTTAAGTCAGATCCGTGAAATGATCTGACAAACAATCAGCCTAAAAAACAAATGATTAGTCCTTAGTTGAATCAATTATCTGATTCAACGTGTCTGATAGCTGCCAAAATGCTAGAGAAGAAATAAGGGAGAGCCTGGGAAAATAAGGGTGGAGAGGACAGCAGAAGGACGGCTGCTTAGACCACAGCCCACAGCTGCTTTGGCTTAAGCCTATCGATAAACCATGGGTTTGGATGCCCAGCAGTGATAATTTTACACGTCAGCATTAACTGTTCTTTCCCTGCATGAGAAAAGAGGGGGTGGAGGTCACAGATCAGCATAATTTACTTTGAGTGGCAGCTGGTTGTTCTTAATTGTCTGCTTTCAACTTCCTTTTTTGATCTTTTTGGATAATGTTAGTATCTTGTCACTCAGGTATGTGATCGGGAATTTGTTTTTGATTCAGACTTCTTAGATATTCATATGCAAGTTACGTTGACATCATGTGGATTTGTTCTACACGACATTTCAAAGATACCATCTTTCCTACTCATTCAGGGAACTAAAACTTTTATTTGAGCTAATATGGTCTTGTACAGTTACCATTAAAGTATCTTCTTCTCTTGCTTGTCCAGTGATGTGTTTCTCCCAACATCTCCATGATTTCTGCGATATCAATCACGTTTTAAAAATTACCTTTTTCCTTTGACAGCTGTTGTCTCTGTTCCCCTGCCTCAAACTCTATTTACTCTATTACTCCTGTATTGGCCTCCGTTTTGATTGTGAACTCTCATATTTCTTTGCAAAATTGCTCCTCATGCTTGAGACGACTTCTTATAAGCTGGCTTACTTATGCTTTTTTTTTTTTTTTTTAATCTGATCGCAAATTTTGTTACCTAGTTCCTGTAAAATGTTTAACAGCAATTAGGTCGTTAGTACTGTGCTGACCAGCAGTATATCTGAAGACTGGGATTCCTAAGTAACAAAATAATATTAACAATAGCAATGTTAATTGTAAAGTAATTACTATTACTGCCTGAAGTGTGTTGATTGTATTACTGTTTTTTGTAGTCAGGGAGACTTTAGACTGAAGAGTTGAGAAGTGCTTTTGGGTAAATTTGAGCACTGCTGATATGTAATCAAGCTCAGGAAGCATAATGAATTTTTTTGGCAGAGCTTGGAATGATAGTGCCAGTTTGCCTGTTTTCTCCAAAGCCAAGGATCAAGAAGGTGCAAATACCTGTAGCCATACTGCAAATCTGAATATTTCTTTATTGTAGCCAAAGGCAATGATATATATATTTTGATATGTAATTTCAGGCACGTTATAAAAACCAGGGAAAAGGAAAGGTGAACAACTGCAGTCTGCAAAAAGTGGAGTTACAATAACCATTTTGAATGCAAGGTGTATTGCTTTTTTTTTTCTGATGTGCAGAGGGAAAGATTGATAGATAAAAATGTTTGGTTATTTATTATGAAAATATTTGCCACAACTTTAAACTCTTCTTTATCTTCAGCTTGGCTACAAAGAAATATATAGGTGCCACAAATTACAGAGAAAAGATTCACAGCACCTTGACACCATGTGGTTCATTCCTTTTTTCGGGAAGTGAGGATGGAAAGGCATATGTTTGGAATCCAGAAACAGGTAACTAAATGTTTTCTGTTATTAAGTGGGACTCTCAAAGCTGAACGGGTAGATTTTAGCAAGCTTTCCTGAAACATACTTGGTATGGAATAAATTTTCAGTAAGATGTTCTGACATCTTTAATCCTTTAGTCCACCTTTTTAAAGACCTATCGTTAATCCTCTTCTCTAAGATCTTATTGATGTAATTCTCTAGGGGACATAAATAGAAGTGGCATCTGTTATATCTAGCAGAAACGGAGTGCCTTAGGCTCAACTCCTTGTGTATTGCTGTCTTTTTATAAATGGATGAGGGTCTTTTAAACATTTTCATGTGTTCTGTTAAATCAGACTTTCAGTTATTTTGCGGGGAGAGGGGGAAGATATGGGAGCTAGGCTCTTGTTGAGAACAACTTTCCCCTTCTCAAGGACTTTGGAGTACAAAATTCTTCATAAATTATGCCAGAAGAATGCCTGAACTGAATAGTTTTCAAATAACTACCAAAGTCTTCCTGGGAAATTCTTTAAGTAAAGCATGTATAGATAAGGTAAAGAGAACTGTAGTCTTTGTTAAACAGTAAGGTACAAGGGGCAAAAGTGACAGCAGGAAGTAACAAACTGCCTGATTTTTGGTGGCATTATACTCTCTCCAGTTGCAGTCTAAATTTTTTTTTTAAAGTAAAAATACCTAGCTGTTCTAAAACTAAACAACAGTCCTGGGTTGAATTTCTTTTAATGTTTCCAACTAAATAAGCATACATTTGTGCCCCTGAACAATTTGTCTAAAACATTTAAAAGATAAATGTATAAAGTGAGGCTTTGGGTTTTTTTTTTAAATAGTCTCTGAGTCTTGCTTACACACTGAATCTTACTTCATTCATAATGCTGTCAAGTTAAGGTTACGAGCTTTTTTTTTTAATAATATTTTGCTCAACTTTCACTGCTGTTGCCAATGTCATATTGTGGAAATCTACTGCTAAGATCACTATCTCCTGGCAAAATGTAGGCATAAACAAATGCTGTGGAGCACCACCTTTCTGGAACTTGCTTATCAGGATAGCACAACTCAGCTAACCTGATGCATCCTCTGGGTGTTCCTGCAGTTCTGGCAACTGCTCTCATTTATCTGACTTCAAGCTGGCTTGTAGACTGCTGAGTATTTCCTTAAGTACTTGAATTCTACCTTATTACAGTTAAGTATCATATAGGTAGTGTTGCGGTGCGTCTTTGGCCTTTAAGGTAGAGAATCACTTTACCTTCATAGGGGAAAAAAGAATTTCAAAAGCATTGTCTAAATAAATATCTTTCCTCTAATGTTTTGCCACTCTACAAATTGTTGCAATTAATCAACTGCCTCAAATACATTTTCATGGAGTTAATAACTGTGCTTCACTTCTGTAGGTGATCAGGTGGCTGTATATTCTGAACTGTCCTTCACATCTCCACTTCGTGATGTTGCCTTTCATCCACATGAACACATGGTGTCATTTTGTGCCTTTGGTCAAAATCAGCCAATACTTGTGTACATTTATGATTATAAAGGTACAGTAGAAACTTTTTTTATACAACTATAAATACTTATTTTTAGAAAAATAAAATGTAATCATATATATCTGCAAGCATGGAGATCTCAAAACCCCACTGGACGAGATTCTGAGCAAGCTCCTCTAGGTTACTTGATTTTGAGCTGGGGGTTGGACTACACAGTCTCCAGGGATCTTTTCCAATTTCAAAGATTCTTTTATAATTTACCCAGAAATCTCTAAAAACAGTTAAAAATTTTATTTATAACTGACTTTGAATTTGCTTGCCTGAGACTGATCTTCCAAATCATAGCTTTAGATCTGCTGTTGTATTTTACTCTGTGTGATGCTTACAGTGTGTAATATGTGGGCAGTGCCTGCATACTTTATGGTATGTCTAGAATCCCTTCTTAGTATCAAGGTGGCTTGTGGAGCCAGACAATACGATTCTTTTGAAAATTAATTAATAGCTTAATGGAAATCTCAGCATTTTGTAATGCTGAGATGTAGTATTCTGCCTACCTTACAAGTAATTTTGAGGAGCTGTATGGAAGTGAATGCAACATGATTAAGTATAGTTGTTTACTTCTTTTTTGAGATAGATGTTTTCTATATAGATAAATCTCTTCTGTAATTATGTGACAGATAGGTTTATCCCCACCGTGTTATCTGTATATTAAGGAAGAGATGGTGATAAACTCTGCCTTTGCATTTTTGACTTTCAGAATAAAATCCAGAAGGTCCTTTGCAAGCTTCTCTGATTTTGTGTTTTTGTTGTTAGATTTAGCAGTGTCATTCTTTCAATTAAAGGCATAGTTTCAGAGTTCGTATTATATCTTAAAGAGTTTCAGAGTTCGTATTATATCTTAATGGTAGGTAATGTTACTATGATTTATACAGCAAATGATGAGTATTTATGAATTATAACTAGGTATATATTTATACAGTGAATTATATGTAATTCTTTGCTTTTATTTGTAGTATACATCTGCTCATAAAGTTAGAGTTGTCTTTGTTGTCTTTGTTGTTATTTTTAAATAACATATACTAATGAAATTACTCATATCCGAGCTCACAGTTTAGGCTATTTGTCTATTGAACTGTGTGACTTGTACAGAAAAATAAAGTGGAATGACTTCATAGTTAATATTCAGTGCTAAACTTCAGCTCAGTAAGGTATCTGCATGCTCTCGTTGCTCTATTAGAGAGCAATGGAAAATTTGTCTCACACTAAGACAACAGTTGACGGGGTTTTTTCCTCCAGACTTTGTGTAATAGTGAATCTTTAAAAAGCTAATAGATTATTTTTAATATATATATGTTTATATATAGAGATCACAGTGGTAGTTATTTCTATTGTCTGACTTGTCAACTAAGTTGCTGATGACAGTAAGATTTTGCATAGGTTGTGGTCTTTTCTCTGTTGCCTATACTAACTTTTTGTTCCTTTTTTGGTTAAAAGCACACGCTTTCAGAAGATGCTCTCACTGCATTAGAGTTGAAAGAGTTAATCATATAGTAATACTAATTTTAGTCACTGTCACAGTTTTTAAGGGTCCAACAGTAATAGTGCTCTGCATAGATCAAAGCTTTATACACATCCTGGACAAAACTTTTCTGAAGAATCCTGTGTGAAAAATCCTGGCCTAAGACCAGAAAGTAGCAGTTCTCAAATCAAAATGTTGTTTATATGAGAGTGAGATAACTATCATCAAGAGTATCCTCTTCAAGAAGGTTAGGCTGCCTCATAAGAATGACTCTTGTTCCTGTGTATTTATTTAGCACCATTTCAGCTTATCAAGTATAGTAAGCTCGCCTGAACTAGGCTGAAAAAAGTTGTAGCTCAAAGTATACCTAGCAAAAGGGCTCACTTAAATGGATTGCAAGCTATATACTTCTTGCTTTTGAAAACAAAACAAAACAAATTTCCTCCCTTCTTCACAGAGAGCAGCAATGTTTATCAACAGTAAAATAAAATCAATTCTGTCTGACCAGTTACTGAACACAAATTAATGGAAGGGAGATATCGTTATTGCGAGGGTTGTCAAATGTGTTATTCTGAAGTTCTCCCAATAGTGCTATTATTAGACTTTGATGGTCTTTCAGTAAAGATGTGACTGGATATGACAGTGACCATTCACATTAGTTGTTCTCTCTCTCTTTTTTTTTTTTTTTGTTTGTTTATCTTTTTAATACAATTTAAGCTTTTGTCTGACATGAATATTGTTTATTTCTACAGTTGCACAGCTGGAAGCTGAAATTGTAAAAGATCTTAGTTCAACAGTTACCACAGCTGCACCAAGAGGACCACAAATTTTTAGCAATTTTTCTGAAATTCCTACACAACAGAGTTCAACAATGTCTCCAGCAGATCAGTTTGCTAGCGTTGCAAGAGCATCAATGAGAATGCAGAAGGTGAAACAAAAACTTGATTCTGTTACAGTAAGTGATTTTTTTCTTTTGTTTTGTTTTGTTTTTGTTTTCCTTTCAAGGAACATGTAGTTTCCTTAGTCACTGCTCATATTCTGAGACATCACTCTGTAACATTGTATACACATATATATATACACACACATATATACATACATAATGGGATTTGTTCTTCTGGAAATTAGTGTATGTCTCACTAGTACTAATACACTTAAAAGTAGCTATTCGGAAGAGATTAATGATATAAAGCTAAGTTGGTTTTGTTTACAAGGTTTCAATGGCAGAGGATTCTTTTATTAATTCTTATTTCCATTCATATGATGTCCTACCCAGACCATTACTGCTGAGCTTAATAAATTATGTCTTTTTTTTCTGGACTATTCATCTTTGAAATGCGGGATATTCCTGAACTGCACCCTGCAGGTCTTAATTGCTGGTTCAAATGACATGAACTATGTTTGGTTTTGTGTTTCTTACTTTTCATTTTTAAGTTCCTTTGAGTATATATTAATTTAATGTAGTTTTAGATTTTCTCTGCATTATTAATTACCAAAGCACAAAAGGAGCAGATTTTGATTAAAGCAGTTGATGAAAGCAATTCTTGCTAGGGACCTGTACCTACACTCATCATGCTTCCAGGATTTTGCTTTGAGCTAGGTGTAGTCTCATTGCCTGACCTGAAAATCCCAGCTGTGCCTGTGGTTTGAAATGATTTAAAGCTATCTCAGAGCTAAGCAGTTTGGAGTAAGCAAGTGCATCATGAGCAGAATCCTAATCGAGGTCTCTGACACCATCTTCCAAAGCCTCTTCTTGCAGACTGTATGTATGGGAGATGTCAGAAAGCAGTGTCTCTACTGTGACCACTGGCCTTTGAAGCGGGGGAAAAGCAGAACCCTAGCTCTGCTCAGGGAGTACAGCCAGGAAGGTTGGTATTAGGCAATGAAAATGGACAGAAGACATCTCTTGTGGTAATGTCTATTCCTTGCTTGTTTTTCCAGCCCACACTGAATGCCTTGTCTATCTGCGTTCCCATTTTGTGATGATTCCTGCTGTAGACTCATAGCATATGAGATGCGGTAGAGCATCCCTTTCCATCCTCCCTGGGGTACATGATGTGCTGCTGATATCACATGCATTGATAATCCACTGAAACTAGGAATAAAAGGAGCTCTGTACTCACAACCTCCTGCCTCCTCAAACCCAAGCTGAGGAGCAGAAAGGTGTGCGAGTGGAGGGTGAGGACTGTGCCATCGGTGTTTAATGTTAGTATTAGATGAGGGGCAGGGAGCCATTACAACTTGCCATGCTTATTAGAGTGCAGAGGTGGGGAAATAATCTCTATGAGAAACACAGCCTCAGCCTCCTGAAGCCTTGCATCCCAAGTAAGTGGAAACCACTGCAGCCTCTACTAGTCTGCACTGATAGTTAGGGAACTGTGGATGGGATTTTAATTGCATGGTACTGATACCATATGGTCAGTCTCTGTGCTGTTGTTAAAGTTCTAGCAGCCCTCCAGGTCGACCCAAATCTTAATCACCTCTTTGCAGTCCCAACACTAATCCTGTGGTTCCATCTGAAGGTTTGGATATTCCTTTCTTCTCTTCTACCCTAAGAAGCTGTGTAAGAAGACGTTATACATGCATACCTCATTTGAAATCATGAGCCCTGTCACGGGGAGCTGTTGATGAGATCTGCAGTGGGGATAATGCAGAAGCGAAGTCTGGGAATGCTGATGCTCCTTCATGGGATATTTTTAAGTTCCGAGAACAGGACGTTCAGAGCAGTGCAGGTGGCTTTCTTCCTCTAGACTCTTCCATACAATAGTCATGGGCAGCAGGCTTAGTGCTGTCATCCCACCCAAAGATATGTTCAAGACCTATCTAGTCAAGGCGGTTCTCCCTAGTCTTCAGAAGGACTTTGTCTTTTGAACTTTAGGCAGCACTGATCATTCGGCCTCTCCTATTCTTTTTGATGAATGACTTTCCTATAGCACTACCACTAGATTGTCCTGCTACCCTGGAGGTCTGGGCTACTCTAGTCTGGCTTGTTGAGTCCTGTTGTTCCTTTGAGGCATTGGGTGGCCCCTTGTTGGGTAGCTGAAGCTGAAGAGGTTGACGTAACTAAATTAAATAGCAGTTGGAAAGAGTGATAGAAGAAACAAAAGCTGTAGCAAGGGAGAGTGATGGCAGAAGGTAAGACTTATAAAGAGGAAAAGGTCACACTGAGGCAAGACTAAAGTTGCCTAGATTAAGAAGGAGCAAGAGAATCACAAAGATTCGAGGGCTGATGGATGAAAAGGTACAAATGCCATTGGTTCTTCATGGAGTGTGAGAAGTGCTTCAGGGTGTAAGGGAATGCTTGACAGTTCAGGAGCATTTGCACTCCCAGGAATATTTCATGATGGCGTGACCCACTCACTGGTCTGGATTCTTATTCCCCGATAAGGATCACATTGCATCAGACGCACACATCTGGTGTTGTTCTGATATGCAAGAACTGGGTTTCTTCTGGATAAAACTGAACAGAAAAACTATGCGGTGCAAAGCAGTGCACAATAAATGGGAATGACTGTTGGATGCACTTGAAAGATGTGTTACTTCTCCATGTTAAAATACTAATGTAGATAAATGTATCCTTAGTTTCCTTTTCCTGAAAAGATAACACTTAGCAAAATTAGCAATGGATTGAAATATTGCTCAATTCTGTTACACCTGGAAATGTTTTACAACATGACTTTTCAGTGAATCACAGTTGATGCTTCTATCCTGCCTTGCAGGCACAATGCAGGAATAAAATTTTTCTTTGACGTTGGAATTTTGTGAAAGGTTTAAGTCATTGCACTGCATGAATTTACAGCTTATAGTAATCGTTCTTCTACTTAAGGTTTACTTAATTCAATCTGTCCAGCTGTCAATAATTAAGCAAAAATAATTATATGGCTGTTGTTTTTTTGAGAATTGCACACCTAACTTTGTGCCTTTAGAATTCCAGTGGAGTGGCACACTCAGATGAGAAAGCAGTGTAATTAAACTAGTAATTCCACTTGTAGCAGAACATGTAAAGCTTGGTTTTCTGTGATTTTCATTTGTGTCTTTTTTCTTTGTGAATTTTGTCATATTTAGTCATGTTTGTCTGCCAAATTTTGCCAACCCTTCTGTTAATGTAGAGACTTATTTAGGCTTTGTTTTCTAGTATACCATTTCTTTTAAGGAAACTTTAAAGGACATAATACCTTTGAGATCTATTTTTCCTGTTCAGCTTGACTGATATTCGAATGAGAAATGTTTAAAACATAATAGGAATGGAGAAACAGATGTACTATCAAGGTAAGCCCAGAAACCTCATTTTGTTAGGAAATTCAGGATAAATGTTGACTGTGAAGTACTTAAAAGGAAAATTAATAAAAACATACACATATTGCCAATAACATTACTTCCAGAACTAAACACAGTAGTTATTTCAGGACCAGTTTTAATAAGCTTTGCAATTACAAATTTTGGCCTTAATCAGCATGTTGAAATGTTACATGTTTGACTTGCTCTTTGATTGTTCTCCATTCTCCATTTGTGACGACATTAATAAGCTCAGTAGCAAGTGTTAGTTAAAAAGTACGTATACTGTTATTTAAAGATGCTATCTTTTTTAATTGATATCTTTTTAATTTTAAAAATGGACTCAACTTTTTTAACTTAAAACACTTTTCTGTAATGATTTTTTTAATCTCTTAACTTCCTCTGTAATTATTAATTTAAATTTTTAAAAAATTATATTTGAAAGTGAAATAATGCTTATTTACGCAAGTACAGTAGTTATACTTAGTTTTTCCCTAACATCTGTCCTACACAATTTGATGACAAAAATCCATGGCTAAATGAGGATGTCTTATATTTAAATCCTGAAAATATATCGACTTTTAAGTGTAATTTTCTTACTCATATGTAATTTGAATTCTCATGCCTGTGCCTTATCACAGATGTGTAGGGATCACTTTTTGGAACAAACAGGCTCGGGACATACCTGGTAGACAGTAAACGTGGCCTGAGTCAAGCCCGGACTCGTGTTTTATGAGACAAAGGTATTGGAGTCTCTGAACAGCAGAGAGATCTTAGTGTATTTTATATATATATATATATTTATCATCAGTAACCAGTGGGTATAGAAATAACTTCCAAGTGCCATGCTTGGAAGTCTGCACCTTAGACATCTGATTTGAAAATGTGATGTGACTAGATGACAATTCGGTTTGTTACATAGAAGTAATTTGTTTCTATATGGACTCTAGCTTTTGTATTATGAGTAGTGCCTCCTTTCCAGGTACTTTTATAAGCAATCTGTTTGTTTGTTTTTCTTCTTGCTACCTAAACAGGAACTTTGATGAATCATAGAGAAGTTATATTCCCATTCTTACCCAGGAAGTATGCAATTAGAATAAGATTTGAGTACTGGGCTAAAGCTTTAGCAGTTCACTCTAGCTACTGCATTTTGCTGCGTTAGAACCTTCGTGTTGATAGTACACTGGTATCATTTTTAGAAATTCTATATGAAATTCTTTATGAAACCAGAATGGAGAGTTGGCTTCTTTGCCCCTTAGAGAAATCATGCTGTAGTGAATCTTGGCAGCAGTTGTTATTTGTCTCTGCCTCAAGGAACTAATGGTAATGTATGCTCTACTCATAATGGTTTTTAATAGGAAAACACTTAACCCACAAGTGAACACTTAACATCGCTAAGTCATCAGAAGAACTCCTAAATGGTTTTCATTCAGTGTTGCTATTTATGTGTTTAAAATTTCACTGCCATCTAGCAATCAAATACCTGTTCATAAAGTTTCATAACAAGCAGGTAACATACATTATGTAGTTAAGAAGCGTTTTAAAGATATAGAATCCTAGCTGTGACATAGTTTTGATATTTAAAAAGTACAATCATGCTATAAACTGAAAAATGCTTTTTTTAGTGTTTAAGAACAAAAACTATATATACTCTGTAGCACTTATGCTGCAATAAAGAATACTTCTAAATAATTAAAACTTTTTTTCAAGACTTGCGTAGAGAGCATTTCTTTATGGCATTGGGCTGTAGTCTCATAGTGGGTTTTTTTGTCCTTTATGAACTTTCTAATCTGAGCATTCAAAGTCACAATAGAAAACAGATAAACTCAAAATATATATATTGATAACTGAGACATGCAAGCTTTCAAGCTATGCATATATGTCAATTTTCAGCAGATGGGATTTGATCTGTAATATGTTTTATGTAACTGTGCAATTTGCAGACCTGTGAATGGATCCTTTTTCACCATACACCTACTTATATAAAAACAATTATAAAATAATATTATTTACAGAACACTAGCTGCAAATGATGAAAATATGATTGGTTGGATTTCTAGATTTTAAATGCTTGTTGATTTTTTTTCTTTTTCTTTAATAAAGTACTAGCCAAACAGTGTGGGAAGGAAGATCATGTGTTCCTACTTAGGAAATCCAGCCTCAGCCCATTTATTGAACACAGTATTTAGCCCTGGCCAATAGTAATAAGTAATTAGTTAATTAGTTCTGAACAAGAATCTGGTAAAATTAAAAGACATTTAGACAAGAGTAGACAGATTCTAGGAGGTGTGAAAGAGCTTAAATAAAAGGAGGTTTACTGATTACAGCCCACAGCTTTGCAAGGATAGCTGGAGTTGACTGAGATGGGAAATGTGATTGGAAAATACAGAAAATCATGTATAATACTAGGGGATTTTTTTTTCTGTTTCTCACAACTGAAATGAGAACAAAGATGATAAGTTTGGGGAGCGAGTTTCTTAATTGTCAGTTTCATGCAGTGCAGGATCACAGGCAAAGGGGATATCATCATTTTCCTGATTACCTGTGCAATACAATCTAATGGTATGAGGGCTCTTAAATTGCCAAGGTGCTTTTGAATGTTATTGTGTTTTTTTATTAATTTTTTATAATCTGATTTTCCTCCTAAGAATCTTAGGATATACTTTTCCTGGGAAGTTTTGTTCCAGTTAATACTTTAAACATAGCTACTCCAAGCTGTAGACTGATGAGAATATGTTTTGTAAACCATGGAGATACTACCTTGGAGTGTGAAATCCTTTTACTTGGAGCCCATTGTATACTAGATACAACATTTTTTTTTTGTATGGTTGAATGGTTGTGTTTGCACAAAGCAATTGTTAATACAAAGTAATTGAATTGTTATTTGAAGCTTGATATTAGTAAAGTACATAAAGATGCATGAGTGTTTTGCCTAATTTTTCCATTTTATATTTTTAAGAAATAGTTTATTTTAAGCAAATTTTTGGAACAGGTCATGAAAGTATTTCTCCTTGCCAGTTCATTTATTTTGTCTACTTTAATTCCAAAACCCTTTACTGCAATTGTACATCATTCTAAACTGCACATAGATTCTGTTACCTCTGCTAGGAAAGGCAAAAATTCTTCATTTTAGCAGACATTAGATGAAATATAAAACAACACAGAGACGTGAAAGAAAAAAATCTTTGTTTTGTAGATTTGGTACACTCTTTGGCATAGATGTGTAGCTGTGTAAATCTCATCTTCATACTAATTTGTGTAGATTTGCAACAGTTTGTTACTCTGCAGAAACTGCTAGCGAGCAGTTACCCTGGAAGAGCTAACACGTTCTCAATAAGTGTTCCAGCTTGGTAGTAGTCTGACCCTCTCAGCAAGACTAAGATCTCTTAATTAGAATTGTGAAATCTCACTTCACTAACGTCCTAGCTAAAATGGACTAAAATGTCACTTTATTGATATGTCTGTATTTTCAAATATCTGGTTATGGAGATGCTTCTGAATTCCTTGAATATATAATTTCTATGCATTTATTATTACATAATACAGATTTTTTCCACTCTGAACTTTTTTAGCATTAGCAATAGATGTAGGATTCCGCATTTCAAACTATTTCTGTATTGTTCCTTTAGACCTTTAATGTTAAAAGTTAATGAAGTACTGTGTTAATCTTTTGGATGCACAAATTCCTGTTATATTATACACATATTCCTGTTACAGGCAGAGTCTCTGGAATGTACACCTGTGTGCTCACTGCTTTTTACTTAAGGGGCAAAGGTGGCCTGTAGGGGTCTAGCTGTAGCACCAGGGCAGATATATGCATCCAGGGTTGCTCTTTCAGCTGTGCTGTAAGTACTGGATACAAAGTTTTAGTTCTTGCTGGCAGTATTATTCATAGAGAGATCTAATTGAACGCTAGTAAAGTACAGGTAGTTGAGATGGAAAATTAAGTTCCACTACTATATTAGTAATTCTCTGTTCTCTATTTGTAGCCTTCTATTTCACCAATATTTTTTATAAAAAACATGAGGAATGCATTGCACTAATTTTCAGCAAAAAATATGTAGCCATTACAGTTATTTTTACTATAGGGTAAAATTATATAGTCATTTAATAAAACATGTATGGACTTTGCTGGTCAGTCTTTTAATTCTGTTTCTTGTTTTCTCTCAGTCTTCATTCTGTGAATGTTTGCACAGTGTTAAGGAAAAGTTACTCACTGTTTGTTTTTTTTCTCTGCTGAACAAAATAAATAAGGATATCTGAGTAATGCTCTGTTTGCTCATATCATAGAGCAGAAAAAGGTAGATTCACTCACACTGGTGAAAGAAAACAATTTTATATCATCTTGTGCCAGCTGGCTTATTGTCACCAAGGTGTGGGGAAAGCAGCTTTCATTAACAAGATGGAGTTAAATGAACTTTCAGGGCAAGAATTGCTTTAAACACACACTGATTCGATTCACTTCAGAACACTTGGGCTGCAGTAAATGTGGTACAAGGTGATGGGTGCAGAAGGGAATGTTCTACTTCAGCTGTACTATCCCTGCGTGAATTCCCTCATGGCCCAAGTAAGGGGCTGTAGACTGAGAGGAAAAGAAGCATAGATAGATTTTTAATATGATTTTTAATAATTTCCCGCAGATTCCTTTTGCTTTTTATTAGATGAGCAATCTGTTTCTCATTCTAAAAAGGGCTAAGTTCATTTGTTTTCACCCCAAACTGCTGCTTATTCTGAGGCAGTATGGTCAGGTTATTTTTGGCTGCCTCTTTTTATTTTTACGTTAGAGTTAACCTTTAGAATAATCAAATTAGGACTTGTCAGTATAAGAAATTGGATTACATTTTGTCTTTATATGCATAGTTTTTGAATGAATTCAGTGAAGTGCTGACCTGTTTATAGAAACTCACTTTTTTTTTCAGAATAATAATGTTCAGAAAACTTACCTAGAGGTGATTTTATATGATGGGAAAAGACTAGGATTGAAACAAAAAAAAAATGAGGGGGGCGGGATGGAAGAGAAATTGTTACAGTCAAATTGTTAAGTCTTGCAGTTTTCTCTTTTTTTAATCTTATGAAATTCACTTTTAATGTGAAAACTAGTTCCCCTGAAAGGGTATGTTTGCATAATTTGCATGCTTTAACACACAAAAAAAGAAAATGCAAATCAGCTTTGTTTAGACTTGGCAAGAACATGTAAGGTTTTTTGTTTCTGTTTCTGTAAAAAAAACATTAATTTTGTAGTTTAGTTTTACTCAATTTTTGATGGTAGTAAACTGTGTCTTTGATAAAGATGTGGTTTTTGCATGAAGCAAGCAAAGTCTGTTGTGAAAAATAAGTAGATTGATGGCTGGCTATCTTAGCCAACTTTACTCGTTGTTGTAAAGGTATTTAGCAATCCCTTCCCACAGCATGAATTTCAAAAATAGTGATTACTTCACTCTTTTGTTCTGTAGGTAGTCTTATATGTGTCTGCTGTAGGAAAATTAATTACTTCTCATAGCTAGTTATACCTATTCTGGAAGCAGTTCCGCTAAATTATTAGTCCTCAACTGTTAGCTGAATGCTTCCTTCCTCTCCTGCAGTGGTGTACTTTTCTCTTTGGTCTTTTTAGAATTCTAAATAATATTTAACAGCTAGTGCCGAAAAGATCTTAAAATTGCTGATTCTGTGTTTACTTCACATGGGCAGGCTTTTATAGCTGAGCTTCACGGCCTTTAAGGAGGAATGAGTCACTCTCGCAAGACTTCTTAAATGTAAAACTTTTCGAACTTCATTTGAATATCTCCTTATAAAAGCCTTTTTTGTCTTTTTATTTTAAGGCCTTGGAAAAGAAGGAAGGAAGGATAGTAAGATAGAACTTAGTTTGCATTTTAAAAGGGCCGATTTTCTTAAAGGAAAACTTCAGGAACCTATTTAATCTTCTAATGTACACGTCTGTTTGGCATGTATAATGAGTGTATTTGAGTAATACAGCAGGAAAATAGCAGTGAATTAAATTCTGTACAGATGTAGTTTACATACAGATTTTCATATCTCTTTGCTCAAGTACCATAATCACGGCAAGTTTCTCCTGATTTTTTTCATCTTTTAGGGTGAAGCAGAAAAGTATCTGCAAGTGCTGGTTTTGAATAGTTTGCTCTGCTGGGTTTGCAAAGGCTGATAGATTCCAACTCTCTTCATTCCATAGTGATTTCTGAATCAATTGTTTGATAACAAACCAATCTGAACACACATTGCAGGAACTTTCATGGATGTGGTTCCCTGGACAACATACACTGGTTTTGCTCATTGAGGAAGAAAATATATCACTCACCCAGAAATTCATGCAGGGGGATCTTTTTCACTACAGTTAACAGTCAGTAAAAGATGATGAAGCAATGGAAAAGAGGATTGACAGGTTTTCTGTGTTTTAATAAGTATGTAAGCTGAAAATGGCTTTCCACTAAGTTTGTTCACACCACAGAAAACTTACATATGTAACATAAAAGTATATAGGTAAACATAAAATGTAAAAATATTTATTTTATTCAGAAGAAGAGCCATCTGCATTCTGCCTACATTTCACAATTGCTATTTTTAACATTGAGTTGCATTCATACACTCCAGTAAAATCCAGCTGTTATGCTTCTCTATCATGCTCAACCCTTAATCTGATTTTCTGTCTTCTTTTTCCTTCTTGTCAAATTTGAAATATAGTCATTACAATTGCATGTGGTTGCTAAGACATTATATGGAGTAAAATGGCTCCATTATACGGAGTAAAAAAGATAATTTTTATCACGTACTTTTCAGTAGAAATACATGTTACTACATGGAAAGCACATACAGTAAGATGAAGGTCTAGTATAGCAATAATTTAACATATTTATAATTATGGATAATGTAGCCCTAAAAATATGTGCAGAGTAATCTGACAAGGTTTTTGAGATAATGAACAGTCAGTCACATGAAAGTTTGCATCAAACTTTTATTAAATATTAGTGTTGAGGTCCAAGGGATGTAAACACATATGAATGTATGCTTATAATTAAACATGTGAAAGTGTGTATATATTGGCATTATTCAAGCCTGTTGAATTGCTTAATATGTCTTAAATGACAAAATTTTGTATATAAATTATATAACTTTTGGAAATGGACTGTTGTTTCACTTTTCACTCTCTCCATTTCCTTACATGAAAGTTAGACCCCAGTAAGTAAGTTGTTATTGTTATATTTTGGCTCACAATTATGGCTTAAGATTCTGAAAAGAGGCCAAAGGACTTGTCCCGCTGAGTGTAGACTTTCACTTGGAATAAGTGAGTACGTTTTTTCTGAATTGCAGAATGAGTTTGATTTTTTTCTAAGGGTTAAGAATTATATTGTGTTGCGTAAATCACTCTCTTAAAATTTTTTGCATATTAATTTGTCTTATTTAAAGATAATTAAGAGTATTTTATTTAAAGGCTATTTTTCGTTCCTTGTGGGTGTATTACAGAGGCAGCCAAAGAGATATGCTGAACAGACACTGAAAGTCTGTATTTGATCATGTAAAAAACTTCAGATTCTCATAATATATTATGCCAGAGAATAAAGTCTTGGAAATGCCTATGCTTTGTGATAGCTGCATGTGTGGAAAGAACTTCATAGTAAACTTTATTTTAGCTTTCTTTGTTATTGTGGAAATAAAGATATACACTGCAGGTGCCTTTTGTGTAGCTTGCATAAAGAAAGTGTATGGTGTTTTGGTGTGAATGTACTGTATTAGTTTGCAGAAATCAATTTTGACATAAGATAGGTTTAACTATTTTCACTTGTTCTACTACAAAGTTATCTCTTAGGTACAGTAGCGTATCAGTGCTAAATTGAGAAGCTGTTTTACATATTTTTCAGTTTGTGACTGTGTAGGTGTAATTTGTTTTTATACACTAACATGCAAAGAGAAGTTGCCAAATCAGTTCTGTTCAACTGTGTTCATTGCTTGATATTTTTAATGTCCATATGTAAACATGGAATTCTATTTATAGCTCTGAATTTTTTTTTCAAATCTATTTTCAAATATTCCACAAAAAATTTTTGCTATTGGACTCTTTTTTTTTTTTTCTTTCCTAGCATCTAGTACTTATTTAGAGTAAACAAATATTTCTCTTTTAGCTGTTGCATCAGCAAGTAACTCAGGAAATTACACTTTCTGATTTGCCTTTCCTATTACAGGCAAGCTCAAATCTCTTGCTTCCTGCGCCATCATTGCTATCACCAGACTCCAAGTTAGGACTGTCAGGCACTCTGAGCACTCCGTTGAATCCTCTGCAGCCTTTCTCTACAAAAAGTGGTAAGCTGATTTTTTTTTTTTTTTTTTTTTTTTAATTTGAGCACTCTGTAGGGAATGGGTAATAACTTCTGAGATTAATTTTTCTCATCTGTGTAAATTTAGCTGTCAATCTCTCTTGTGGAGTGACCAGGTTGCTGTATGTGCTATTGTTTATACAGTGTAATGTGATACAGTATTGATATTTGTTCCCTTGTATTGTTTTTTATTCAAGCTCTACACTTATTTATTAATGTTTTAAGTTCTTAAAGCAATATGTAATTACCTGGTTTTCTTAATATTTTGATTTTGGATATGTTAAAAATAGGCAACGGAAAAAAACAACAAAAAACCAGCTTTTAAAATCATTAAACAGTAATAAGAATAGCATCTTATTTGGGAATTGTATTAGTCAACTCTTTGCAATTGTGTTAAATATATTTTAGAGTTTGGGGTTTTGTAGTCATGATAAAAAGCTAAGCAATGAAATCATGCATTTTTATGATACTTGTTTGTTTTGATAGTATCTTGTTAATCAAAATATTTAATAACAAAATGGATAATTTCATGTATTTTGGGGGGGTCCCTGTAAGATATAAAGTTGTTCGCTTAGTTTCCCAATGTTCTCATTCTATATCCCTGGACAGAGTGAAAAGAAGTAGCGGGGAGGGGAAAGAAAAATATAAACTCAATATGTAATAGAGATTTAAAGCACAGATGGTAAAAATAGGAATTGTCTCAGTAATTAAAGTGAGATAATTTGCTTCATAAATCAAGGTGTGATTACTTTGTAAAAAGAAAATAAAAAGCGGGAAAAAAATTCTCAGCGTGGGCTAAAAGACTAATTACCCTTGGAATCACTCTTATCACTAATTCACTAGTGACCAACTACTATTTAACCTTTGTATTTCTATTTTTCTGTTTTAAAAGGAGAATTTTTTAAGCCATAATCTTGCAACAGATGCTCAGCATTTTCGGGGCATGAAAATCACGCAGGAACAGTAGAATGCCTTTTCTATTAATATTTGAAGTCAGAGGACTATCCCTTTAAAGAAAATTAACATCGACTTTAAGTTGTTTTAAGAGTTTATATCTAATGTGTGCATTGGTTTGATCAGATGGAGGCCGTTTAATAGCATAATCAAACTTAAATGTATGCTGTTTGTGTGTGCTTTCAGTATATTTGTTGCCTGAGCATTTTAACACATTCTTCAAGCACAGGCGATTCCCAGCCTGTACTGACGCGTGGAGTTTTTCTTCCCCTGGTGCAGGACTTTGCATTTCCCCTTGTTGAACTTCATACTATTCCTATCAACTCATCTCTCCAGCCTGTTGAGGTACCTCTAAATTTCAGCACAATCATTTGATGTATCAGGCACTCCTTGTATCATCCGCAAACTTGCTGAGGGTGCATTCCCTCCGTGTATCCAGGTCCTTAAGGAAGATATTAAGCAGTCCTGGCCCCAGTATTGACCTCTGGAGTATAGCGCTGGTGATTAGCATCCAGCTAGATTTTGTGACACTGATTGCAACCTTCTGAGCCCTGCAGTCAATCCACCTCACTCTCTACTTATTTAGTCCATATTTCATCAGTTTATCTGTAAGAATGTTATGGGAGACTGTTTTGTAAGCTTTGCTGAAATCAAGATTAGCAACATAGACTGCTCTCCCCTGAATGCTCTGGAGTGCTGTGCAAGAGGTAGATTATTAGTTTTTATCATGAGTATGGTTAGAATTTCTAGAAGATCAGTAATATTAGAAAAAGAAAAGTCAAAAGAGTTTTACAAATCATTATTACTGAAGCAGCTACCACAAAGCAGATACAAGACTTGCAAATGAGCTTATATTTTTGTATGTTAAATTCTGTGCCGTTCATTAGAGAGATTTCCTTAAATCTAACAAAATTCTTTTTAATTAAACAAAACTGATTTTTATGGCCTGTTCTCTCACAAAGATCTTGTTATATTGGGGAGCGTTGTTTTTCTTGGTGATCATCCTAGTAACCCAATAGGTCAATCAGGCCTTTTATGCAGGACCATGTTTTTTTTTTCCTGTATCAAATTTTATTGTGCTGTTACCTCAGTAATGCTGCACCTGAAATAGCTGATAGCTATCTCAGGGTTCTGTAAAAATTGCTAGATGTGGGATTTTGAAGAAAATCATCTCTGCTAAGTTCTACCATTTGTAATTCGGATTCTCGAGGTCTTCTGGCTGATCCTAGACTTGGCTCTCCCAAGATTTTTCTCTGTCTTGTGTAGAGAGAGTTAGTCTGTCCTTGTTAGAATGTTGAGCAAATCCTAGTGAATCTCTCCTAAAAATATGCAATAATTAAGTTCCTGAAACCACTTAATTTCTTTAAGAAAATTTATTTAATGCCTATCTTTTGTAGCCACAACTGAAGTTTTATCCTCTTCATGCTGTATAGCTCAACTTTTGCTCATGTTTCAGTGCTCATTTTATCACATGCATCCCATGACACTGCACTGTGGCACAATCCAGTACCCTCTCTGTATACTCATTCCTGTCTCCTCCTGTTCTCGTCTTTGTACCTTCTTTCAGAATAACCTATTTCCTGGTTGTTGATTTTTAAACAAATAATGATATAGCAAAAGCTCTAGCTTTCATTTTTCTGTTCTCTGAGAGACATTAAAATCTATGCTATTTTCTATCTTTTTTTGTTCCTATGCCTTCCTCACTAAAATTGTAAGCATCTTTGCACAGTGAAATCACCTCTTTACAATCTCGTGTACTGTTTTGCAGTTCTGTGGCATGACATGAAAGAATTGTCCACCTTTTTAGGCTTATTCAGCAGTCATGTTGGAATTCAGTAACTCGGGGCAAGTTTTCCAAACTAAGTTTTAGGTTTCAGATAGTTGTAATTAGCAGTGACTCTAATGGTTAACTTCATGGGAGACTGTGTTTTAGCTATAAATATTTGACAGGGTTTTTCACTAAAATTTTCACTTCAATAAAGCCAGGTAATTAAACTCACTCTTAAAATTAATTACGTATGTGCTGTAAACGTGATGGTTCTTGTATCTTAAAAAATCTCAAAAACAAAAAACGCACCACTTTGGCAAGGCTGAGAACAATTAGAAACTTTCTCTCCATTAACACAACTGACAGTCAGAGGTGTTTTCCACCTATAAAGTGAAAGTTTCAAAGGACTCTTTCCCGCTCTTTGAACACGTTAACAAAATAGAGTATTGCAGTTTAGTCCTCCAATATGCTGGATAGACTATTTAAAAATGCTTTTTCAGTCTCAAGCAAAGAGTGAAATCAAAAGTAGTGTATCAAAAATATTTATGCACTAGTTAATCTTAAAATACCATTCTCTCCTTTTTTAGGAGGAAAAGGAAATATACAGAATTCATATTTATGCAGAGATACCGCAGAATCATTGTTAAAAATTAAAAAAAATACCTGCTAGTATCATTGATTATTACAGTATTATTAGTTTTGTGGCAACTTTTTGTAATGTTTTATATAGCCACCTCATCACTAGAATATCTATGTTTTGTATGTATGTAATAGTCCATGAAAGATTTAAAGGGGTTTTATTTTGACAAACTATTATTTTGAGGATTTTTTTATATATTGTATTCTGCTAGTATTTTGTGGAGAAATGTGCTAGTATAATTTCATGGCTATCCTGTGTACAAAAGAGTGCTGTGACTTGATTATCGAGTTGTTATGCTTAATTTACCCTGAGTTTGGGTGACTGCATGAGAAGTTAACATTTGGACGTTAATGAAAGATAAGAGCTTTCAGTATGGACTGCTCAGATAAACATTAGCCCAAATGATTTAAAGTCTACTCCATAAAAAAAAGAGTCTAAACTTACTTTAAGAAATGAATTCATATCTGGGGAAAATATTCAGATTGATTCTTTTGAATATTTGAACTAGACAGTGTTATAACCAGATGTTGATTCTTATGATACCCAAACTTTAAAAAGATACAGTGAGGTTCAATTTCCATGTTTATGGTGTTAGATTTAAGATGTTACAACTTAGTCAACACCATTCCATCAGTTTGCAAAGCAGATAAATTTTTACTTGTCATCAGCTGCAAAGAAACATAGGATCTTCTGCTAGAGCTCTCATGTGCACAGGCAACTGCAAACCTTGAGAAAGAATGAAAGCAAATTGTATATTACCTTTGAAACTCCCCAGTACTTGTATGAGCTTGAGTTCCAGCACAATTTTGGTGGAATGGGAGGGGACTCTCAAGTTGTTCTTAGTTTTTCTTAGATATCTAGAGCCCTAGTTAAGCCTCTTTAGGATAATTAGATCGCGTGTGTTCTGATTACAACCCTTTTCCTTGACTAGGTCTCCCTCATGGACTGAGCAAGACTAACAAAATATTGTGCTAGTTAAAGAGGAATATGTAGAAAACCAATCCATTGTGGTCTAATCTTTGAAAACTCTTGTTATTATGAAACTGTAGGGAAAGTAAAGAAAAAAAATAAGTAAATAGCCTTGTTATACAAACCACCATGGAAAGTGTCAGGTATTAAAATGAACAATGAACAAATAAATTAAATCATTTTTTGATGCTTTGAAAATGAACAGTAATAAAATACCCAGAGGAAGTTCAAGAGTTAAGGTATTGAAAGAGATGGCAGTAACTGTATTAACTGAAGGCTATGGATATATATGGTATATATATTCCAAGTATAACATGAAACACAGTATTTGTAATGTATCACTGGCTGTGTTTAGATACAAGTTGGTGAGGTTTTCAAAGGTGACAAAAAGAATTAATTGACAGACAGATGACTAAGAGAAAGCATTTGGTCTATCCAGCAGCATTGCGAGGCTTTCCCACACTGCTGTATTCAAGTTATATAATACTGACCTTGAGGGATTTTTTTTTTTTTTTTTTTTTTTTAAAGAATGGGAGTGCCAATTGGGTAAACCTGTTTAGTGGGACTTGATTCATGCAAGTGAATTGAACAGCGCACAGATCACTGAACATACCCATTTTTAGTTTTTGATCCTAGTATAACACAGCAAATACTATATTTTACCTAGTTTAAATAGGAGTGAAATCCCTTCTGATTCATTTTTTTAAGCGAGATAACTCTGAAGAGTTGTATGTGTTTTTAAATGGGTGTGTGTAAAGTAGTAGTTAAAGAAGAGATCTTTCATTATTGTCTTGGAAAATATGTGAATATCCATTCACTATTAATCTTGAATTTGTGTTGCTTCCCAGACTCATCTAGCACTTCAACTTAGATTTGATGTAAAGAGGAAAGCACTTAAGCCTGCAAAACTGTATAGATTAGACCTATAGAAATACAGTAGCATTTGCCATAATGTCTAATTTCAGCTGAGAGGACTTTCTGAGTCATTTGAGACATTCTCTTTCAACCTTGCACTTTCTTAACATTGGGACAGGAGCATGATGTGGTCAAATACATATGTAAGAGTGATTTAAAACCACTCTCTTGCTTGAAAATGGTCTAAGAGTAGTGCAGGATGATGGAAAATGGCTGGCAGTGGTGGAAGGTAATTTTTATTGCAATGCTTTCAGAGGGGAAATAGGTAAGACACTCTTAAAAATTTATTAATATTAGGGAGTCTACTGTGTCTTGTGATACTTATTAAGAAAAGAATTAAATCAAATTATGATGCCTACACAAAAGAATTTTGCTGCTTCTAATTTTATCCAGTGTTCTGATCTCTTCTTATTTGTCCTCACTACTACAGAAGGAGAACTTTGAGTTTGTTGTTCCCTGTGGAACTGCGATAATAACCTCCATTTTATTAGATACTCTAGTGGTGAAAATCTCTAATCAGCCTTCTGCCAAAACGTGACATGCAGGAAATTCTATATGAACTTGAGGAAAAACATCCTTACAGATTGCCCAGAGAGTTTGTGGAATTTCTGTCTGGGAACTGTTCAGAAACTGTCTGCACAAGATCCAATGTGTAACCCTTCCTGAGCAGAGGATTTGACCTATTTGGTCCAGAGGTCCCTTCTGCCTCACCCATTCTGGGGTTACATCTGTTAATTTGAATGGGTCCTGTACTGTGGAAAGTGATCATTCCTTCAAGGTATCCTTGTCTCTCACCTTTCATTTTGGGGAAAAGTACATTTGAAGGCAAGGTGTTTCAGTAGAGTGTCTCCCTTCCTTCCCTGCAAGTAAATCATGGAGACACAGTTGTCACCCACAGCCAACCTCTGTACTCAGCTCCTTGATCTTAGTGCTTCTCTTGAGGCACTAGAGCAACCTCCAGGATGCTCCATATTATACCTGACCTGAGCAGTAAATGGGAGGTAGAGTATCAAGCCATGACTCTGTCCTAGGGGGTGGCTCTTTGGCCACTTGGGCAGACCTTGCATAGGACTCTGTGACCCTCTCGTGCTGGGCCACCAGCACCGATTGCTTGGGTCAGAATTCTGGCCCAAGGCACAAACATAGGACCTTGTTCGAAGAGTTTAATGTTTATGTTTAGAAAATTAATAGAAAAATGAATTTTTTATTTGAAAACAAAAGATGTATAAATAGGCTCATCTAACCACAAAAAAATGTTCCAACAGAGTAGTAAAGACAGAGACAAAACCATTAACATTAATGACAATCTACTATTTCAAAAGGTTGATTATCCAGTTTCCTCTATCTGATTGATAAGATGTTATAAATGTCAAAGATTTGTATTTTCTAGTTCAACTTGCTGGAATTGTTTATACTGAGATCAAAGATACATGTGTTCCTTTATTATATGTTCTTTTTCATGTTTCTTCTAGGCAAGTTAATTAAAATATTTCACTAAAAATTACACTAAATATAGAGCACAATAACAGTTTCCAAAGACTTTATCAAAAGAGCACCATTTATATTTACTTGAAATTGGTGTATGCTAGGGTAATTACTGCTGTGCCTTCAGGGTAAAGGAAATACTCTCAGCCAAATTATACAAGGGTGTGGATTAAATGAAGCATTACTCTCTGTTTGGCAGCAGTGGATGTAGATTGCAAAATCAGGGTGTGACGTAGTACTGTAGAAAGTCTCTGCCAAAAGTGATTTGGCCTGAGTGTGCCCTTACTTTTTCAATTATAAGCTATCCTAAAACAACTAAATCTAATTAATTCCTAAGTAGAGAGGTCCTGTTAACCATTTTCAGCCTGAGCTTGTTTGTACTTTCCAACAAATACTTGTCTGTATTTTTTGAGCTGCAGAGCCACGAGACAGCAAAGGCGGCTGACAAAGTGCATGCTTAAATGCAATTCCAGCTGCTTTTGGAGGTGAAGGCAGTGCACCACTTCTGCCCAAGGGCTGTGCAGTAAAATACCAACAAATAATTCCGCTAGAAAGTTCAGGTCAGCAAGGAGGCTCTCTATATAGAAACAAGCATGGGTGAATAAGGTGAGCAAATTGATTCCGTGCATTGCTCCAGTCCTTCTGACCTTGTCATTCCCTAAAGAGGTGGGAGGACCGTAGAAAGGAGACCCTGTAGCAGCCACAGTGCCCAAGGAGGGAGGTTTCCCCGACCCTGCCAAACAGGACCTGCATTTCATTCCTGGTTTTGAGAAGTGAGCAAATACCAAGTATGTTTAAAAAATGAATTTTTAAGGAACATTATCCTTCCTTGCTTTGGTATGCCTGCATACTTTTTCAAATATTTCAATTTTTTTAAAAATTGTGTTAATTTTATAGACACATTTTTCTTCTGTGTGAAACAACTGGATTAATAGGGTTTCAAACATAATCATGTTGAGTTACTAAAACACTGCTTTTATTGAAGAGTCAGTTTTCCTCACAGGATTCATTCTGCTAACTTAAGTCATTTAAAATTAGCTTTGGATATTTCTTTTCATTCTAATTTAATATTTGCTTTAGATATTTGGCCTACATTGCATGTACCATGGTAGCAAGGCATCTCATAGTAACTTGGTACTGATTCTTCTGTTGATCGTCTAGAAACTGGTGATAGAGGATGGCTGTTTGAGAAAATGTTAAGAAAACAAAAGACACACACAGAGAAATGGGGACTCTTATGGATGCCTAACTCAAATATTTCTATTGTCAAATGGCATTGTGACTTGATAACATTCACAGAACTGGCCCCAGCAAGGTGCTTTGCTCCAAGTGAAAAGAGAGTTTCACCAACACCTGCTTCCTCCCTGGTGGCCTTTGTTCTTGGTCCCAGGAGCTTGCGAGGAACACTGGCTAGTAGCCTGTTGACCCCGGATGAGGTGGCCATAGACCTGACATGTCACAGACATGTCACTCCTTCAAACTTTCCCCTGGGAGTTTTCCACACTCTTGTGACACACTCAATGTAAGAACCAACTGCACAGGTTCCTTCCTTATCTTTCTCTTCACAAACTGGGCTCAATCTCCAGTTTTAACTTCCTTGACCAAAGAAGAATATCAGATTTACATGCAGACAATGAAAAAAAAAAAGAAAGAAAAAATAGAATTAAAAAAGAAACACTCTTTAGAGTGTTCCTGCTCGATCATTCTCTGCTGTTTAAAATAGAGGACCACTGTTTCCACTTTAGCTGGCTGTGCTAGCTTCTGTTGCCTAATTGCTTGAGGTTTTTTCCAGAGTTCCAGAGCACATTGCAATTACAGATCTTGATATAGGTCTTCCTGGAATCCATTCAGAGCCTGACAGACAGCAGACAGCTGCAGCTAATATGTCAATATATCTAAAAATGCTGTTTACTTAATGCTAAATTGTAAGCATTTTTTTGGTGTGATAAATCTCCTAGTACCAAAAGATATTCTGAAGATTCTTGCCTCTTCTACCATGTTGCTGGGTGTTGCTGTCGAGTACTAAAGCTTAAGAAGCAATTCCCTAGCTTTATTTCTTTTTCCCCTCTCCATTGGCAAAATCTATAAATGCTTGCTTTGTAAGAGGCCATTTTATATACTGTTTTACAAATGCCTGCTTTCCAGCTCCTTACATCTCCTTACATCCTTTTTTTTTTTTCCTTTTCTTTTCTTTTTTGTTTTGGAAAACCACACTTAAGCAGAACTCTCTTCTCTAAATAAAAAAGGGCCTTCTTATCTTTTTTTTTTTTTTTTTTGCCATAGGCTGTCTTGATTCAGAGGAGATAGCAGGGAGGTTTGTCACCTCCTGTGTTTATTCAGAAGAATCTATTGTAACAGAGCTCTTGATAACTTCCATATGATGCGCATTGCTATTTGAAGAACTTTTCCTGTGAGCTCACTACTCTTGAGAGCTAAAACTGATTTGGAGGCCTTAGAGGAGGTAAATATCAAGTCATGCTGAGGTCGTAGAATTTTTCATCCTAGAAAAGAATACATTCAAGCTTTAAAATATTCATTTTGAGCTGCCTATCTCTTTAATTAGTAGTAAGTAACTTTTCAACTTTCAAGTCCAGCAGCTTGATCCACCAGTGTGTTCAGTCCAATTGTGTTTGTGCCAAATTTAACTGCTTTTAAATAAAAGGAAGAACCAGCAGGAGAAGAAAGAATTACTCTGCTGCTGTTTGGGTGAATCTGAAATGCAGTGCCCACTTCATGTGTATGCGTAATATACCATACTGTGGACCACATGAGAGCAGCACTTGATACCAATTGATAACAGTACTTTTAATATAAACTTCCATTGCCTGTGCTAAAGAGCATAAAAGATGTTTCCGTCTTTCTTTGGCTATTCATACATGTAAAGCTTCTTCAGAAACTGCATTTGCAGTTTGAAATAAGATTCTTCCTTTAAATCAGCCTTTCTTCTTATCCAAACAAATCCTTTCCAGGGTAAGCTCTCAGAATATAGAAGCATATAAGCATATAGAACAAGGTGTGCCTATGGTTGTGTCTGTGTCACTAGTGCTTAAGTTAATAGTTTAGAATGTGTAGGTGTGCAAAGTTATCTAGGAAGGTTTAACACCTGTATGCTTTGATGTGAACAAATCTGCTTTGGGACTCTGAAAGCATATCCCTAACTTTCATAGTGTAACTAGCATGTTTTGTACATTTGTGTGATCCTTTTGAAAGCATAAAACCAATATTTGTGTTATAGCTATGAAACCAGCTTTAAATAAACCTGGATTAAAAAATCCTTCACAACACATGATGTATAGAAACAGGTTACTTCCATAGCAGGATGTGAAGGAAGACTTCTTTCACGGAGTGTTCAGAACTCAATAATGCTGTTTCTTTTACAGATCGATATGAAAAAGTAGCAGTCACTGCTTCTTTACTGATTTGTGTCGTTGAGCAACACAATATGATTGTAATCAGCAGTTATTTAACTAGCGGCATTAGTCAAGCCAGAGAGCGTGGGGGCTCTGTTAAAATATAGCAATTCATATTGGCACCTACCACCTGTGTGTTGATGCAGATAAAGGTCTCATGATACTACACTATAGAAGTATTTAGCCATGCTGTATTTCGTGATATTATAGTAAATACTAAGTTAAATTGTATTTCTGTGTTATTTTTAAATTTAAGCTTTTTAAATTAAATAATTTTGTTTACGTCTTTAGACTGTCTATGTAAATAGTCATTTTTATAAAGTTGCTACACATAAGAAACAGGATTAATTGGACAGAACTTTATAACTTGCAGGCTCAGCACTGAGGCAGTACAAAGTCTGTCTGTCGTCTTATACCAGATGCAAAGATTTCAACTGCTGACCAAACCTTAATAAGAAGTTAATTCTTTCTGGGATACTCAGAGTTCTGGCTATCTAGTTTTACCCTGGAGTAGAGCTGCACACTGTTCATCTTTATGAAGTCTCTGTCCCTGTTTTACTACTACTACCTCTCTTCAGATCAGGTGATAGTCTGTAAAAGAAAAGGAGTGTTGCCTCTTAGTGATGCTTGTTACAGTTTCCTCCCTGTGTTTATGGGGGAGCTGAAAAGCAATTTGATCAAACACCAATTTTCTGTAAAGTAATAAGATTAATTTTACAAATTTTAAAATAATTTAAAATTTCTTTTTTAAATAATGTCACCAGGATTTGTTACCAAAGGTGCTACCAACTCTTATTTTATTTCCATGTACGAATGAACGGAAATTGGAAGGAACTTACCCGTCCATATGTCTTCTAATCACTCATAAACTTTTCTTAGAAAAATTTATTTGTAAATTGTCTGAAAACATCAAAGTATATGTATGCACCAAAAAAATACATGGAACATGGGCTCCACAACACACCCGTTCCCATTATATTGTTTTTGAACTACAATAGAAAATAATTTTTGATTGTATTTTAAATACATAGTCTGTTTCTGAGACTACACTAAGTGTATCTGCTATGCACAGATTTTTTTACTCCATTAATTTTAGTCCATATTAAAGTTTATATGGTTTCTTGATTTAATTTCTGCCTATGATCCTGCATTTTTCAGCCTTAGTAACTGTATATGGATTGTTTGGCAATGTGAATAGCATTTCACAGTAGTATTTTCTGAAAACCAATATTCTGTATTAGCAGAATAGGGAATAGGAGGATACAAACTTGTGGCTAATGTATTTTTGATAAACACCTGAAAGATCAAGCTGATATTTTTTCCAGCATATTGCAATTTTGCATGGAGGTTTAGTGTTATCTTTCTTTTTTTTCCTCCCTCTTCTCCTTTTTTCCATCTTTTCTGCCCTCTCTCTTTTCTGTCTGTCTGTCTGTGTGTCTGTCTTTCTTGACTGAACTGACACTTTCTCACCTTTCTTGACTTTCGTAACTTTATTTTGCCTGAGAGAACTCCCCACTGCAAAAATGATAATGAGTGATTTTTGAAAGTGTTTGTGATATGTCTAAGTACCTAAGGGGAGAATGTGGGGAGAAGGGGGCCAAACTCTTTTCAGTGGTGGCCAGTGACAGGACAAGGGGTAATAGGTACAAATTGAAACACAGGAGGCTCCACCTCCATATGAGGAAGAACTTGCCCTGGCACAGGCTGCCCAGAGAGGCTGTGGAGTCTCCTTCTCTGGAGACCTCAAACCCGCCTGGATGCCACCCTGTGCCACATGCTCTAGGGGTCCCTGCTAGAACAGGAGGATTGGACTAGATCTCTAGAAGTCCGTTCCAACCTCAACCATTCTGGGATTCCGTTATATTGTAAGCACAAGTTCTTACAGTTTTTCACTTGCAGACCTGTATGCCAATTTGATTTGTTCTGTGAAATTTTGGACTAATAGTGGTAATTGCTGAAGATTTTTTTTCAATTGTGAGAGGGACCTTACAAGATAGAATACTTTATTTTCCTTCCTCACATAATTTCCTTTATCTGTCTTTTCATCTTATTAGAATATGGCTCCTGACCACGAGTAGACCTCCTGAAATCAGTAGCTACTTCTCTTTTTAGAGTTACAGATAAAGTGAAGCTCTATGTTTGATCATGACTGTCATTACATATTTTCTGTAAGCATAAAGCATAAATCTTGCTTAAGTGGTCCGTTTCCTCCGGATTAAGGAGAGAAAGTTAATGCAGTACAACAAAAGAAAAAATATTACCAAACTCGTATGTGAAAGCTATTACTTTAGTGTTGGGCATCCACAAACTAGGGGACTACAAGTTTAGTGGTATCTATATTTCTCAAATGTATTTTTCCACAGAGTAACACCACAAGCTTTATTTATTATAATGAAAAAAAAAAAAAAAGAAAGTTTTTGCTTTTACATAGTCTTGATGAGCTTAGCAAAAACAATAATGACTCTCAGGATATCAGTAGCGCTGAAAGAAAACTCTTATTAATGCAAGGTATGTGTCATAGCCCACATTTTCCTTAAATCATTTTATCTGCTACCCAGGACTTGTAAATAGTATTGCCCATCTGATTGCAGAACACGATGATATCTGTGCGTATGTATTGATGTTTGCTGTGCAGTTGCTTTCCACTCTCTACAGTGGAGGAAGAAACACCCAGGTCCTATAACCCCTGTTGTTTTTCAGTTGTATCTCATTCCATTATGATGTAACATTAAAGGCTGTCGTAAATTAGCACGTTCCTGATTAGCATGAATTCAATATAGGGGCTTTACTTCAAACGAAGGCTTTGGACACGTGCTACTACTTGCATTGTTTATATATGGTACTGTAGAAACTTAGCATTTGCAAGAAAAATGTAAGGAGATGATTTGATAAGATTACTCAGAAATAATTAGGTGGGTGTGTAGGCTGCTAAATGTATTTGATTTTAATCTCTAATTAAAAAGTTGGGATTTTTTATTGTTTTTGTGATGCAATAGTTTTTACTTTTTTATGCTTTGTATAAAAAGGGACCAAATTCAGCCTCTTCATTGTGCATAAATATTGGAAAAGTGTATTGAAACAGTCGTCTTCTCAAAGCCACTGGAGGACTGTCTCCAAAGCTCCCTTTGGAGGATTACTCTGAGATTCAGACCAAATTCCTGTCAATGCAATGAACCCACAATGAAAGTGATGGCTAGCCTTGCACAAATACCTCTGTGCCTTCTTTCGGCTGGTGGTCGATACGGTTATTTTGTGGGATATGGCAGTGCCAGAGCATAGTGTTTTTAGTGGTAGCACTGTCTGATTCTGCAATCTGTTCCAGTCCGATTGGAGCTGACTGAGGCTGCAGGAGAGGTACATCCATGCAGATGGGGAGTTGTGAAGTGAGGCCTTTTGCTGCTCCCGTGCTTCCTCGTGCCCTCCACTCTGCCGTAAGGGCCCTGGGGCTGAGAGTTGGAGACAACCACGTGCAATAGCCACTGATAACTCTGTCAGTCCTTTCGGATGAAGTTACTGTGCTTAAGCATGTTAGACCAGCTGCATTTCACAGCCTAGGAGGAAGATGAGTGACTCATAGTTTAAAAGCCTGATTTTTCCCAGCCCCTAGAGTTGGGACATATGCTAGAAAATAACTTGGTCTGGAAGGAGCGGCAGCGGTATGTGCATAGTACAGAATTGTGTAAGTCTCTAGAGTTCTTATTAATACTTTCCAGAAGACTTATTAATATGAATATTTGTTAAACAGTTATTAAAAAGGTAAATGTCAGTGTATTTCTGTTTAGTGTAGTGCTTTAAAAGTCAATCACAGTCTGATATGTTGGTGTAAGCGCCAAAGTTTGTGTTTTTTTGTTTTTTTGTTAATTCTCATAGTGATAATGGGGATTGGGAAAGGAAAAAGATGAGAAGTTGCACTTTACTGTTCTCTACCCCTTATCAGTTCTGCATTGGCTTAGGTGATTTTTCGTTCTATTGCCTTCCAGATGAGTCTGTCTGCACTGCTACATAGAGCAGTGACATCTGGCAGCAGTAGAGCTAAGGCTTCTCTCATGTCTTTTAATATACAGCATGAGAACAGTTCTCATTTCTGACTGGTAAAATAAGTCAGTGGAACCTACTTTATATATTTTGTACAAGTTAGGTCAATAAGCAGGAAGGGATTTTATTTCTCCGTTAGTTTTGTGATTTACTTTCAAGTGGATTATTTAGATAACAAAGTAGAAGCCCTTTTAGGAAATGAGAAATAAATTAATGACAGCTCTTTTTCAGATGGCTGAAGACACTCCCTGAAAGAAGAAATAAGACAAACGGGTAATAGAATGAACTGACCTGGCATGGAGTAAACTTCTACAGCATATACTGCAATATTTGGGTGTTTTTAGCAGACTTTTTTGTTGGTGATGCCATCTCAGCACTCCTGTATATACACCTAAGCATAGCTTGTGGAGACTGTCTATTTGGAGGTTATACACTTTAAGTGGCTCTCAATATGGAGACTCTTATAAAAGTTAACAATTTCCTTTGACCTTATGCTAGTTACTAAATGCAGCCTGTTCCTTGACTCTGAGCTGCTTTTGAACATAGTTTTCCTGTTGCACAGCTTGAGCTAAGTATGTTCAAAATTAACTTTTTATAAAAGCTTAGAGACGTGCTAAGCTCTATTGAAACACTCTTTGGTACATTTTGGTCCTGACTGTTCTCCTCTTCAGTTTGAAATATATTCAAGATCATAGGAGCTAAACTGAATCATGTTTAGCAGCGTTTGAAACAGGTTTTCTTCTACAGAATTGGGTATTAGTAAAAACATGTATTTTTCTGTGGTTAGATCAAGTGGTAGGTCTGTGTTAAGTTGGTGCATCCATTTCATAGTTTTTGTTTTAACTGCATCTGAAACTGTTTGCAGCATGTTCTGATAGTATTTATGATCTTGTTTTTAAGTAAAGGAGAACAGTCTTATCCAATATATAAACTTTTTTTTGTTTAATGAATTCTGTTTGATCTATTACAGCATAATTGTGAGGATAAAGCCTTTGAGGGAAGATTATGAATATCTTTAGACATTTACAAAAGAATCTTCTTTCTCTTATGATATATCTATCTGAAAAATAAAATTCCAGAAGCAGTTGAGTGATACTGCTCTGAAAGCATTTATTTTAAAATGAATTTTCCTTTGAAACCCAATTTGACACTATATTGCATATTAAAAGATATTTTGTTGCAAAGTTCATACCTCTGAAGCCAAGAAGGGCAGGTAATGGAAGAAACTGAACTGATACACAAATACTCATCTCAGATATGAGTTCACATTTTTTCGCTGTGTTGTTTGTTTGCAAGGATGAGTATTAACTATGCTGTGTTGCAAGAGGCCATGTTATAAATTAAAAGATACATGTCTACAATTAGACAAGCTATTTCCTAGAAGCGTAGTTAATCTTCTCATATTTCAAAGGCTATTTTTCTGATACATTATTAATATAAGCTTCAAAGTAAAACTCATTTAAGAATAAAATCATACTGGATTGGAATAGATGTAAGAAAAAGATTTTTTTTTCATTGTGCTTTTAGAGGAGTTCGTCACAGAAGTAAGTCTGGATATTAGCTTTCCTCAATTATTTTATTTATTTGGTTATATTTCATTTGTAATCTGTGAATTCCTGAAGATTTTGTGTAAACTTTTGACTGATTTCACAGGTGACTGTAAACTCCATTACCTTGAAATTTTTGGAGATTTGACATGTAACAAATACCTTTTAATTAATTAACGGAATTAGTTTATCAAGAGAATTTTGTCTAGGAAGAAATAGAAGAAATAGTTTATCTTGTGCTGTAAAATTCCATGTCAAAGGGAGCCATTGAAGAATCAGCGCAGTATAATATAAAACAGAGCAAATTCAAATGTTAGTGCGTTCATAGAGAAGATTAGCTTCCCAGGACCTACAGGCACTTGGAGGTGAGGGTAGAAAAAACTGTGAAGAAAAGAAGGTTTTTGGGAGAGTTCACACAAATTCTCTGGTCCAGTAAGAATACATCCCTATGAATCCTGAAGCATCCTTAAGATAGTCGAGATTAACCTCATTTTTTTGTGTTTGGTTTGTTTGTTTGGTTGGTTTTTTCCAAGTTTAAGCTTACTAGAATTGAGCAACCTTTATATAAGCTCCGGCTAAATGAGGGTCACAGTGGGACATGCTGTCCTGCAGACTTCATTTTTGGATGAAGTGGAAATGTCCTCCCCCAATCCTGTCCACAGTTTCAGCACTTGCCACCAGTAGTTGAAAAGGTAGGGCAGACTGGATCAGAAGAAATCCCAGCAAGCACGACCGAGGCTGTAACAGGCATGATGGATATGAGCAAAGAGTGTTGGCTTTGTGGGGCACTCAGTATTTACTGGATGAGTGTGCTATAGGCTATTTTATTGTTTCCACCTCAACCAAAGTAATGAGAAATTCCTGATTATTTTGGAAGAAGGCTGCTTTACTTGGGGGAAGCACAAAGTCAGAACCACTGTTGTGTTGAAACTCTGTGCAGCATTCCATATATCTTTGACTTACTGATAGCTCGCTCTCTGTCTGAAGAGGTCTGCACTTTTCTTTATTGAGGCTTGAGAGCGTTTTATCAGTCTCGCCAAAAAGTTTTCACCTGACAAGCAACTGTACATCGAGACTGCACACGAGCATCCACACGCTAAAACACACACTCTTGAAGTGACTGCAAAATGCATCTTTCCCTTAGGAGAATGACTTTTTTTGATGAAATTACTGACCAAAATGTAATCTTAAAGTTTGGAGAATTTTTCATGCAAGGGATTTTTTTTGCCATGCATTTTATGCTGCTTTCCTATAGACAATTAAAAAAAATTGAGTTTCAATGTGTTTATATTCCTATGTACTAGCACAACAGTACAATGCCAGAACAGAAAATGCTATAATTAAATATTTAATAGTCTAGAGAATTTTTTGTTTGTGATAATAGTTTACTGGTCTACAATTTTAAGTGGGTTTTTTTTGTTTGGTTTTTTTTAAGCAAATGTTTACAGGTGGCATGTATATGTAATAGTGTATCAGTATATGGTGTCATCTCTGCAGCAGCTTATATTACAGCTGTATTATTGTATAGATAACATTAATAGGATTAACATTCCCATTGACTTTTGGTGTTAGTTCTACACAAATGTTTTGACAAGTAGTTTTGTGAAAAAAAAATAAGATTCAGGTTCACCATCCTAGGAGTACGGGTTGGAATTTAGAAATAGTTTCAATCCCCATTGTTTTACCTCTTTTGAAAAAGAGATTTTAAAAAATAGTAAAATATGAAAGTAAGCCTTTCAAAATCAAGCATTTCTGAATTTATACAAATGTCTTTTAAAAACGACAGAGAGCATACTTTTTAAATTTATACACCAAAAAGAATAATTATTGCACTTCTCATTTAGGTTTTCTCACAAGTGCAGAATTACATGCAGATTTGCAGGAGCATGACTTAGCTAGTAGTAACTGAGCTTGCACCTTTTTTTATATATAGAAATATCAAAATATCTCAATCATTAAGCATCTACAAGTAAATCTCCTGTGAAAGTCTAAACCACTAAGCTTTAGACAAGTATACTGTAGGTGGAGTTGTGCAAGGTCGCTTAAGGATCTGTGCCAGAACATGGGAGCCTAAATCTGAAAAAAATTCTTCTTTATTCAGGTACTGAGTTTCTCAAAAGCATTTTTTTTTTTGGCAAGGTAAATGAAAATGAGATTTCAGAACTTATTCCTATTTGAAACTAAACTTGTTTCAAATCTAGTGTCTTGACAGAGAAAATCCAGTAGGCTTAACTCTGTGTTGTCTGGTGTCCACCACCTTGAAAATGAGAAAGGTCAAACCTTTCTTTGTTGAAGCAGTAGCACTTTTCACTGTCGCATTCAACAATTTTCAGACTTCTATATCTTTTTAAGGTGTTTTGTTAAGCATACAGCGAAGGAAACCAGTAAGGAAAAGACAAATGCACAGACAATGATTTTCCTGAGCTATTAGTAGTTAATGTAATAGTTTGAAAAGGAAACAATTTACAAGTACTTGTTCAAATGTGCTATGTAGAAAGTGAATAAAATAAACAGCAAGATGTGTTGTGATAGGAACTGAGATGATCAAAGGGAGCTACTGAATAGGCAAAGTTATTCTTTCAGATAAAATAAGGAAGTAATTCCTTTGAGAGGTTTTGTGATCGTTTCTGTTGGAAAACTTTATGCGTTACTTGGAAATTCAATGAAAAGAAAAGCAATGCAACCTAGATAATAGTGTCAGCTCTGAGCGCGAGGTGGTGGCATGTGGACATAGCTGGAGCTATTTCTCCAAATCATTTGAATGGAAATATTGGATTAGTTAACCTTGTGTCAGGTCTGTTAGTTAAATAAACCTTCCAACTGTTCCTGACTGAGGGATACATAGTTATGACTGAAAGATGCTGCTGCTTTTCATTAGAATTTTGTCAAACATATCCTGCTAACATAATGATTTTAAAAGAAAATGGTTTATTCGATGGAAAAGGATAACAAGCAAAAAATTCACAGCCTTTTCTTTTCACAGGGTGTTTCAGCCCAGTAGGAAATCCTCTTAGCCTAACACTATTGGGCAGACTACAGACGGTAAGGAGTTTTATCTTTGCATTTTTTTAAAATTGATGTTTAACTATAAATGTCTTTATTCACAAGCTCTCATTGTAGGGAAGCTTTTTTTTCTTCCTTTCTTTCTATTTTTTTAAAAACCTATCTTTATTCACAAAAGAAATATCTTCAAGCAAATTGCCTGCATGGGCAAATAAGCTTTTCTTGCAGTCAGCTGGTAGAGAGCTGGTGGAGGTAGATCTGCAAATTATAACTTTTTTTCACTGTTTACATTTTGTTGTTTTGAAATAAATAAGCCAAAATCACAGTTAGTGTTACTGATTCTTAGTGAGAATACATGCACTGCTAAATGGGGAGAGAAAATTGGAGTCCTAACTTCAATTTTAATCCTATTTACAGTGCCATGTTTATACAGTTTACCCATATTTCAGTTGCTTATAACAAGTGAAATCCTAGTTATCCTTCTATCCCTCTTTATGTAAGTATTAATTGGAAACTTCTAGCAATTAAATTTATTCCTTTCTTTGTTATATTTCTCATTTCCTGATCACCATAATGAAAACCATCAGAATCTGTAAATGCTATTAATTCCAACTATGACCCTGTTTAAACAAGCACAAAATAGAGAGAGGAGCTAGTCGTTGAAGGATGGGTGGTGTTCTGAGTACTGGCCCTAGACATCTGGACCTGTTGTGCTAAAGATGTTAAATCCACTCTCCTTTATTGAGAATAGCTTGATTTGATATGCTGAATTATCTATGTGCCTGCTGCAATTTTTCAGAGAATAGTTAGAAAGGCAATAAATTAACTTGAATCCTTTATACTGTAAAGCTGGTTTGAAGTTTGGGGGTTTTTTTGAGCCTTTAGTCCTAACTTAGACTCTGTTTAATAGAGTTTGTATAAGGCTGGTATGATAAATTTGATTTATCAAGAAAATTCAAAAGTATCCTTTTTTTTTCCTTGCTTTTCTTTTAGTGGTTAAATGTTTTGGTTTTCCATTTTCAATTTTTTCCCATTTTTAATTATCAATATGTAAGGATTAGGAAAAACTGTAAGTTTTTCACTCTGCATTCAAGAATCCTCTGCCACAGAAAGACTTATAAACATTTATAAGAACAACTGCTTTGGAGGTTATTGAGTAGCAGTTTATTATTATTATCATCATTATCATCATTATCATTATTATAATCATAATCATTATCATTATTTTTTGCCCGAGTAAGGACAGCTAAATGAAGCTTTAAAATTTTTTGTTTTCATTATTTTTGAATCTGTTGTTATAAATGGATTAGTTAAGTGAATACCTCATAAACGCAGGTAAGTTGAGTTATTTAAATCAAGAAGGTAGTATATTTCCAAAAGACAAAATAGTTGAAGAGTTTTTGAATAACTTTAGAAACCGAAGTATTTCACACATTCCTGAATTGATCCCTCTCGATACTTTATTTATTTTTTAATTCCCTTAGGATTTGCTACAGCAGCTGTGTTTGCATTTCTATTTTCTGTTTGTACATTGCTGGTTTCAATAAAGTGCAGCCTGGCACATTTTTTTCCTCTGGGCAGATTATTGATTCCCATGCACATTAAATATTGAAGGACTGTCATCAAATAAGGACTGTAGTCATCTGAAGACTAAGGAAGGAACTTTGCAGTAGTTCCATGATAGCAGACAGATTAATTAACACTGAAGGAGAGTACATTTTCCTTAGCAGTTAATACTTTCAGAATCATTTTGAATTTAGCTATTAACACTGTCCTTGTACTTCTGTTTTCTGTACACTACATTTGTATTGTTAGGTGGCCTGAGCTAGGTATATGTTGACAATTGGACTAGATAACAAGAACAGA
The DNA here is from genome assembly GCA_003342815.1 of Eudromia elegans. Lineage (NCBI taxonomy): Eukaryota > Metazoa > Chordata > Aves > Tinamiformes > Tinamidae > Eudromia > Eudromia elegans. The sequence continues at coordinate 2,478,356 of PTEX01000044.1, forward strand.
ATTATAATGGTGCTGACAATATTCAGTTTTTTTATTCTAGGTATCAACTTATTTTGTGTTTCATTTTAAACTTCAATTACTGGGGTATTGCAGGCCATTCTTGGGGAAGGAGAGGATAAAGTACACTTCTAACCCTCCCATTTATGAAGAAAATGGAGCGATTATATACACTTAAAAATGGTTAAAATATACTGTCATCTTTAAGACAGTCTTTTCTTTTTTGAATACTGTAAATCCATTTCTCATTTTGACGCTTTAAAAAAATCTTAATAGTCTCAGAACCTGGGCTATTATGCACTCAGGCACAGATTTATTGGAAAGACTAGAGGAGTTTAACTCTCATTTCCTGAGTCCTTACGGGAGCGCTTGTGCCCCTCACTCTCCAAGTTTCACTCCTGCTTTGGCACATATGAGATAGAGGAAGGTGGGGAGAGGTGATATCACTGTGGAGCGTCCAAGCAGCAGATGTTTGTCCAACAGGAGCAGGAGGGAGAAGGTGGGGTTGGGGGGGTTGCCCCTGTATGCACACACCTCAGTTTGTGCATATAGTGTCTGCATAAGTTTGTTTTCCAAGGGTAGTTTTTGAGAGTTGATGACTAATTAGAAGTTGAACGTTATCTGTACATGTATTCTATTGCAAAGAAGAATCAATTTACCTGTAAGAAGCATATGAAACCCCTGATAGACTGATAACTTTTTCTGTATTTTTCCTTTAAATATTGTTATTGCAGTTTTAAAAGGGTGCTTTTGGAGTAGTAGGAATAAAATGTCAAAATCAGTACAGAAAAGAAGGCAATAACATATCACATGCTTTCAGTCAGTGCTGCTTTTCCTAAGGAAATGAACGCTATCTAAAAAAAATCTTGCTTGCCTGCACTGTATATAACGAGATAAATAAAAGCAAAGGCTCTGTTACCACAGTCACTGAAATAGCCTAATAAAGAAGAAGTCATAAACATTTTAATTAGTGTTTTTACCAGAAATCAGTGATATTTGATATAACAACTTAGTTATCTCTTAATTCTGGCTGGTAATGCTCTCTTTTACCTTCATTTTTTAGAGTTTTTATTTATTTTTGCATTTGAAATAATGAAATTATCTTACAGGGTTTATTGCAAACAGCCAGTGTAATATTCCAGTCTAGGTCTCTAAGTCAACTGCCAGATCTGTTTATCTTTGGTGAATACTCCTTAGGCTGAAAGTTTTTAACAGTTTTGTTCAACCAAAACCTGTGTGACACAACAGGCTTTTTCAGCAAGCATTTTCTTCCTGTTTCTCACAGATGGCCTGCCTGCCACAAAATGTAACTGTAGGTCCCACATCTATTCCTGATGCAACAAAATAGTTAACTGGTTTTCATCTTGCATGGAGAAAGACAGTAGCACCGTGTTAAGAGTTAGGTGTTCGTAAGCTTCACTGTGTCTGCAGCTATTTTGTGATTCTGAAAACGTGGCCGAATCTCATACCACTACTAAAGAAATAATAATAAACAGAAAACCTAGTACTTTCTCCTGACTATTACTTGCAGCATAACTGGTAGTTGCCCCACTTGAAGGAATTACCCAGCCCGGGAGAGCTGCTTTGCAGTAGGTGCCATGTGTGGTGAGCGCCCTGTGCATTCTTCCACTGCAGGCGCTTCTCCCTGCGGGCGCTGGGCGGGAATTCAGATGTTCACGCAGTCAGTGACACGTTCGGTGCCGCTCTTGAAGTAGAAACTCTGTGGATTGTTGCATTAAAAGCTTTGCACACTGTCTGAGAACATTCAACATAGTCTCAGGATGACTCATGGATCGTAGCTTGTTATTTCCAAACAGCTCTCTCCTTTCAACTTCTTCTTATGTTTTAGAGTATATAAATACTTTATTAAAAAGAGAGCTTGATTGAGACACAGTAATGGGGCAATATGAGTACCTGGACTAGATATCTAAATAATAGTGCTAATAATTCTGATGAATCATTTTTGAGCAACAGGAGGCACTCCCATCCCACCGGCTAAGCACATTGCCTGCACAATTCTCTTAAACTTGAGAAGGGAAAATGAGAATAGGCTGAAATCTCCAAGGCACTGCTAGCTACTAACAGACCACTGAATAAGCCACACGCTCTGAACTGCAGTTCTACCATTCTGTGTGCAAAATTTGTCAAATCAGGTTGCTCCATTTTTCTCTGGGCAGACACGTAGTTACTCAGAATGCCTTAGGTAGCATATATAGCTGTTCTTGTATATGACAAGAGCTAAAAGCAAGAGTGCAACTTTTTTTACTCCATCCACCTACTGTAAATATCTGTGACTACTGTGACACTTCCTAAATGGCCTGGAGTAGATGAAACCCTAGTTTTCAGGATCAGTGGTAATTTCTTTCCTGTATGAGGTAAGCCTTGCTAAGTTGAGAAAACAACATGTAGAGCAGGGCGAAGGATCTCTGTTCTGGAAAACACCTCTAGTTCTGACAAAGATTGCTATAATTATATTCCTTGGATCACCCAGATAATACAGTAGAAAATGCAAAGAGCAGTACATTTCAGATACATACTTAGAAAAGTGAGAGAAGAGAGAGAACTTATGCCAAATATGGTTAGATGGGCTGTAATACTACTACTAATAAAAAGGCAGCAGCAGCAGCATGCTAAATAGCAATTCTCAAATTTAAGAGTAGTTTATGCTGTTGTATAATCTGTTACGGATGGCAGCAGCTGCTTCAGAATGCTCAAGTTTGATTCTTATCCTGAAATGGTCTAATTGCCTAGACTCTAGTTTTATGTTGGCACTCGACTGCATAGTCCTTCTTTACGGCTTTGTATGGTTACTTTGGTGCAGGCAACATCTAGGGGAAACTGGTTTTGCCCTTTGCAAAAATAGGCCATTGAAAAATAAGTAACACCAACAAAGAGATTTCATCTCTTCTGTTGTTCTAGTTTATTGCTCCTCTGCTAATTTTCAAAATGGTTCAGTTTTTAAGTCTTCTTTCAGCTGAAGAATTTTGACAGAAACAAAGTTTTGTAGGCACATCCTAATTATTCCCGTATTCATCTAGCATTGGTTTGACTTCGGTGGAAATCTGAAAGTGGCAAAGGTAGAACAATTTGAAATAAATATAAAAGTATTGGTTATTAGGACCAATAATTCTCATTGTATATAAACAACTTCTTTTGCACTAAGGTTCAGATGTGAAGTTCACTGCAAAACTCTACAAAAATGTTTGCAATACAGATAAGCTTAGGCTACTGTAATCATCAATCCACCATCTTCCCACTTTTTGCTTTTAGTGTAGTGTACCTACTTTAAAAAGTCCCTTGATAAATACCTTCTAAATATCTAGAGAGCCATTGTTACTCAATGTTGTTTAATATCATTTCTACTTTTTCATTAGAAGAGAAAAAAAATTGCAGATTTATTGCAGATTCATAATTTTTATGTTAAATGTGGATATGACAAATATGGATAAATTTCAAAATTATAATGCATGAAAATACTTATTAAAATTAAAAATAATTCCTTCCTCTAGAACAGTGACTGCCTGACTGCACTCGGAGTGAGAAGAGGAAGTAGTTATCCTCTAGGGCAAGAGAGAGTGAGTACTGTTTTTTTTTTCAGTATCGCTATAGCTGTTTCACTGTATCTGTGCTTTTGAAAATATTTTCTCTTTTTTTGGCTTGAACCCAAGGGATATCTTTGCAGCCCTAGAGTTTGGAATTCTTGCCCCACTGTTTCCTCATCACTCTTAAATATCATTTTTAAAAATTTTGATAGATACAGATTTTTGCTTTTGGTTTGAATTTGAACCCAGAAAACATTTAACAAACACCTAAATGTGCGATCAGAAACATTCCATTGCTGTGACCATAATTTTGAAATCTCTTACATTCTTTTGTAGGTGACTTTTCTTGAGGTGCATTTCCTGTATCCCTTCATAATCATCTTTCTGATTATGTTTCTGTAATGAGTATAATAACAACTCCAACTTTTTTTTTTTTTTTAAATTGTCAAGTTTGCTAGCCAGTCATTTTACAGGACACACTGCCATTTGAATTTTTTATTTTGGGAGGCAGCTAGATTGTGGTATTGGCTTGGTTATTTGTTCTCTTTGGTGGCAGTGTTTCCATATTACTGAGTTGTTGTAACTTTCTCAAAATGGCAAAACATTTACACTCGAACAACCATATAAAAGACACTGTAAAAGACAAGTAGGCGTAGCTCTGTCTTTCGCTGCTTTTTGTTGTGCCAGTAGTTACATTCCTTCGTCCCTTGGATGACCTCATGCATTTCCTAGCACTCTGTCACTAAGGAAACCTTGGCCCTTTACTGAAGTGAGCGCAGTCAGGGCACTCCTTACTGTATGAGTCCGTGGAAGCTGCTGGTTCCATGGTGCTTCTGCCTTGTATTCTGCAGTCCCTTTCAAGTCACTACCATTCTGTGATCCACGCTCCTGTGTTGTCACCATCACCCATAGTTAATGGACTAGCTTTTGGAATGCCCAGAAAAGTTCTATTTCATGTCTTAGCTACTTCATGGAAGTTCATCGTTAGTGAACATATGTTTTGATAAAATTGCTGTCTACTGGGAACTAAGCTCTTTGTTGCTGGCCAGCCTGTGAACTATCACACAGAAATTACAGTGTTACTCCTACTTTTCCATCATTTCCTGGTAATAGCTGATTTAATGCGTCTTATCCATGACATGCATGTATGAGAAATAAAGCAATATTGACTATATTTTTATAGCTATAGCTCATAAATAATCACATTGAAGTCAAAATATGAAAATATTTGTGTGTTTCATCAGTCTTAAGGTAGATATACATCCATGGGCAATAAAAATGGAAGTTTTTTTCCATTTCTTATGGACTTCTTAATAATTTAACAGTCTTTAAACCCCTAATAAGAAGTACCTTTCACTCCATAATAATCACTATATCTAACTTCTTTACTTAAAATTTTATAGACCAATATGATGTGGCAATTATATAGATGGGAATAATGATCTATGTGTAAAATATTTTTGGCTCATTTATGATGAGTGAAGTGAGCAGTTACCTTATTTTTTCAGTTCCCGTGTTTTGACACTGTTCTGAATTAATTGGGGTAGATTTTTGTTTGCAGGTGGGTGATGGAGAATAAGAAATTCTGTGTGATATTTTTATATTAAGTAGCAAGCAGGCTTTTGACAGAAGGCAATGCCCTCTACGTAGTGAGCGTAGTGCTGACCGCCACTGGTATTTCTATCCAGCAAATACAGATGCATTGTATTTCACTGTGGCTTTATTATGGGGAATAGAGTATATACACCTGTTTTTGCAGATACTTATAAAGCTGTGTATGTAAGTACTTGTTTCTGAACCAAAAGGTTTGTGAAGGAATCCTTTCAAAACTTTGCAATGACTTTTTTTCCACTAGAATTTTCCTTCTAGTCAAGTTATCACACTGCTGAAATATTTATTCAAACGCATGTGCTACACACAGACACACAGAATGGGATCTGAAGGTGGTGTAACAATTCTGAGAAAGTGAATGTATGAAGTGCCTTTTTTTTTTTCTTTTGCTTCACAAGTAAATTGCTTATAAAACTAACAGCTGCTGTTTTGAAGCTAATCTTAGTGAATTGAATGTTCTTAACCATTTCTACAATCCCACAGTCCTTTATCTTGCCTCTCCTGCTGCTTTCCCACCACCCCTGATCCCATTAGCAAAACTTGAGAGAGCCTCAGCTTTTACCAAAGTGCAGCTTTGGTTTCAGCTGCCTTTCTGCAAGAGGAAGTGAATGTTGCGCTTTTTTCTCTGTGGCATGGTTGTGATAAAGCTGTGGTGCTCTTATCTCTCTTTTAGGTAGTGGCTCTTTATGACTACACAGCGCATCGATCAGATGAGCTAACCATCCATCGCAGTGACATTATCCAAGTGTTATACAAAGATAATGATAACTGGTGGTTTGGCAGCCTAGCAAATGGACAGCAGGGCTATTTTCCAGCTAATTATGTGGCTGGTGAAAGTAAGTTTACTGCTCTCTTCCTGGTATACCGGTGTGGGTTTAACTGATGGTCCAAAATTTGAGAATGCTCTGCTGCAGATTACAGTGAAGATATGAATTTATTTAGCACACATATGGCATAATGATTACTTAATGTAATGCAGAAATTGTGTCAAATTAGCTAACCACTTAGCAAGTTGACATATCTAACTGCAGAAGCTGTTGGCACTCAGTAAAACATTCTAGCATTAGCTTATATAAGCCACAGGCTTGTTTGTCAGGCAACTGGTTTGACTCCTCTTCCCTTCTTACATATCACCACCTCCTCATACTCTACCTTGGCAGTGTTTTAGGATACATCCAAGTATTTCACAGACATTTTAGACTTTTCTTAGATCTAACCAGTTACCTTTAGAAAAACCTCATTTATTCTCCTACTCTAGCAGAGAGTGTTCAATTCCCAAAAAAGTGGAGTTCATTATGAAGTCTTAAAAGAACGGTGATGATTGAATCTCCAGTTTGACGGATTACTACCAGATCCTTGTCATTACAAGAGTTTTGATTAAAATACTACAGCCAAATGTAAAATAAATAAATAAAAACAACTTGAAACCTGATTGAATAATATAGGAAGTATTCTACTGAGTCAACTAATGTACTAATCCTCAATGTCATGCCAGTTCTGAATATTCAATTTATGGACACAGTATGTGGTCTTATGCTACAGGAAATTCATGTGCTATCTAAACTATCAATTATACTCTTAACCCAACATTTCTCAAGATGTTTTCCCCCATTTTCCACTTCCTCCCTTCGACTTACAAGTGAACAGTTTAGTGCATATGCCTCTTCTCTAAAAAGCTTGAACACAATATTATGCTAACTTGATGATGCTATTTGAAATAAGCTTAATTGCTGTCTTTCTCCACTGTCCTCTCCTCACACATCCTGTGCATTTTCTCCTTTCTCTCCACCTTGCAAAGTAAGCTAGAGGGCAGCTTGTAGCAACAGTCTTCAGTGATGACCTGTTCTTGAGAAGACTTTTTAAAGAAATGTGTTTGAGGCAGTTGGCCAACTATGCAAAAAACCTACAAAGTATATTTTATTTCAGTCAATGAACATCCTCTTACCTATTCTATTATTCAATAGAAAGAAGTGTCCGTGATATGTTTGTTAAGCCTCAATTTTATTGCTGTCAGTATTGATTCTGTTCTTAGTTGTGTATTTTGTGTGTTTGATTGTTACTGTTTTATGTAATTACCTACAACATTAGATGTAAGCTTACTAATATAGATAAAACAGCTAAGAGGGAAATTTTGATAAATTCTCATACAAAATCTGACCTCAAACATTTCTGACTAGCTTTAGTTTGATCTTAGTATTATCTAGATCATAATATCACAGCTATTCACATACTTTCTATGATACTTTAATTCTGTAATGGTGGGCACAATGGTGAATTATGGATCATATTTTCAGAAGAATATGAAGACCAGCCTTCAGGATTACTACCAGATACTGCTCCCCTCCTACCTGATGAACAAACAGAGGCAGAGGAAGGTTCTCCAGCACTACATAAGGTAAATAATTTTGAAGAAGGGATTCTGTAAGTAGTAGAGTACTATATATACAAAATACAGTATTTTTCTCTTCCTTTCTTCTTTCTTGAAATTTTTCATGTCTAGAGCTCATTCCAGGCAAGCAAATATATTTTCAGCTGATGGCTAATGTATATTTCTTGTGTGGATCTAACTATTGTGACATGTGCCAATTAAATATTCATCCGCTCTTGAAATGAGTAGCAAATCTCTCTTTGATTGCAGGATTGACAGAAGCATCTCTCACAGCTACCTGGGTTAAATAGCTGTTGAAGCAATAGCGTGGATTTGTCAAAAATAGATATACTTTCTGACACTCATATGTCAGTCTTAGAATATGCCGTACCCACAAGTTCTGCACGTTTTCTTCCTTAAAATTTCCTTATCCATCAAGTTGCTTAGACAAGTTAGACTATTTTTCTCCAGAGAGTTTGTTAGCCCATGTGATAATTTGCTAGTTAAAATACACCGTGTGATGAAAAATTTTCATTACTAGGCTATGCAATGTGCTGCCTCAAGACCCACTTGCTTGACAATGGATGTTTCTGTTTAAAAGCTACTGATGGCCCTTTGATGAATGATAGCACCCTGCCTGTGGGTTGTTCAGGAGCATATACTATCTAGTTCGGAGGAGCAAAGTAAAGAGATACCAAGAAACTTAAACATAAAAAGTATGGGTTTTGTTGTTGACTCCACCATTTAATTCCAAATGTAATTATTTTCCATGGTTACCATGGCTAATACATAAAACAGTATTGAAATAGGACTTCTAGGTGTTGTCTGTTTGGTTAGTTATTTTTATCATTAAAACATACTCTAACTAAATAAATCTGGTGTGTTTAACAGCCAGTGTACATGTATTCCCCTATTGGTGCTCATTGAGGCTTTTGTGTTGACTGTATCTGCATCTCACTACTCCCACAGCAGACACACGCTGCATTGCAATTGTTTATTCCATTGTGAGGATATATAAATATCACATACCAGATTGTATGTTTATGAGACATTCCTGTTTCCGTGACATTAGTTACAAGTCAGACTGCATTATGTGCAGGGGAAAAAAGAAACTGCAGCTGATTTTTAGTCAGGTTAGAGAAAATGTACTATATATGAAGGAGGGTGGGGGGAAAGGGGTTGATTTTTTTTTTTTTCTTCCAGATATATAGAGATACAGCTGTGTGCAAAGCAGAATGTACAACTCTCACTTCTCCAGACAAACGAGGATTAGAAACTTTGCATAGCTAATGTTCCCCTCCTGCAAAATTGTCTTAAACCATAGGATGGTTCATAGGCAAAGAAAGTGATAGATGCAAGTCCAACAACAGCGTGTAGGAATTGTTCAAATGCTTAATGTCCTCTCAAGTTACTTTCCACAGCTGTTCAGTTAGTGAAATGTTACTAATATTATTTAATTTTTTTCAGAGTTTTTTCAAATGACTTCTCTATATATCTTCTAATTTTTCTAATTCTGTATTTTGTCTGATGTGTAGGACTTGAATGCTGTGTGACTTAGTTACTATTTTTTTCTCTTCAGATGATTTATCTAAGCTTTACCACACAATGTGTGTTGTAATATTCAAGGTTCAAACACACAAAAACATTTTTTAATTCACACATTTTATGTAACTTTTGTTTTTGTATAGGTGAATAGAGAGGTAATTTTCTAACAATAGTTTCTGAATTGCTACTAGTACTTTTAGGTAACACTCCATTTCAGCAACATTTCAAAGAAATTTTCTCTAATATAGTACTACTGATGCTTTGAATTAAATTGACTATATTGTTAATCATTACTTTGAATTTTGTAGTAAAGATTATTTGGTACGTAGAGCAAATCCAATACTCAGTAATAGTCCAGAATGGTCCACTACAAAATAAGGGGCTCAGAAAAAAGTAATGAAAGGTTTTGAAGTCCTGGAAAAAAAATAGTACAAGAAGCATACACTAAGGAAATTAAACGGAGAAAGAAGAAACAATAATTGTATATGAAATAATTCATGGTATAGAGAGTGTGCCAAGAGAATACTAAGCTGAAAATGAATGCATCTAATATCAGTAGAAGGAAGTATTTGTTTATGCCATGCTTAGTTAACCTGGTGAACTTGCTACCACAAGACACCTACGTGCTCAGGGATTAATTTTTTAAATACAAATTTTAGGCTGAGGTAATGGCTGGGGCTCCAGCAGCATCCAAATGCCTGGAAAACAAATCTCACCAGTTTTCACTTTACAGCAGCACTGTCTCACTTAGCACAGAGAGTGAGTTGAAGTTCCAGCAAATAAGTGGAATCCTTGTATAACACATGATGTGACATGAGGTATAATGGTTTTATATATGTCACTTAATATTATTACTATTAATAGTATTAATAAATAAAACAAAACAGATTGTTGTTAAGCTGTTTGTCATAGTCGAGGGAAATTCTGCAGTGCTTTGGCTTCAGGCAATACAGATACTTCCAAGACAAAACTACTAAGAGGACCACTGTGGGAGCTCATCAGTTAGGGCAGTTCCTGTGTTGCAGCAATGAGAGAGCAACATTGTTTTCCCATCCCTTTCATTTTTTTCAGAACTTTGCAAAATATGTTATTTTTAGAGCTGATCAAAGGAACTACTTTTTTTAACATGGGAAATATGGAAAATCTTCCGTCTGAAATATCCTGCATTTATTTATGCTTTGACAGAAAATATATGGCTTTCTTTAAAAATCCAAAAATATTTATTGAATAATACATTAACTTTTTACTTAATTTTTTACCCACAGACAAGAAAATATTTTTTTTTCTCCTCACAAAAACCATTTTGCTTCTCTAAATAGTTATTTCTGGGTCTGCTATATCTTGTTCATTCTATATTTTTTTGTGGAATACATGAATGTTTAGATGTATTAAGACTGTAAAAATAGCATGAATGTAAAAAACATCCTAGGAGTTATTCATGAGATTGTGACACCATACTTAGACTGAACAGGGCACTTAAAATGTAGATAAATAATAATACAATTTGAATCGCTGAAAATTCCCTGTAGTCTTATCTAGAAATAGTTTTCCCTGACTGCAAGTATTATAAATAGGGAATTAGCTGGCTGATCCTCTGAATTTTCTGATGAGTGAATAAAATAGAATTAACAATTTGCATTAGAAGAACATGTAATACTTGGAATTCAATATTAATCCTTGCAAATGTGGAACATTCTGTTTTAGTTCAAAGAACCTGTTTGAAAAATGATTTCTACCATGAGCTTCGTATTCATAACATAATAATTTTATGCAAACCTTGTTTTCCTGCTTTATGAATTACTTAACTTCTGAACCACAAAGTTATGTCATAATCATCTTTAATTACAACACATGTCTAAACTGCCAATAGAAATTTCATGGAGTAAAGTTCTCATTGAGTGCATGAAGAATCTCAAGAGGTAGGGACAGACCCACCATCTGGCTCCTTTACTAAACTGCTGTTTTCAAGTTCCTCAAATTGAAGGCAGAAAAGGCAGGAATTCAGACACATTTCTGTTAGAAACTAGCACATGGATTTTGGCAAAATTTTGCCAGAGATCACCAAGAGTTGATTTTACATATATTTAACGAAAGATTGGGATTATTGTTATGTTCATGTTCCCTCCCTTCTTCAGGGTTCGTTATTTTCAGAAACTTTCTAAAGTCTTAGCCTAACGTGTGGAACTGAGCTGCCAAGCTATGAGGCTTTCTCCCCAGGCTTGAGGTTTGATATGGAAGTTTTTCTGAGCTCAGAATTAATTTATTAAGCATAAGAATCAAAATGCTTAGAAAACTTACTGAAAATAATACTACTCAAAATTCTAACTAGATTTTTTTTTCTAGTAATTTCCCCACACACTTTAATTCTGCAGGTTTTTTTTAAGTACCTTTCTTCATGTTGCTGGGAAATACCTAAGTGAGTGAGTATCTATTAGGAAACATAAGTACTAGGAAGATATGAGAATATGAGAGGGAAACATGATAGGATTAACATGATGGAATTCAAATAATAAATTAAATGAGTTAAAGCCTTTCAACATGTTGCAACTGTGTTCATTTATTTTGAAGGCTCGGGAAGGTTGTGGACCCACAAAAATGCAGTTATCCCAAGGTAGTCAGTTTAATAGGAATCTATTATAGTGAAGTTTATTGTTCTAGGGTTCATTCTTCCCTATTGTGATTAAAGATTTGTTCTTCTAAAGGCATTGGCACCTCCTGGATTTGAAAGAAACTATGCATTTATAGAATCAAAGCCTGATGGTAGTCTTCCCATACAACAGATATTAAAAATATATAACTCTTTGCAAAACATGTTCTTGAAACAGTAAGTACTTCAGTTCTGGAAGAAACCCCTCTTCTGAAGGAAAAGTTGCTACATTGCCATTTAGAAAAAAGCAGACTGTTTAATGTTATCTGGCCTAAGCATATACCACCTTTTAAGTTTGTGATCTACAATTTTCTGTTTTGGGATATTTATTTTCCTTTTAAAGTGGACTTCATACTCTTCTTGTTGAATTACTCTCTGTTAAGTGTATACATTGCTACTTTATTTGTAAGCTGGTAATTCTTCCTTTTGTAATTCCTAGGCTAGTGAATTCTGTCTCTCAAATCTCGGTGCCTGTGTCTGTAGTGTTATGTGTCATGGAATGAAATGGCATCTGATTTAAAAGCAAATCAATATCTATAGAGGAAAAATGGCAACAATGATATGCCATCAATAGCCATTCACTGTAAATGATTGAAACCCAAATGATCTACCTAAAGATAAGAAAAACCAGCCTGAGCCACTAAACTGTTGAAGCAGAATGCGAAATATTATTGAGGAATTTTTTCGTCATTAAGATGGCTCTCAAGGACAAACCTTCTGTCTTCCCCATTGTTTTTTGGGTTTTTTTATTGGCTTTTTTTTTTTTTTCTAGAGCCCTAACAACTTCTTTCTGAGCAGGATTGAACTATTTTTATGCAAATTTTAATGCAAATCTGTAACCACAGATAAATTCCCAGAGGTAAAGACTTTGAGACTGAGAGCAGCTGTTCTAAGCCATAGTACTTCAGTCTGAAGTTTCCTGCCTGCACTTTCCCTCCTCTTTTTGCTGTCTTTCATACAGTCTTCTAGATGATTGGATTTCTAAGGTGCAGTGTGTGTCAGCACTCAGCAGTGGTACCTGAGATTATGGATTTAATCCATGAGTCTTCCTGCTGGTGTCTTCCTTGTCCTTGACAAGCCCAACATTTTATATTTTCAAAGAAGGCAGCAAATTCTCTCTGCCTGTGTTTCTATCTAGCATTCATGGATGAAAGAACTAGTGTCAGCTTAGTCTTAAATGTTTCGGTGAGTTAATTTCTTTTTACGTGAAGGAATCAGGTTCATTTCAGCATCTCTCTTGTATGTAGAGCCCCAATTCTGCTCAATACTCAGAACTGAGCTAATAGTATTAGACATAAAGGGACATAAAGTGTACCAGATTTAGATAGATTTGTACTTTAAAAACTTTAGAGAACTTAGAAAAGTAAGTGCATTTCAAAATTGCGTTTCAAGTGGGGAGGTCAGAGTAAAAGAAATCGATGTGATTCCCCTCACTAGGCTTCCTGCCAGGTGTCCATTTTGGAGGGGCACAGAACAGGAAGAGAGAAGGGTAATTAGTGGGGTGTGGTGCCATGGCATCTCTCCCAAACTTGACTCATTAGAACAGTTTTGACAGAAGACATCAACAAGAGTTTGGGGGAGCAAAGGTATATTGGCATAAAGTCATTTGATCCGGGAACTATTTAATAGAAAACAAAATGCAAGCTTAATACAAAAAGTGTTTAATGTCCTAATGACTAGTCTGAAGACAGACGTGCTCATTCTTGCTCTCTCTGATCCAATGAATCTTTAATTAAATCAAGATGTGTAGCAATAGCTTCTTTGGGAGTTCTCCGTACACAGTAGATGATGTAGTAAGGGCATTTCTCTTCAGAGGCTGAATCACATAAGTGGAGGAAGGAAGTCCTTTCAGATTCCACTACTCCATTCTGTCCATCTACCTCTTAATCTGGCAGGTACCTCTCCAGATCTTCAGTCTTTGAGGTAGCCTTTCACAGCCTAGAAAAAAGTACTGCCAAAAATCTAGGTTTCAGATGAAAAGTCATCTTTGGTATTACCTTTGGGTGGTCGCTCCTTCAGATTTTGCCATGTTGTGTGTTCTGATGCATTTGATTCTTTCCATGCAGTGCACAGGGAGGGTTAAGTTTCCAATTTATGGCTATAGATTCTGTTGCGAGATTCAGGAACTGAAACGCTTTTGTGCCTTAATTGTCTTAGTTTAATCTCTTACCTATGAAACAGACATAATATTCTGTGTACAGATACTGAAATGTATAGAAGTATTTTAAACTTCAATCCATTTTTGATGGAAGATATCAATTTTCTGTACTGCCACATTGAGGGCGATTCTACTGGAATGTGCTTTGGAAAGGCCTATGCTTGGTTACAGTATCAGTACAATGCAGAGATTCTATTATCAATATTATTTTTGAAAGTTATATTAGCTCAAAAGGGAAAATAAAAAGCCTAATTCAGCAGTACTTTATCACATAAAATTACTTTATTAACATTACTGTATCAATAAAGATTTTGTGTGTAAATGGAGATTTCTGTAACCTTATTTTATTCCAAAACTGTGATTTTTGTCTAAACTGATCCAGTGAACTGTGTTATTTCAGCAGAATTATTCTAATGACTAATGTTTGAACACGGTTCTCGTGAGCAGGGTGCTTATAAAACTTCAGGAAGTTGTTTGGAGCTTGTTCCTGTTACCTTTAAGTCATCAGTAAAATAATACTCAACTGGTAAAATAATACCAGGAAGCAAGAAAATAGAGTAGGAATTTCATAAAACACTAACACTGATTTTTTAGAATTAATTCCATCCTGAGTTTCAGAAAGTAATTAAACTGTATCTGTTTAAAGCTTAGAACTGAGGCTTGGGACATAAGAGTTCGGTTTCCAATATACTCTTGATTTGTGTGTGCAAGGCAATTACCTCACTTGACTCTGGATTAAGATTGGGCACTAGTCGACAAGGGAATTTTAAGTTTTATTCATTAGTGTTTATAAAAAATTATAGAAAACAATAAAAATTTTTGTGTTCTGTTTTAAAGTAGTGAAACCATTTCTTAATTTTCAAGAATTGCTGTGGAAAAAACACTTTGGTTAAGTTCCATATGGAGTGACTACAGTGTACCCTGCCTACCAGGGAACACAACATGAAACAAATAGTTAGCAAACTAGAGGGTCAAAACTGTCTTTTTTTCCCCTCCTCTTTCTGTGTTGCTTTCAGAAAGTTTTCATTGATTTTTGTAATTACTTCTCTTAGCAGCTGTAAGGCAATTCAGAGTTTCTGGATGATAGTCCTTAATAGTGCTGAGTTGTAACAGGAATTTTGGAAACAGCACTGTCAATAACTGGCCATTTCCTGCAGCAATGTAGGGTGATATCAGATTATTAAACATCTCATTTACAAGCAGATGAATATCTCTGTGCATGGCAGACCTGGACAGATTGATCTTTTTTAGCACAAGATCTGTTTGAGAAATTCAGGGGGGAAAAAATAGTGGGTTTGGCTTTTGGCTGACTATAGTTCTGAAACTGAATGAACAGTCTTAAGACTTTGGCCACATTAATGATTTTTTGAAGCTGAGTTAATTTCAAACCCATCTTTCTCCTTTGCTCTCTGAAAATAACATTTATTTTGGGGAGGAAAGTACCAGATCTAATCTCCCCTTCTCGTCTCTTGGCTAGGATTCCAGTATCCTGAAAGTCACCTTTTCTGCAGCTTCCCAGGATCTACATTTACTGAATTCCCGTCTGCCTGCACGAGACTTACGCTTTTAATTAATGTGTGCCATGCCGGACAGACCCATACAGAATGCAGTTGTCCTGTCAGCCTGAGAGAGAGGAGCAGGAAAAAAGCTCTTTACTGACAGCATTATGATCCTGAAACCAGAGTCTGCTTGCTCCTTTCCACAGCTTCTCCTGTTGGTTGTGGTAATGTTCATGACTGGATTCCAGTGAGCTCTTGAGTGAGACGTCAGATCTGTCGGCTGTGGTGGCTTCTCCTCTCTGTGAAAGTGAACTATAGTGAGCATTTGTGAGCAGTCTGCTTAGGAGAAGGTAGAGAAAACGGCCTGTCCCTAAAGGCAGTAAACTCAGGAAGGCCGTTTGCTTGTGGGAATACGTGCAGTCCTGTTGGTATAAGAAAAGATCTCTATTTATAGAAGGCAAATTGGGTATGAACGCACTAATTACACTGGAAACTAGAGAATTATACTGAGCTTTGAAATGCTCTTTGTTTTTACTTATTTTGAGCCTGGAGTTACGAGTAGCCTGGAGGGATTTGAACCACTTTTGAACAAAACTTGCAGGATTAGTTTAGTTGAGAGAAATAGCTAAGTTTCATGTTGCTGTTGGTAAAACTATGCCATAAAATATTTTTTATCGTGCTCTATTTAGTAGTATTTAACTCTATTAGTTCAGTAGCAGAAATGGCTTATTTTGACACACACTATATTTTAAGCTGATTTCAAGCAGATTCATAACCTCTTGTTTTTACCCACACCTGAAAACAGCCTTTTATTTGCAAGTAGCTTTTTTTTTAATTTTTTTTTAAAGCAGGGGTACTGTTTCCTTGTTTTTAACCACATAGGAGTTAACATTTTATGGCTGATAGACATTCTTTTTCAGACGAGGTATATTCTCTCCCTATTCAGGAAGCTGGTGGGTTTTCAATGTACATGTGTTGGCCCCATTGTCTGTCTGTCTTCTTACCTTCCTGCTTTTTTCTTTTTCTTTTTTTTTTTTTTTTTTTTTAACAGATGTCACCAGTCATCAGTAAGTCAGAAGACCTGAAATTTATCTCAGAGCGTAACACAGAACCAGACTCACCTGCAGCAACACAGTAAGCAAGAAATATTTAAAACCATTTGCAGTGTTATTTCTGCAGCTGCTGGTTGGAAATTGGGAGAAATGTTGGAGGATATACTTTGTTTTAGCAAGCAGAACAAGAAATTAGCTTCAGGATAATTATTCGAAGAGAGTGTCTTACACCCAATCCCAATGTGAAGGAAATACTGGTTTATATATATATATATAAATATGTGTAAGTACACACACTCATATGTGCGCGTGCACACACCCCCCAAAGATAATCAAAAGTGTAATCTAAAGACACTGGTTTGCCCTGTAGCATCCCTTAGCTCTGTGCTAACCTTTAGTGCTACCACCTGCAAACTACTTTTGCACTTTCTAAAAACAAATTAAGGTGAATTGAAAAGTGTCACATACAGAGAAGACGAGCAAGCTAACATCTCTGATGGTGATGCTTGTACTTTTAAAAATTTGCATATTCATTATGAGAAAGTTGGAAGTAGATAAGATCTCAACTTTTTGAATATAAGCTCCCACAACATATTTAACTTGTTGCAGCCATTTATATTTGAAAAATACATGTGGAAGTACTTCTTTTGTTTGCCATTACAGGCACCTGTCATCCAAACAAAGTTATTTCGCTGATCGTTTTCCAGACTGGACCTGTCTTCAGATAATCTGTGCTTATATAGTGTAGATGCAGCTAGATATCTAGTTTCAACTTTTCTTTTCTTTAGGTGCTAATTTTCTATCTTGAACCATATCTAGATTTGAAAATGAATTGTGAGTGGGCGGCTTAACATGCAAGTTTGAGGAGGAAGAGACTGTGAACTGCACACTGACAGAACTCATTCGGAGCTGAAGTATTCTAATAGAATTTACATTAAGAAAGGAAATGCCCTACAGTGGAATTACTGTAACAGTTAATACAATCTGTCAAAAGAAAGAATACAAACTTTGATGCAATTCAACAGCATTAGTGGAACTTAAGCAAAAACTTCTCTTGCTTCACCTAACTAACTACTAAAGAATGTGGGTACACACATTTAAAATGTTGAATTACTTGCCTTTGATTAAATTCTTTTTAGCTTGAGTATTACTAAATACAAAATATTCATTTTGATGAAAACTAACCTGAGTTACAGTAGTCTAAATTAGCATGCTGGAAATGTAAAGGCTGAAACCTTTTTCACTTGCAAGACCAAAAAAGACACCTGGAGCGTACTCCATCCTCCTGAACAGTAGCAGGTGGGAGTCCGTGGACATGGCTGTCTGAACGTGAACAGCGTGCTTCGTGTCACTGCTGTACAGTGTGGGCAAGCTTCAGGGTGCCAAGTCATTTCAGTGCTTAGCAGTGGGGGAGAGCTAGGACCTGCTGCAGTGGTGTGCTGCTGCTGGGCCTTGGCAGGAGGCTGCCAGCTGGAATGGAGGATGTATTTCAGGATATCTCAGTTTGTCAGGAATGTGCTGGGGTTTCCTTCCATAATCCAGGAATTCTAGAGGTTAAGTTTTTGTTGCTCTTATTTTTCTTTCATCAGGTTTTGTTTGTCTGTGGAGCAGACATCTGCTTTCACTGATTTTTTTAAGAGATTGCAATTCCTGATCTAAAACTCGAATCTGCAAGCATATGCTTTTTGAGTTATTCCATGATCTAGAACACAATGAAATGGGATCTATTCATCTTTGTAATTCTATGTGCGGTGACTGAACATATAAAGCTGTTTCAGGGGGGTTTTGCCTTACTCAGAAAGCTGGAAGAGGGAACATTTCTAATGCCCCTGATCTGAAAGACTGCTCCATGTTTCTGTTTACAAGCAATCTGTACAGTACAGATTACATGGTAAAACTTTTAGAATAATGCCTGCAGATGCATCATTAAGTTTCTCACTTCTTTTTATCTGAAACCTTTTTTTCTTGTTCGCTGCAATTAGCGAGTCTTTAAATATCCTAGTAAACTATGTGCTTGCAAATATGAAGTTTTTAACTGGAAAAGGTTTCTATTTTAGCATCCATTAACAGCATCACATGACTTGAGATATAGTCCCATCTGTACTTAAATATTTGCTTCACCTAAACCTTTAATTTTCTTCCTATTTTCTGTGAAAATGTATTCAGTGCTTATGTCACATGCTAATTATGCAGTAAATACATTTTTGAAAAATCAAGTGAGATGTAATTGCCAAGTATATGGTTTCATTATGGAGAAGTGAAACTGTTTTAGCGACGGCACAACTCATTATACCTTTGTTTGAACCTAAAGATGAATGCTTGCAATTTTGCCTATTAGAATAGTACTCATTAAGGCTGCAGCATTTCCTGCAAAATAGAGAGAGCTGCACAACCTTATGGCATATTTACCTTTCAGAAGAGTTAATCTATCTCTTCCACATTTTAGAAGAAATAGAGGAATGTCCATGTGATGGATGCTATGTAAACACAGGTTTTATCTGAGCAGGCTTAAGTATCACCACATGTGATACTTGAAATCATAAAAAGATGAAAATTACTATTCAGACTTTGAGTGGGTGAGGTTTAATATTAAAAAACTGCATGTTAGCCTCACTGTTCTAAAATCAATTATTTGATCCCATTTGTCAGTACAGATGAAATCTCCTTAGATATATTTTCATGGTACAGTTTTGTTGAGCTATGCTAAGTAGAACTCACTCTGTAAATTTACAAATTATTATGCCCAGTTAGATGCATAGTTTGGTGGATTGGTACATAAATTACTGTTTAATTATGATTCCATGCCCTGGTTTCCTCAGACAACTGTTCTTCTCAAATGATTCTAGGAGTCCTAAAGCAGAGGATCTTCAACTCCAGAACCTTTTCTTTTGGAATGTTCCACTATTAGAGCTGCAGCAATTTCCATATTTCAAGAATACACAGTATATCAAAAATAAATAAATAAATATGGGCAAATAGCTGTAATTCCGTTAATAATGCTGATATATAAAGTGTTTCATCTGTAAAATTTTGCCACATTTGCACAACATCATCACCAACAATAAATGCTATTCTTGCACCAACATTTTGGGGATAACTGCACTCACCTAATTATTATCTTAGTCTTCATTCGTCCGCTTGTTTACATATGTTTCAGCAGCATCTAACAGTTCCAGTCATAAACCAAGACCTGTTTGTGCTATGGGCAGCACATACTTTAAACAAAGACAGCACCTGTCCTTGAAAGAGTAAAATCTAAGTGCTACGACTTATTCATAGATAAAGTTACAACTTCTGCTGAGAATGGCAGTTCATGGTAGGAGTGGTGTAAACTGTGCATTATCCCTGGCATCAACAGCAATACCAGTCTAATCCCATCTTTAAATGGCACTAACTGGGAAAGATAAAAGAGGATGTGAGCTGGATTGTTGCCCTTGGTATTGTATAAGGTGTGATAAGCACATGTTGATGTTAAATTGACTTCTGATTCATAAATGTATCCTATTTTAGGTAAGTTGAAATGAGCAGATTAATGTTTTCCTCTCCAAGCCTGTCTGACTTTCTTACAGTAGTTGAATAAGTAAACTAGAAATCTCTCTTCAGTTGTAAGTATGTTGGTGTTTGAGCTTAGGAAAAAAAAAAAGGCAGTTCTTTTCCAAGCAGCACAAGGACATGCACTGAAAGGCAAACTAATAATTTGGAATGGTCTTCTGTATTTTGTCCTCTTTTTATTTTCTGTTTTTGTTCTGCAGTGGAACAGTAATTTTTAGAGCTGTTTTAGCATTGTACTCAAGAGAGGCAGGCAAGCAATTGTTTTAACATGTCAGGTGTGGGTGGAAAAAGCTCTAAATTTGAGTTAACTTTATGTGTTTTCTTTGCTCTTTTTCCACCTTCCTCTAGAGGTACAAAGAAAAAGAAGAAAAGGATACAGAAGAATGAGACAGAAGATCAGAGGAATTTAATGGGTCTTGATACTCCTGTGTCATCAATTACAGCTAATGGTGTTGAAAATGAACTTTTCCCAGCCCATGGGGTGGAATTGAAGAAGAAAAGAGCAGGGAGAGGCTCAAACTCGAGCACAAATGGAAAGGCAAATGTAGCTTTTGAACCTGAATGCTATGATGTGTAGCCATAATTTAATTCCAAACACTGATGTGACTTTCACTATATACAAAAAAATGGATCTGAATGCTGCAATTATGATCTCACTTCTGCGATTATCAAGAAATAGAAGACAAAAAAAAAATTCAAAAATTATGCCAGTTGTGACTTACCAATGGTAGATGCCAATTTCAGAATAATTTCTTCCCCACAGCCCCTAGTTTTCTTGAAATCAACAGAATTAAATTATTCAACTCCTCACTGAACCTGTAAAATCTGAGATTTACTTTGACAGGTAGTTCCTGAGAACCCTGCTGACAAAGGCAGTCTGACAGAATTTAAGATCTGATCAGCCAGCCCTCTAACGTAGGCTGAACAGGCCTTTCAGTTGAATTCTCTTGAAGATGGGAAGTGTGAAATCTGCACACCAATCCATGGTGAGCAGGGAATTGGGTGGAAAAGTGTGATCTAAAACAAAACAAGCCTACCCGCAACAGAAGTTAGGAAATCAGCAGTTCAAAATTTGTTGCAAGTCACATAAAGCAGCGTTGGGAATGGTGACATTCCAAAGGAAGTCAAACACTACAGTGTACCTGAAAACATAAGCTATATAAAAATATTTTCGTCATATCAGATATTCACTTGGACTACATTTTGCAGCTTTTGAGCAAATTGTTAAGTAAAAACCTATGCAACTGATTTGACTTCAGTGAGACTGCTTATACTTACAAGTCAAAGTAAGTATTGCAAAGTCTAGCCATTTCTGTTTTCACATGAGGGTTTTATGTATATAATAAATGTGCAATGTTAGACTTTCTGGCTGCTTTGGTAGCAGTCTTGCCAAATACATTCTCTTTTGTCTAAATGAAGCATTTTATATCAAACTGTGTGATTTGTTTTACTTTCTGGTATAGTCATTCACTTGTATGTCATTAATCTGTTTTTAATGGAGTGTTTTGTGGTGAACTTTTATTAATGATTTTGCTCATTATCTGCAGTTCTGAATAATTTACATTTTATATTAAATGAAACACTTTCTATCAGTTCCTGTTGGTACTTTTTTCTGGCTGATGTTGTCCAGTTTATTTTTACTCTGCTAGGAAATTCTTCCTCCTCCCCCTCTGAAGCAATAAATAACATAAAATTAGAAAGCCCTTATTTAGTAGACAGGGCACTTGATTCCATTAAAAAAAGAAGTGAGAATAACAGTGTTGGGCACTGATGTGTGAAATGCAGCCAGATGCAGAAGACTAGTTGCTATATATTGTAACATCTTCCCTGCACATGGTTTAAAGTTAGAAGAAATGTTTCTTTTTGAGTAAAACACAACAGAAAATACTCTTTTTGGACCCATTGATAAGTGTTTCTTGCTAACAACCCATGTTCTGCTGTGCCTGGTGCCTGTGTGTGCCCTGAATGCAACTTATACACATGTGGGGCCATATTCTGGTTTGTCTCCCTTGTTATATGTGGTGTCAATCTGTGTTAGTCCTGGAACTGCCTAATTGCAGTAAGGCTTATGGCCCCTTACCTCTCAGCTTTGCAAATATACACATAGTTCTGTGTGATTTGGAGATTTTATAAGAGAGAAAAATGTCCTCATGTTATGTTTTTAAAATGGCCAGGGTCTCATTCAAAATAAGGGCAGAGCATGACATCAGGCTCCAGGCAAGGCTGAGCGGTAGCCAAGACCTGCAGGCTCACTGGGAAGCTTTGTAAAATGTTAATTTGGCACTGCGGACACTGAAGACAGAAATAACACTTGAGATAAACACCACAGAGCAGTGGTAGCTCTAATCAAAGGCACAGCACCTCCTTTCATGCTTGCGAACTAGGGCTCCAATTATGTTCACTGCTCTGAAGCTGAATAGAGCTGCTTTGCCACACTTTCCAAATTGAGAGGAGAGGCAGCAGTCGTGTCTTCCAAGGCACAGTTCCAAATAACAATTAAGCGGAAGAAATCAGATAAGAGCCCAGACATGAAAATGCATGGAGTTGAAAATAAACTTTCTTCTTTTTCTTTTTTTCCCCATAATTGCAGTATCTTTTGTTTTTAAAATTTTTCTTCCCAACCTCCTGGTTGGTTAGATTCTTCTATAGTTTTTTACTGATTCACTGCAGTATCAGAGGTTTCTGCATTTATTTAGCAGAAAATGACTTTTTTCATTTAAAGAAACAGCATTCTTAAGTGATTTTTTTTTTTTTTAATATCAATTTTAAAACATCCACTTTTTTAAATCAAATTACTGTTAGGCATAAAGTTTAACTTCCTTTTAGAAACATGGCTAATACATTCATTTTAAGATAAATACAGTGTTTTTCTCTTCAGTGATGGTGAGTTCTGACTGCCTATCTCCATTCATTCTTCAGGCATTGCTGTTGGGATTTTAAGCTTTGAAACTTTTGAACAGTTTGGAATAGTGTGTAAAAAATAATAGAGGTTTTAACTGCTTGTTTCTGTTTTTATGTTAATGCAAAATGATTTGTCAAATCACTGTAAAATGTACATTGTCTGCATCTCCTCAAATTCTCAAAGAATTTGAAGGAGTTAAATTTTAAGAAATCTATTCCAAAAGGATTCAGATTAGCTACTGAAAAGAAGTCCTCTTTTTATGTAATTAAAGGAGAACTGCATTAAGTATCCTAAAGCATGAGTGCACTGTGAAATTGCTCTGCATTTGATGATTTGAAAGAGCAGAGTTGCCAACACCTGTGCGAGGAGGATGTACAGGTTAAAGTCAATGCTGTTCACCAGTGATGCTATTTCAGTGCTGGAGCAGAGCAGGTAAAAATCTGCATGGTAAACAAGATGAAGTCCTAGATATTTTCAAGTGCCTCGTGCTAGCAGCAACGTATGAGGTCTGTCATTACTCGGGGTTTTGGCGGCGTGGGGAGGCTCTGTGTTTGCAGCTCGCGCTGCTGCTTCTCTGCCGGAGAGCTCACCGAGAACGTGCAAATTAACAAAATAGGAAAGAAGGGCTGGCACGTTTTGTCCTTGTGTTTCTCAATGACCATCAGCCTGCATTTAGTTTTTTTCTTCAGAATAATTTGAGGAACAGACATCATAAAACACAAGTAGCGTGTTTGTAGCATCACTTAATTCAGAAGGCGATAGGGGACGGATCACAGACAAGCGAGGGCTAATGAGAACACAGAGGAACATGACAACCGAAAGTCTCTGTTGACTAGTGAACTAAATCTGCCGGCTGGACCCGATTGTCTGCGGGAGAATTGGATGTCAGGATCACTTAGGGTTAACAAAGGCCCGGGACAAGCAGGAGCAGACAGCTATGGAAAAGAGCCGGCATGGTAGCCATTCTGCGGAGAGCGCGGGTACCAACTTGATAATGAGGCACTTCATTCACCGCATCCTTCTGCTCTAATTGCTAAGGTGAATAGGAAATACTTCATTTCGGGCGGGAACGGACTAAAGCGAAAACACTTGTTTGGTAAACACAAAGAGTGGTGGGGGGTTTTAATGATCTCTTTCTAGCACGTATGAAATTAGTATGTAAGCACTACAGCCCATTCTCGGAATGTGGGAGAAAACGGGGAGAAAAACAAGTATCTTCTGAACAGTGAAGCAAGGCTGGAAAGATGCATGTGCCCAGCTGTAGTGTTTTTTCTTCCCCTTAGCATTCTGTCTGATGGCTCCCCGAAGCGGTGTGGAGAAATTGATTGATATGCACCTGCACCTGTGAAAAGGTATCAATTCAAAGGGGAGGTTACTGCTTGAAATATAAAATACCCCCAATTGAAGCAAAACTACTGTACATAAGGAAGAGAAACGAGAGGAGGCCCAAGAGAGGGAAATAAGCAACTTGACAAAACTAGTGTTGGGCGGGAGACTTGCAAGAATGTGGCAATGAGAAATTGGAACTTAAGAAGAAGGAACAGAAGATAGCAGGAAGGCGTCTCAGAGCAAAGCTTTGGTGGCTTCAGTCCTGCTGTGGGAGCTTTAGAAATGAGTTGTTTAACCACTTCACCTTTTAACACGTTTTGCACCATTTAAAGGAGCCTTTTTGGATGAACTCTTGGAACCCACAAGGAAGATTCTCACTTCTCTCCAGCAGTGGCTAACTTGCACTTTCCTAAACCCAGTGCAGAAAGGTCCACATCATACCCAGCCTGTACCCTGGCCAGGACTGATGCAGCTTTGGGCTGTAATTCTGGCAGAGGTCTTCAGAGGAGGCCTTCATGGACACCTGCTGCAACACGTCCCTCTGCATAGATCCACACAGCTCCAGACTCTTCATCTCGTATATAATAATCAGAGTGGAGATGAGGATTTCACACCAAGCTTCTACCTGCTGCTGTTTTGAACATTGGGTTTTGTGTGATCCTCTTCTTACGTGGCACTTAGTAGAGCCTCTAGATTTGCTCTCCTCCTATGTTTTTGGCAAGAGTATTACCCTTGGTTGCTGCCTTCCCTTCACGCCTGGCCCGTGTTGCGGCAGGGCTGTTTGTACAGAGGAGTCCCAGGCCTACAAGCTGCTCAAAATAGACCCCTATACCGAAGGAAAGCCACAGCAAAGTCTGCAAGGTCTACGCTTTCAGTAGCAACATCAAGGCTGTAGTTTATCCATTAATCTACATTACCTGAAACATCTATAAATGCTATTTTCATTTGCTCTTATAAATGAAAGCGATTGCTCTGCACTTCACCCAGAACTCCATCCACCTGACTTCTTGTGAGGCCTTTCTCAAGCCAAATGATTTTGCCCTGCGTCAGGCTGTGGCAAACAAGTTTTACAATTCCTGTCTAGGGCTCAGAGGCAAAATACTCAGAAGAAACTGCAGATGCCACTTTTAGCGGAAAAATGTTTCCACAGCGGTAAAGCAGTATCAGTAAAATCTATGCACTAAGAAGACATCAAATTCTCGCTGCACTTATATCGTCCGCACAGGCAGGGAGTGTAATAAACTAGTGTGTAGCAGCTGTAAATTTTCTGAGGATTTATCTAACCACAAATACATCGAAATGGGGAAATGGGGCTATATTAAACTGTGCAAGACGCTGCTGGAACTCAGCCATTTCTGCAACATCCTGTAATTAATTTATTATGACAGGTCTGGCAAACTGAAACACCCAATACACTTGCGACAGACTGTTATGATATAGCTGTTTGAGAGCACTGCAGTCACGTAAAATGCAGGTATAGCTGCAGAAAAAGAGTGAGACAGAAAGAGCAGGATCACCAGTATTTCTCCAAGTCTAGAAATCGCTCCCAGACCCACATTCACTAACACCCTGGAACGTGCGTGGCAAAGCCAGCACTGATGGGGGTACTAGCCGGAGAGGAAACTGTTGCAGAATATATGGGCTTAGATCCTACTCTGCTGGGAGTCAGAAAGACAGTTAATGGTTATTGGTGCTCTGTGGACATGTTCTGCAGAGGAACCTCATTTCACACATTTTGTGAGTCAGTGCATGTTTTTCTGGTGATGAAAGCAAGACTTGGAGCCGAAACGCCCTGGGTTGGTGAAACTTTCTTCTTGATCAGCTCATGTTTGGGCTTTTATACCACAGTAAAGCACACACATTTTTATTTAATACTGAGAGAGTTCCAGTGAAGTTGGCTATGAGTTGAATACAAAATTAGTAAAAATTTCTCTCAAAATACATTTATTTTTTGAGATGTCTCTTACTGCTCCATTCTCAGGAAGGTAATCCAAGACCTTCTATGTATTCAGCTGCTTATCCTAATCTCTTTGCCTCTGTTCTCTGTTAAAATGAAGACAATCTGAATTTCATCTTTTTCTGGGGTTACCTTCAGACTTGGATTATCCTGATATTAATCCACATCTAAACCTAGACCAATCTGCACTGCACTTCATGGCAACTTGAGGACTATTCTTCTTTCTCCCAAATTTTGATGAGCAAAATAGGCTGTTTTGCTTCCTTGCTCTAGTTTTTTAATGTGGACCAGTCTCTGCCCGCTTAGCCACTGTTGCTGATGAAAGTGCATTGCCTTGTGAATGCAACTTGTTAACATTGCCACCTGTTATAGGTGTTTAGTATGGGCCATAAGTGTTCCTTTAGTTCCACTCAGATGTCTCTGTTTTGCCATTGCACCATCAGGCATCTTTTCTGTCTGATATATTATCAGTACTTTGACAGCTTTGCAAAGACACTGGCTAAAGCAGCTTGGTCCTGTGTTAATTTTAACAGTTAATGGGGATATACGGTCATGGCTGTAATATTGACATCAGCCCCAGGCTCATTAAAAGAAATGCCATCTAAAGCCAAGCTCCAACAGCCCGCTTAAGCCTATAATAAGCTTATATGGGGGTGGTTAATCCCCTTTGTGCTTCGGTATAATGTAATGAGAAAGTGTTGTGGGGAAAAGGGCGGAAGGGGCAGCAAACGCGCGGTGCGCCGTGTCGGTGGCCGGGCAGCCGTGCGCGCCGAGCTCCAGGTGGGCCCCACTCGTCACCGAGCGGGGGGACATGGCTGTGCCCGCGGGCACGGCTCCCGCTTCCCAACCCGCTCCAGCGCGTTGGCCCCACGCCGGCGGGCAGAGCCCGGAGCCCGAGGGTGAGGGGGCCCTGCTGCTGCAGCGGGCAGAGCTGTGTAGACACAGTCCAGCGTGCAATTTCCTGCCTCCTGCTCCAGCGGAGACCCGCGTCCCAAACCCAACAAACCAGCTTGCACTATCACATAGCAACAGTTTGATGCACTCTGGTTCATCCGGAGAGCTGTTGTTTCAGTGATACTTAGCGTTTGCTGGGACTTCTCCATGCCACTAACACAGGAGGATGCCACAAAGGCTGTTGATGGTCTGTTCAGACCATTAGCGATGAAGACTTCTCCTGGGCCACGGAAAGCTGGGAGGTTTGGAGGAGAAAGCTTGAAGGATAAAATCCTTTTTAGCCTGAGCGATAAGTGCACTTAGACTGGGCCCGCCGCCAAGGGCTATAAACCTGCTATTTAGCTCAGGTTACTTATTCTAGGAACAAGTTTTGCTGGGAGGAGAAAGAGTGTGACCTGAGGTGACAGACTGGTCAAACACTGTCACGATTCAGCCTTTCCGTAGGCTGGGGTTGCTTCCCTGCTGTCAGTCAGACTGCTGGTTTAGGCCACTGCGAATTTAGCACTCTGACACCTGCAAGTGTTCGGGGTGTCCTTTCTGGTTTTGTTTTTATATGTGTGGGAATATGTATGGGAGGCTGTTGTAGGGCTCGATCACAGACCGACGCCGCTTCCAGATTCGGAGGCACGTGTGTTTGTGCCCAAAGCCCCAGCTCGGGGCTGGTTAACCTCTGCTGTGACTCACGTGAGGGCATTTTGCAGGATCAGGTTGAATCCCGTGCGCCGAGCAGGAGTTTAGCGAGGCAGAGACAGAATTTGCTTCCGAAGTGCCGCAGCCTCTCGCTGGTCACGGGAGCCCGCGCAAAGCGGTGTGGCGACGCTCGCCGCGCGCGCCGGGACGCTGCCGGGGTGCCGAGCAGCAGCGTGGAAAGCAGGCCCCGCCGCACGGGCGCGCGCCGCCGGGGGCTGTCACACGCGATTAGGGCTCCCGGGAGGACGCCCGCTCCGCGGCGCGGCGCCCGGGCCCCTGCACAACTGCTCTCGCTTCCCCCGCGGCCTCCCGCCCTCCGCGGCCGGCCACGCTGAAATGGAGAAACGCGAGGGTGGCAGCGCGCCAGATGTCCCCGCGCCCGCCGCCCGCCATCCCCCGCCGCCACTCGTGCCTCCCCTCGCTCAAAGGGCTCCTTCTCTGCCCGCTGCGGCCGCGCGTGCATCGGCACCGCTGCCCGGCTTGGTGCCGGCCTTCGGGAAAGGCGCGCTTGGTTCTTGCTGCTGTGGTTTAGGGCCGGGTATTTACCTCGGTCCTTAGGCTGCCTTGGGCTGCGAGGGTGAGCACGGGAGGGCTTGTGCTGCTGCTGCTGCTGCCCTAGGGCTCGGGGTATCTGCTCCAAATGAAGTTTAGAGCTGTGAGGTAGGGTCATGGTACTGCCTGAACATGGGGGAAAACCTTTCAGGAAACGAACTGAAAGGATGACATTCGCTTCCATTTTGCTGGGTTTAATCTAGGCCTGCTCTTTTTTTCATGATTTTTTTTTTTCACAATATTTTTACCTGGATATTTAACCCCTGAAACTGAAATTGTTGTTGAAATGGTCATTGACTTAATTAATGATCCTAGGTAGATTTGTTTAAGAAAAATATCAGCAGTGATTTTAGAGTACTCCAGAAACAATATTAACTAAAATATCACAGAAAATGTTGCTGACATTGAGAGATTTTCACAGAGAAGTTCTGTCCTTATTTAAAAGCAATTTTTTTAGGAAAAATCCCTGTGTGAAAAACACTGGCAATGAACACTTTAATGGAATTGCTTCTGTGGCAGTGTACCTGGGCCAAACAAATAAGGCTGCACAATGGGAATGATAAATTTTGACTTTATTAAGATATTTGATACTGTACCACATGATATTTTTAATAAACAAAGTAAGAAAATACAGTCTCCTAGACCAGGAGCGGGTGCATAACTAATTAAAAAAATAAAAAAAAAAAAAATAAAGCAAAAGCTGCATTCAGAGAACACTTGCCAACGTCTAATCATCGTACTAGGGAGATGCTGCGAGGAAGCCCCTGAGCTCAGTTCTTTGTCACTTCTCTTCGCCATTTCCCCTAACGACTGGGAAGATGTGGTAGTACTTATAAAACTCAGGCATGGCACCAGAAGGTTACAGGCTCTTTGCAGGATGTGATCAGAGTCAAAACTGTTCTTGGAGATGGGGGCAAGTGAGCACAGGAGCAGCTAGTAAGATTTGTGCAAAGTACAGGAAGAAGGAAACAAAGGCAAAAATACAAAATGCCCTGTCAGTTTTACGGCAGAAAAATGTCAGGGGCAATAGGTTTGGACACAAGCTAAGTGGATCATCAGTGCCCTGCAACCTTAGGAGACACTGCACGAACCACAGCTCATGCCAGGGCTGACATTAACAGGGAGAGAGGGTGGCCCAAACAAAGATTATTTCTTCCCAAGTTGGGCTGCTGGAGCTTCACTCTTCAGCACCACACACTGAGCCCTGTGGACAAACTGAAGAGATAAGAGTAGCTGGAACAACAGGAGATTTATAGACCTATGCAGAAAAGTTCAAGGGATTGGATTTGTTAGTCTAGAAAAGAGATAAGTAATGGAAGCCATAATAGCAGTACTTAAATACATATATGTTTATATGTATAGAGTTTTATAGAGAAAACAGGTTAGACAGCCCTCTGCTCCGCACAATCCATGTATAAGTGATTTTGTTACAGATCGTGGCTGCTTGCTCTCTCTCTCTTATGGACAGGCTTAGTGTTACCCGAGGGCAACGTGTAAAAGTGTGTTTATGGGACCATTTGCATTTCATGGTCATATATTTCCTTTCTTTCTACGATATGCATACTATTACTAGTTGCCTTTTTCTTCGTCTAAAGTAGCATCTGTAAGACCCACTTGATCAGTGTTGGTGCTTAACAGCTGTGCTTAAGAAAAATGACAGCAGAAGTGTTTTATTCATTACTTTCTCTGCCATAAATCTCTAACTGGAGCAAAATCCTGACCCTGAATCTTACTCCAGAACTTATGCGCCCATGGCTATTCAGTTTTAATCATGCTGTTTCAATGATTTATGGGCATGGCCTTGGGTAAATTGAACCTCCGCCTCACTTTCTCTGTCTTAAGCTGGGGATACTAATATTTCTGCTGGAGAGTCTCAGAGCTAATCTGTATACGAATGCCCTGACGGTGGATCCTCTAGCCCTTGTCTTAGCAGAATCATGAGAGCTGCCACCACGCACATGTACGACCTGGTAGGCAGTCAGCCTGTAGGCCATATAGATTATGAGACTCGGTTTTGGGGCTGGCTTTGTGCACTTTTGTAAAGTCCTGGTGTCTTCTGGCTTGGGTTGGTATTTCTAAGGATTCTATTTTGGGGGCTGGCAATAGCAGGCAGGAGACGAAGAAGCTCTGAGAAAGCCCTTCCTTTGTGAAGGTGGTTTATTCAGCTGTAGTTGGAGACTGAAACTTACCACAACACAATCAACTCCCCTGGCAGCGATCATAGAGTGCAGAGCAAGCCCCACTGGAGCTCCAGAAACCTGGGATGGAGCCTGGCAAGAAAATCTCAAGCCTTGAAGTATGTTCCATGGCAAGGAAAGAGAGGTTACTTTTCCCCCTCGGGTTTCTTGCATTCATAAGTGATAATTGCCATCAAAACAGAGAGAGAAGATAAATGCTGGATAAGCTGGCAAGGATGGGACATGAATTGTTGTCCCCCACATATGGGAATACCTACTTACCACGGGCGGGGGCTGAAGCACTGATTTCATAACAAAACCAATACATTAAAATCATTTGAGGAGATGGTGCTTATTTTACAGTCCAACCAGTATGTGAAATATTGCAGCAGCACAAGGTCATGCTGCAATTCCAGTGCTCATCTTGACTTTAAGTGCTCCCCAGTAAGGAATGGGCAGAATTTTGGGGCAGAAACGGGACAAATAGAGGTTGTAACTACTTGGACCTTTGAAAAATATGCAGCCTAATACTAATAGCCTAGTAAGGGAGGAGAAGATCCATC
Source organism: Eudromia elegans (assembly GCA_003342815.1). NCBI lineage: Eukaryota > Metazoa > Chordata > Aves > Tinamiformes > Tinamidae > Eudromia > Eudromia elegans. The sequence goes on from PTEX01000044.1 coordinate 2,509,451, forward strand.
AAGTCCTGATCAGTGTACCTCCAGTTGGTTAATTCAGTAAGCAATGTGTTTAAGTTAAAATAAATATTTCAGTCCAATTGCAAATATTACACTGCTGGAGGACTGGGCTTTTATTCACGTCCACTCTTCTTCTTCTATGATTTGTATCAGTGAAAATTTTGTAATGATCCCATGTTTTTTCTTTATGGATGATTCCATCTCTACAAGTCAGAATTAGCACTATTTCTATTCTGGAAATAGTATAGTAAATAAATATGACCTAGCGGGATAAAGGAGGGAAATAATACTCAGGAAATTAATTGTGCCATGTTTTGGTTGTCTTATTTTCTCCACCTCTTCCAAAAAACATTTAAAGGTTAATCTCTTCCAAATATTAGTCTTAGAGACTCCTTTTTTTGCTTGCAAGCAAAATATGTTCAGCTATATTTTAGTTTTATACTTCACTGGGTACATATGGATTTGAATCAGAAAACCAGCCACTAAAACAATTTGGTGGCAAATAGCAGGGCCAGACACTGCTTCTAATGGGAGTGACGTATAGCTAGTTATAAGTGCCCTTGACCAACATCTTTTATCGACTGCATGTTTGGCCCAGAGAGGGCTCCTCTATGGTCTGCAAGGACGCTCTGGGGCAGCCTTAGTGGTTAACTTCCACATCCTGGCCATTACTCACACTGGGCTCCTCTTGACTTGAAATCATGGAAGTTCCTACATCATAAATTTTCACGTGTGGGGCAAGTCCTGCTGAAGCCAGTGGGAGCTGCTTGGCTTCACCACTCTGTGGCATTGAACAGAGACTCTGGTTCCCAGACCCATGTGCGTTTTATCAGAGGCTTCAAGGGCAGCCTGAGTTTCGAGGGCCTAAATCAGAATGAGGAGGCTAAGTGCTCATGGCCAAAATGATCCTGGCCCCTAGACCAGCTAGCACAGCATTTCCTCAAGATTTCTATTTAGTGCATCCATAATGAAGGCGCGAGTAACTCCTTATGGGGGTTCTCAGTCGGTGGTACCTCGCACAGGTCATGTTGACAGCACCTATTGTTCCGAAGCACTTGAAGGGCGTCCAAGTTTTGGCATCATTAGATTATTGCCATGGTGTTAGGGCTGCAGATCCTGTACAAGAAAGGAGTTTTACTTGATGTTCAATCACTGTGAGCTGTTATCTGTGGCTTTCATCTAGTCTCCATTAATGAAAGAACAAATCATTCCAGGGACAAAATAGATGCTTGACCATTCAAATATATGCAAAGCGATATGATTTATGAATGGGAGGAAGTAATTTTGCAAGCTTAGAATTCCTTTCACTCTGGAATTCCAATTTAACAGTGTGAATCCTGTTAAATCCTGAAATATTAGAGTTAAGAGCCCTTCACAGCCAGAAGGGGTGTTTTATCATACAGCCTTGCTAAGCTGTTCTGCCCTTCAGCTTGAGATCTCTAATGACTAATATTTCTAAATCTCATTCCATTTCATTAGATAGATGGTTATTTATTAATACTAATTATTTACATTGCTGCAAAGAAGGAAATAACAAACTGTTCTTCATGTCTTTTGCCACTTAAGAATAAATAAATAAATAAATAAATAAATAAATAAATAAATAAATAAATAAATGGAAGCCCTGGGTTTAAATCACAGCAAGGAAGATTCAGGTAAGAGAAACCATCCTGTTAAGGGTGGAGGGACCTGAAGATAGTTGCCCTAAGAAAGCATGACATCTTCACCACAGGAGTTGCTGAGGAAGAGATGAAACAAACCGATTGCAGGTTTAGGCAGACGGATTCTGCCAAAAAAGAAAAAAAGAGAGAGAGACTTAACATAGCAAACTGTTGCACTGCCTGTGCTTTCTGTTCTGATAGAGAATGAATAGCAGCCCTATGTCGCTGCTAAGCTGCCTTGGCAGGGCAGGCAGTTTTCCTCTCGCCGAGTCGGGAGGGCAGCGCGGGCAGCTCTGCCAGGGAATCCCGTCAGGGCCTCCCTGCTGCCCAGGGCGGCAGCCCTCCGCGCACCGTGGCCGGAGGCAGCGCCCTCCCGCCTGCTGCTGCGGGCTGGCGGTTCCGCTGCAGCCGAGGAATGCCGGGCTCCGGCCCGGCAGGAGTGTGTGCCTGGACAGCCCTGGTGCCAGAGCGGAGCTCCCGCTGTGCCGCTTCGCGGCACGTTTACCCCTCCGCAGGCTGCCTTGCCCTCTCCATCCCCATCCAATGCATCAGTCCCCTTTCGCCAGGACCGCCTTATTCACAGCCACAGGACAGGCTCTGCCAAAGCAGGACACTCAGGACAAAAAACTAGGCACAGCAGAGAATATCTCCCTTGTTTTTCCCTTTATCCTCCTGCCTCTTTTCCAAGCGTGGTCACACTAAAGAGTGGAGGTAAAAAGAGGCCCAAGTGTTTCTCAGTTTTCCATTGCAGTGAGGAAGCTGTCAATTATATTAACGTTTATGAGAAATCAGAAATGTGGTTGAATCATAAACCAAGCTGTTGTGGAAATATTGATGATGGGGGGAAAAAGTAATCCAGGCCAAATATACTTTCCATAAGGGAAGAAAATTTCTGATGGTGAAGTTAGACATACACTCATCATATGACCAGAGAAGAAAAAAAAAAGAGAAAGGAAAGAGAAAATAAATGTTTTTTGAACCCATTTTAAGCTATTTTGAGCTGACTGTGTTGAGGTATCAGACGACTGTATGGAGAGAGGAGACTCTTTTCTTCCCTGTGGTCATGCAGAAACTTGGAAGATTGGAAACACTCAGAAAGCACAGGAGTGACCGGGGGCCAACTTCACAGAGGTTTTGAGAGAACTCACTGTGCTTTGGCTTAGTGACTGCTGCTTAGCTGGAAAGGACTTGAACAAGAGGTAAATATTTGAAATGTAAATAGCAATGAGGATGGTTTCTATCTAATGGGGGGAAGCATAAATAGCAGGAATGAGATGAAAATGAGAAGCAAAACTTAGGCTACATGTAAATGGAAAAATCCTAAGATTGTGTGTGTGGAATAATCTCCCCGGGGAGGTAGTAGAAGCCCATAGATTAGCACTTGAGCAACCAGAGAAGTAGCACTTTGGAAACTGCATCACAGAGAACTATCCTGCTTTTTACACAACATGTTTGGATTTCTCCTGCCTTTTGGGATCAAGAAAGTAGAAAAATCATAGGATTCCCTGGCTACTTCTCCTTGAAGATCCAAAGGAATGTTTAATGTTGCTGTCTCAGCCTCAGTGGAGCTCTGGGAATTCTTATCCATCCCCAAACTCTTATCTTTATTTTCAGTTGTTTATATTCCCCGAGTTCCTGTCTACAGTGCTTATCCAAGCTGATTGCTTAGTTCTACTACTCCTTGTGTAACAACTGCTCCTTTACGCTCTGGAGTTGGCCGTGCTTCAGCCGGAGGTGATTTCTCTGCTTATCTTTACCACCTCACTCCAGCGCTAGAAGCAGCATGCAAACGCTTGGAACAGCCTCCGCCATCCCGACGTGTCCCAGAACTTTCGCTGGCTTTTTTGTTTTGCATCGGTCTTTTAGTTCACAGCACAGTTTTGGACTAGATGTGATTATTTTATTTCTATACTTACATAATTTTAACTTGATTTTTTTAAAAATGTATTGTCTTCTTGTGCATTTTCTGGTCCATCCTAGGCAAAGAAGGGGTTAATTAGTCTCAGTAAAACATTGACAGTCACTAGGGACTGCTGCAACAGAGATGAAAAACAAGACTGCACCTGTATGCTGGCAATTTCAGAGAGATTCTGGTCAGCTATTTTTCTCTCGTGCTTTGTTCTGCCAGCTGCCTCAGTTCTTCGGATGCAGGTGGAAGGGTGGACTTTGCTATCCATAAAAAAATTTAATGGTGAAGACCAACTTCCGCTTCACCTCTCGGGGGATCAAAGCTGTTGTATTGCTACATAGCACGGCGGAGCACAAAACAGGTAACAGGCTGCGCGTGCCTGGCGACTGTGCAGCGTGCTCGACTCAATAGCAATAACGTGAGATTTTTCTCTCCCTTCTTCCGTTCTTCTTTTCTTCTTGTTTTTGATTTTTATTTTGAAAGACACAACGAATGCATGGAAGGAATCCCAGACTGAGCAACTGGACGCAGATGGGACAAATAGTCGCTTTATAATCCATGCCATGCAGCATCATTAGGGTTCTGCCTTGACAGAGGAGCTGTTATATTTGTTCCAGTAAGGCAAAGAATCACAGATTAACAGAACAGTTTGACATATCCTCACCGAAGAAGTTCTCACCCAGACCCTATAGATTTATGTTGTAATGCATGAGTGTATGATGGAAATAAATAGCCCCACCTGCCCGTGAAGGTACCTTCACTGCTGGCAGTGGAGTCACAGAGAACACCTGGGCTCCTTGAAGGTGCTAGAACCATTCCCATGATAATATAATACTCTTAAATAAGCCTTGCGAAAGAGGATTCCATTTGACGCAATGGGAATTTTCTGGTGCCCTGTTACATTGTACCCTACAATCAGGCTGTCCTTGATATTTTGGGCTGCAATTGTAAAAGAAAAAAATAGTCTGATAGCAGTGTTAGAGCTGAGATATTTGAATGTGAGCGAAACATAAGACTTGTAGGATAATAGTCTCCATAAGAGGACCGTTAGCAGGGGGAAAAAAACAAACATCCCATGGAAAAGTTAAATAACTCTGCCCTGTCTGTGTGGGTTTTTGAAAGTGCTAATAGAAGCAAAGAACACATGCTTTTTTTTTCCCTCTTTTATTTTTCCAATGATATGAACAGATACTTAAGTTAGGTTGTTTTCTAAGATTGTTGTTTTACATCACTGCTCTATAAACCCACGCCTTCAAAGTGCCCTAAAAAGAGGAAAAAATACAGAAGTTGCTAAATGGAGATCAACAAGTTACAAGAGCTGAAAATAGCTCGCATGTACATGGTGCTGAAATATGCGGGGGCTTTGGAAGAGGAAGGGTATTTTTTACTATTATATTTTGAGCTGCCTAGTGCCTTCCCATGCTACTCTGTCTGATAAGCAGTGTATTTATGCATGTAACATAACTGACCACAGAATACAGTCTGATGTTAAGAAAGATTAACAAGATCTCACATTTCAAGACATGTTGTACCCAGAGAAGGAACTCCCTTCCCTTCCCTCCATCCGCAGGGAACATATTTAGTTGGTTTATAGTGGGTCACACCCGTCCCTACAGCAACATCTACTGCGTATAGCAAAATGCAGTAACAGCTGGATGGAGGACCTTGCCTTGCCACATATACCCAGTGCTCCTGTGCGTTTGGTGGCATTTGGACTTTCTAACACGGCCACATACGCCTTTATGCAGGAGGGACTTGTCAGGATTCGTTTTACAAGAGCAGCTTCCTATGCAGACATGCGAGAAAGCTTTTCTCTCATGCGTCCCATGAGGTTAATGAAGGCTCTGGTAGCTGCAGCGACGCAAGTGAGATGCTGGTATCTGCTGAAGGGACAAGCAAAGAAACTGTAGGTCTGTGAAGCTCTATCTGCCAGTCTAATAAAATTACTGCTCTGCCTTTAAACCTCAACTTACTCTGTTACAGACAGGCTTAATTTACTGTAACGTTTACAGTCCATACCTTTTAAACGGGGGCTATGTTTAAGTAGGCTGTTTCCTATTGTTGAGGATTGATACGTGACATCAATTCAGATTGTCCTCTCAGTATGTGTGACACACACATGTACTCTGTAAGTATTTACAGCTTGTGTAAAATAGTGAAGCGGAGACCTGACGCAGTCTACTCTGTTCACAAACACTAGTAAGTGAATAGCCACCACTCACACACGTGCACAACTTTTCAACCTCAACTCAAGTGAACCCAAAAGGCACATGTGACTTTCTGAAGAGAACTTTTCATTTAGGCATTCAAGTGAGACAAGTTAGTGGAGAAGGGCTGAGGTAAATGCTATGCTGCATTTCACTTGGAAAAACTGTTTTTGAGCTAGGGTTAATTGCATGGGTTTGTATGTGATGGCATGCTGGGAATGGCATCTGATTGCATACGATTTGCAGTGTGAATAGAGATGTAGTCTTGACATACAGGTGGTACCAGACATGTGTGATGGCAGGGAGGGGTTTTGTACTTTGCTTATGGAGCAAGTTGATAGTTTCCCTAGTTCCTCATGCCTCTCATAGAATCATAGAATCATAGAATGGCTAGGGTTGGAAGGGACCTGTAGAGGTCATCTAGTCCAACCCCCCTGCACACGCAGGGTCCCCTAGAGCATGTGGCACAGGGTGATGTCCAGGCGGGTTTGGAAGATCTCCAGAGAAGGAGACTCCACCACCTCTCTGGGCAGCCTGTGCCAGGGCTCTGTCACCCTCACTGTTAAGAAATTCTTTCTCAAGTTCCTGTGGAGCTTTTAATGCCTCAATTTGTGGTCGTTTCCTCTAGTTCTATCACTGGCCACCACTGAGAAGAGGCCAGCCCCCTCCTCCTCACTCCCTTTCTTGAGATATTTATATACAATAATCATGTCCCCTCTCAGTCTTCTCTTCTCCAGGCTGAAGAGGCCCAGCTCTCTCAGCCTTTGCTCATAGGGCAGATGTTCCAGGCCCCTAATCATCTTTGTGGCCCTGCGCKGGACTCTCTCTAGCAGCTCCACATCCCTCCTGCACTGGGGAGCCCAGAACTGCACACAGTACTCGAGGTGCGGCCTCACCAGGGCTGAGGAGAGGAGCAGAATCAACTCCCTCGACCTGCTGGAGACACTCCTCTTAATGCACCCCAAGATCCCATTGGCCTTCTTGGCCACGAGGGCACACTGCTTTACATGCTTCAGTTTGTATATCTCCTATGAAAACACTACATTTCCTACAGACAGAAATCTCCAGGATCCTCATGGACATCTTTCCATATTGAAAATTGTCCATTCAGTCCTGGGTCCCACCAAGATTGCACAAACATATGCAAGACACTGTGAATAATGAAATATCTAGTTAACTCATTACAACAGAACTGCATTCAGGAATATCCAAATCCACAGGAACACAGGAGCCTTCTAAAGCTGGTTTTCAAAGGTAAGAATTACATAATGGATCTTGATATTGAGGTATGATAAAGAATGCTGTCATTCTTGGGACACCTAAAATAAGATCAAACGAAAGCACAGTGTCATTTGCCTTGCCAAAGAATGATTTTGGCTGTCAGAAGCTAACACTGCACAGCCATTGCACTTTGCTTTTCAACACTATTCACCTCTGAGGTTTTCTTTAGCGAGGAAAATGAATACTTGTGAGCCTAAATTACATGAAGTTGTAATTCCTTTTACTGTTAGGCATCCTCAGATGGATGTTTCTGAAGGACAGTTTCACAGTTTCCGTTTGTATCTTTGATGCTTCTATATTTCTCTTCTAGTGATTTTAAGTTATTCCAGGAGACCTAGTAAGTTAGTTAGAAGTATGCAGAAAGAATCTGCATACATCTTCATGATGCACTAAGTGCCTAAAATAAAATAACAGTGGTTAATGAAGCTTTGCCTATACTAATGTGCTTATTCACCTTACCTCTGCTTAGCTCAGAAGTGCATTCTGCATATCTTTTCATTAAAGGCATTTGCATCTTTTCAATTACCTTTCTTTGCTTGAATGTAAAGTGTTGGTGTAAAATGTTGCCCATCTTTTTTGAATAATCAAAAGGAAAATTATCATTTAAAGTATAAATTAAAAGATCATTAAGGCTTGGGAGTGCAGTACTTCAAAGTTAGGGGAGTCAGCACTGAGGTTCCCCATGCAATTAATTTACCCTCCTCTCCCTCCCCGCCTTTCTGCATATGCATTATAATCCCAATCTTAATTGCCCAGTCATTTATGCGCACGCATACACTCATGCCCACATTTACATGTGGATCCTCACCCCAGTGGCTCCCATTGCTTCCAGATTGCCACTTCGCACCACATCCCTCTGCATTTGCGTCAGCAATTGCCCTCTCTGTGCTTAGCAGGTGAAGCACCTTCGGGCTGGGACTAGGAGGATCTACAGGCCAACCCCACACCAGCCCCCGGCACAGCAGGACGCTCAGGGAGAGCCCATTGCAGCCCCCCAACCCGAAAGGGAGACTGCTCCTTGCCAGGGGATCCACCCAGCTCCGGCAGGGCTCAATGAGTCCCACGACAAAACAAATTTTCAGAGGTCAACTTGGTCAAATTTGTGTGAATCTGCATGGGAGTAATAGCAAAAAACACTCCTTTACAAATTTTGAAGTCTCTGTCGCATGACATGGAAGCAGTGAGTTCTTAATTGAAAGTAGTTATATAGGGAGTCATGGTTTCAGACTGAATGACTGTGTAGAGACTTAGTTGTTTTGGATACCAAACCTTATTAATCGCTGATATATAATTTAAAACAAAATCCGGTTCAAGTTCATGGGTTTATGGTAACAGTTTTGCTAACTAGGTCTAACATGACAAGGAAAAACTAGTTTTTCTCAACCTCATTCTCAGAAAGGGCTAAACCGTTTTTGCAAAACCTTTCTTTTTTACTTTGACAATTCTCTTTGTCTTCCAGCCTAGAATGTGCATTCTAGTCATTCTCTTACCTGTGGTTAGTGTTATTCAAAGAAGAAACACTCTAAATGAAACTTTGAGTCCCTTGCAGCTAATCCTGAACCACCTTGCTTGACTGAAAATCCTGAAAATACTTAAAAAAAAATACTATGTTTTTCAGGGTGGACAAGGTTGCCTTTCTAAAAAGAGCAAGAAGAGGAAATCTTACCTAAGAAGAGGCTGGCTTGTCATCAGAACTTAGCATATGGCCTTCTAACAGGAAATGTATTGATAATATGAATAAATACTTTCCTATTAAATGACACCTGCCAGATGCATATTTGCCTGAATACTGTCAATTTAACGTGGAAGAACTGTTCTGCAAGGTATGCATTAAGACGATGATGATCCGCCCTCCCCTGAGCATTACAGGAACGTGTGGCTGCAAGGTCATGTCTGGAGTACGAACTATGTTATTTTGGTGGTGGGGTTTTTTGTTTTGTTTTGTTTCTACACCTTAGCTGTAACTTGGGCAAGCCTAAAATAAGCAGGACTCAGACTATTCATATTTTGTCCTTAACAGTTAATAACCAACCTCTGTGTGTGTGTCTTTACACAGTCTTGATGAAAAATATGTGAAAAATAGCGCAAGCTACGTATCAGATCACATCAATCACAACAAAATTGCTGCAGTTCTGGAGTTTGGAAGCCCTGGGTTCCCCAGAAAGTAGAACTTCGATAGGACGCCAAACTTTCCAGGATGCTGCAGACCCCAGGGTTCTCTCCGTCCAACTTTTCTAAATCCTCCTGAAGAAGAAGGCTGCGACACAAGTTGCCCAGGGATGCTGTCAGATCAGCATGGACAGCTGTGGCTTCCAACAATGGGTGGCTTTGTTAGGTCAATTTTAAAGTAGGTCCTTAAAGTTAATGTGATTATGCAAATGTCCCCCTAACTACCAGAGCTCTCTTATATCCTTCACAACTGAATGCATTGTCACTTTTCATTACGTGCACACAGTCCTGGTGGTTTGGTGGTATCATTAGATCTCTCGGAAATGGACCATGTAAAGGCCATTCACTGTTGGCACTGCATTGTGCTCTTCCCCAGGCAGACCAACCTTGACCCACAAACAAGGGTAGGAAGGATTTTCAGGCCCAGCCCTGCTTGTCTTATTCACATGATTACTCCCATTGACACTGGAACCTCTTGCGTCAGGCAGGCAGAATTAGGTTAAAACACAAGCGTGAAATTAAGCCCAGTTCACTCTAAAACACAATGTATCTGGACAAACCTCTGCCAGCCTATCTTCAAATATTAATATCTCCATGGGACATCACTTGCAGCATAATTAAAAAAAAGGTTATTCACTGGGAAGTAGAAATAATTTGGACAACTTCAGAGTATGTATTTTATTTTCCTGGTGCATTTACTCCTACCATTATTATTAATTTCATTTTAAACATGAATTATCCTTTCACAGAAATCTGAAATCCCAAATGAGGAAGCTGAGAAATCTCAAGATCCATGAGTTCTTGAAGATGGCCTATTTCAGATGACTCATCAGTTAGGGGACATGACTGATTTCAAACTCTTGGTTGCATTGCTTTCAATGAAAACTAGTGACTTGCAGTTTCAGTTCTCATCACAGAAAATGTTCTCACAGCAATCTCATTTGGATTGTTTTTCTCTTTTTATGACAGTTGTCTTATTTCTTCCCTTTGTAATATTTGTCTTCCTGGCCAAGAGTCTCCATGATGCAAGTATGCTATATACAACCTATGACAGATTCTGTCCACTGGTCAGGATTTGAAAGTCTTTGATAAAATGTCTTTACTGCTTTTAATAGTACAAGTAGGTGGCTACATAGCTATATATATAGTTATATGCAGCTATACAGCTATACGATATATAAACACTTATATATGCACTTTATATGCATTTATATTTACACTTAGTACATTAATATAAAGGAAAGCAATCACCTTCTGCGGCAAGGCAGTGCTTCTCCTTTGCTGACTTGCTGCAGTTCTCCTGAGAGAGTAAACTTCCTCAGGAGATGGAGGAACTTCAATGGCAATCTTGCAGAACAGACCTGGAAACTGCAAGGGCAACACACTGTGCCACTCTACTGTTTATTCTCTGCGTGGCTCTTAGTATACTGGTTGGTGTGATACTTGAACCTTGCTCCAGAACGAAGCTAACCTGCCCTATGCCAACCAATGTGTGCAACTAATCGAAAGCTTACTAAGTCCAAATGGAAGTAAAAAATTAAGCTCTCCTTTTTCTCATAAGTTTGGTTCTATTGGGAAGTTTGGATAGGGTGTAAAAACATGCTTGGTGTAGGAAGTCTGAAGTTTTAACACAATCAAGAGAATACGCAAGAGATTTGGCACTGAAAAGTATTCTAGACAACTTCCCCTCCTTTAAGCAAAAGCTGATTTCTGTTATTGGAAATCCTTTGAAAAAAAAGAGTCAGTTATGGGGGTTTAAAGAGGAAGGAAGACGAGCTTGTACCACTCTGGCAGTTAGGAAGGCAAACCAAGGTATCATTTTAAATTTCACATTCTAACTATTCAAGATGTCATATAGAAAAGCCAGTTGCTCCATTGATCCGCTGCCAGAGAGGATGGTAACAGGTATCTTTGGATGTCAGGCAGACAGCAAGCAAACCTCAGCACTGACAACTTAACAATAGGAGGAAAAATCAGCAGGTTATTTTAATCACCAGGTGGGTGAGTACGCGGCCATACGGTGCCTGTGGCAACATCGTGGGGCAGGTGTGCTGGCTTTGACCCTTTCTTGTCACAGCGGTGTTTTTCTGGAGATCCAGAGACGCAGGCAGCAGTTTTGTCTATTGGATGAGACGGAAATCTGAGCTGGAAAACACTGGCTTTTGGAGCGCTCATGGAGGGCTGTCTACCACACCAGGCCTGTGAACGACTGCTGTTCGAGCCGAGATTGCAGTCGTTTCAGGTTGTCTGCTCATGGACGTGGCCGTGAATCAGAGGCTGATGGGGAAGGGATGGCTTTAGCCTCCCTGGGCAGAGAAAGTTGCAGGGCCTCCCCCTCACCCGGGGTAGTTCCTGATGGCTCCCGGTGAGGGGCTGCTACCAAGAGCTGCTGCGGGGTCCCCACAGGGCTGGTGGGAGGTGCTGTGCCCAGCCCGGCACATCCCAAGTTGCTGGCAGGGGATCAGGAGCCAGCGCAGCCAAGGGGGGCTCCACTCGTGTCTCGGTATGAGGTGTTGACACGCTGTTGGGAGGTGACCCAAGGTCAGTCATAAGCCACCTTCGTGTTCAGTCAAGCCTCTGAGCTGGTGGACCACAAAACACGCAGTGAGTGCGTTGCTACCATCATCGCATGGAGATCATTGACGCCAACGACTTCCTTTACTCAATGTTCAGCGGGATTCAAGTCCAACTCCCGAACGCCCATGTAACGCAGAGTAAGCCCCAGCTGGGAGGGAAGAGCTGCCAAGCAGCAGCCAGCGCAGGGGCTCTGCTGCCGGCGGCGCACGCGCCCCGCACCGCACACACCTCTATCCGCACGGCAAGGCTGAGGCAGCGCCTTGGAGCTCCCCCTCCAGTGCCATTAGGAAGAGAGATATTGAAAACCTCATCTCTCAGATTGCTACTGCATGCCATCCAGTACAGATAACCCTCGTATTGATAAACGCTGATGAGAGAGCTGATGAAACAGTAGAGGCAGCAAACAGAGATACAGGCACGTATTGAAGCACACCTGCATCCAGCCTTTCAAGGCTCCTGAGGCCGCCTTGCAGCTGGGCCGGCAGCAGGCAGGAGATGCAGCGCTGGGTGGCATAGAAATCTGTTTGCGGAGAGTTTCCTGGAGCTTTCTTCTTTGCTGCTGGTGAGCATTAGCTGACAGATGTGCACCAAGAGCAGGTCTTGGATCTACACCGATGACTGGTGACTCAATCGAGTAGTAAAAGTTGCTTCCCCATGAAATGAAATGTCCTTAGGCATAACCAAACAAGTCCCTAAGTGTGAATGCATCTGGTCTGAGAAGCAGAGACTGAAAAAAAAAAAGAAGAAAATTCAGCAACTGCTCCAATACTCAAGCGAACTGAGAAAACGCTTTACAGAAATGCGGTCAGAGACTGAAAAAAAATCATAAGCAACATATGGAAAAATAATAAGGGAGTGGCTACATTTTACAGTTTTTAACAATGAGCTGCATAACTCGTGCCAGCTTGCAAACGTGCCTTGAGACAGAATTTGGACCTTTTGAGCTATCTTCATTGTCTTACTCTCAACAGACAGTCACCAAGAAGAGAGTCACAGATGAGCTTATGCTGCTAGCAGGATCGTCAGTGAAAACCGCTGAAAAAGCTAAGAGGAGGTCAAAGAAAAGATCCAATGGCCAGGAATGAGAGCTTCAGTTCAAACTGAGGCATCATACTAGTGATAGAAAGATGTGGCCAGTAGGACTTTATTTTATTTTAGCTGTTTTTTGCTAAGTAAAATACTACTGCACTGATCCAGCCAATGTTTGGGGTATCCGTTGACTCCATCTGCAAGAACAAATGAGAAGCCAAGCAAGAAGCAGAACTGAATCATCATCAAAATCACTATTTCTTTCCCAAACTGAAGTAATTTAATAGTCTCTTTTTACTTTTTGGGTTGTTACATATTTTAAAGAGTTCTTGAGGAACAAATTTCCCTTCTGACCTTTGTCATTACCCCTCTCCCAAATCAGGGGTGATGTGCCAGGACCAAGGGAAGGTGAGGACTGGTAGCAGCCTCACAGAACATCGTTTGCTTGAAGGAGGGGTGGTCCCCGCTTCACGTTCACGAGGTTCATGGAGAGCCTGCAGGCAGGGCTGCCAGGGCTTGAAAGAGGCTTGTTCGCTTCTGATTTAGCTGGCCTGAATGAAGCTCAAGATTGCAAAAAATGAGAATAAACGTTTTCTTCTAGATTTCTGAATGACTACTCTCTTCTACAGCATATTCGGTGCTGCGCTCTGTGCTTTATCCTCAGCAGATGCACTATTTTAGCTCCAAACTACAAAGTCTGGCTCTCTAATTCAATCTGCTTTATCCAACCCTGGCTCTTTTTCTGTCTAGGTCAATAGCTGTCAGAGAGGCAGGGCTTGTGGGATTTAAACCCCTGGGTCTCTCCACACAGTGCAGGTTTTTTATTCAGGAGCAGCGTGCTGAGGAGAGCTACGAATTACACAGTCCAGCTGAGAAATACCTCACACATGGGTATGTTCCTTTCTTTTTTTTGTTGGCTCCTTTGCCTCTTCACTTCTAATTAGTGGTGCATGCTGAAATAATAATTCAAATTCTCCTCAGAAATCAAAAAGATTTCCACTGACAATATGATTAAGTTATAACTGTAGCAAAGAAAAAGGTTAATAGGACTTTGAGCCAAATAATATCTGTTCTCTGTTAACTGAAAACTTGCCTAAACCTGTTTTTCTTTCAGTTTGCAAGGTTACTATGGCTTTAGATGAGCCTGAGATAGATAGACACCTGTACTAAGGGCCAATGGAAGGCCAAATACCTCTTGTCAAGACCATCTACTCGGACCTGTTGGAAGAGAGTCCTTGCCTGCCTTATACTCAAGATAGAATCTACGAGCCACGCAGGACTGCTCTTGGACCTTGTGGAGATGTGCAGTTCAGGCTGTAGGCAGAACACGGTCATGCAGGGCTACTTCTGTGAGAAAGACGTGTAGGAGGCGGGGGCCCTTTGTTGCAAAGGAAACTTACTGAGTATGGGTGGGAAAAAATGATCAGGTTCCTGGGCTACCAGGTTCAGACAAAGCCTCCTGCTTCGTTCACGGACAGCCACATGCATGCAGGATCATATGCAAAGCAGGCCTAATCTACCCAGCGCTTTGCATTTTCGGCGTAATGGGAGGGGGGAAAGCAGCATTTTCCTCTGCATTAACTGTTAAGCGTGCCCTTCAAAAAAACACTTATTAAAATGGTTTTGTGTGTTAAAACGGGGTTTAAAGCCCCGAAAGGTGTACAGAAAAACAGAGATAGGTCCTAGCACTGGGCAGCTGCAGCGCGAGCCTCCCTGTGTCCCGGCACAGCCCAGCACCGCGTGCTAGATACCCGTCTGTTTGAAACCAGCCACACTTTGTGCAGATACAGAGCAAGCAGGATCTTTGCCTGAGACCCGTTGGTGTTTCTTTTTTCCTTTTTATTATTTTTTTCTTTCTTTCTTTCTTTTAAGCTGTAACACGTTGCTTAAGCTGTGGCATGCCTCAAAGACAGAACTTTCCCTCTTCCCAGGTTGCATACCGCGAAATCCTGCAGTCCTCTCTCGCATCTTGCTCAAGCATTTTTTATGGCTTAAGCCTGCAACCTTTGCACACACACAAGGGCTCCCACAGACTTCCTGTTCTCTGTAATCCAGACCCAGCTCCTGGGCCCTGCTCGAGATAACCGCTTCGGAAAGCCCTCGGGGCTGGCTCCCCCCTGACCTTGACAGCGGAGGCGGCTGCTGCAGGCACCAGCCCCTGCTTGCCCCGGCAGCCACAAGTGAGAAGCACCCAGAAGACCACGCACAAGGTGCAAGACCTACTCTCTGGGACACGGAGAGAGAGCCAGCGTGTGGCACGGATGAGGAGCGCTGCACTGGCCACGGGGAATTATTCAAGGGGTCTGGTGGCCACTGCTGTGTACCCTCCCAATGGGGTGGCCATGGGAGGTGAGCAACAAAAGGTTCCTCCATCTTGCACTTGGGCATCTGCACTGCTCTGGAGCTCCTCTCCCAAAGGGTCCCATTCCTTGGGATTCTGCAAAATAAACAGATAAACCCAGGAGCCCAGCAGCAGCAGTGTAATGGTCTTGTGCTGACGTGGCCCTCCAGGACCCTGGGGAAAACCTCTGACGGGCTCATTTATTAGCCCATCTACCACAGTACTTCAGCTGCAGAGACTCTCCCACGAAAGGAGACAGGACCTTTACAGTGGCTTCACTCTCACCACTGGTGTTCAGAGTGGTTTGCACTTGACTTATGCTGAATTATTCCATTCATAGAGGCAAAAGAACTCTCAAGAACATCAGTATATCTTTTGCTTAACTGCAGCAACTTGAATTTCAGCAGAGGACACATTTCCAAGCTATTTTATTTTTCCTGGCAAGTTGCCTCATTTTCTTTTTAAAAAGACAATTGCTTTTACTGTCCTGGACTTTGGTGTCACTGCAGATCATGTTTGGAGCCTACAGCGTGCTTAGTACCTACCATTTTGCGCTGTGCTCCTTCAGCCACCATGGTAATCACAGAGAATTGAGACTGTTGAGGCTACTTATGCCACACAAAATTCTACACCTTACTTTTCTGCGTGTGCTGGCCAAACACTTCTTGGTTTGATTATTGCTTATAAGAACAGTGCCAAAACATTAAGGACAAACAAGATCAGCAGACCATATGGGTTTAAGTAAAAAAGAACACACTTTATTTATCTACAAGGCAGTACATTGTCGTATAAAAAATTAAGTGCAGATGACGCTGCACCAAATGCTATTAAGGCAGCAAAGTCAGAGGCTTTTATTAAAAAAAAATAAAAAATAAAAAATAAAATCAGTGTTTTGCCATATCGATAAAGATTTGGTATGGCAGTACAAAGAACCATGTATTTCTAAGAACCTGATTCAGTAGACAAGACCCAAGTTAGGGGACAACAAGCTAGACATGGAACAAAACAGACAACACGAACAAGACAGTGTTCTCCCAAACGTATGAAGGTGCAATGCATGCTGTTACAAATCAATGGAAACAAAACACATCCAGACAAAAAAAAAATCTCCCAGGAACAGTGTTCAAAAATATTGCTTATAAAAAAAAGGAAAAAAATATAAACGATGTAAAAAATTTAAAATAAAAAGGTCTGAAATGCTAGTGCATAGTCAAATTAGCTAACAAACATCAACATTTGCTTTCTCTCCATATAAAGCTCTACTGCTCCTTTTACACTAGCAGCATGTCTACACGCTAAGGTCTGTAGCAGCAAAACACAGTATTCATTTGGCATTTACAAAATTAAATTACTGAATAAAAATATATTTTTTTCTCATAAATCTATGTTTCATACAGTAATATTTTTTAAAGCAAGCTAATTAAAAAATCCCCCCCAACAGAAACACACAAGGCATAATGGCCTAGAACCATAACAGGACAAAGGAGTATTTTAAGCGGCATTCACGATCTTGATCGGTTTTCCCTCTTTGCACAGACTAGCGTTTGTAGTAATGCTTTTCCCTTCAGTATTCTACACCAATGCATTTTGTTCAGTGATTCACAATAAATCTGTTTGAGTACCTGCTCTTTTATTATTAAAAAAAAAAAAAAAAAGAAACAAACAACCCCCCACCCCTGGATAGCACATCACTGAAATAACAATACTGGTGTATTAGGTCTGCTTGATCTCACAAAGTACAAAAAAAATTACCATTATTTTTAAGTCTGCATTTAAGATCATTAATAACTGATTAAAACTTAATACCTAATAATTTAGGCAAGTATCACTTATTCAAAACCAAAATCCTCTTAAGTTGGGTGAAATCCAACAAGAATATATATGCTCAGTGACTAAATGCACTTGGTGCTGCTCCCAACTGTTGTACCACAACAAAGATAGGCTCTTCTCCCAGTCATGAAAAGTCTTCATGCGGAGGAACGGCAATTTCCCAGGGAAGGTGAAGTGTTCTCAAAACCATAATGCTTCTCCGTAGACCCGCTCACATCACCAGAGCCCGCGTCGGGAACGCAGCCATGTACTTGCGCGCCTGGTCGCTGAGGGCCATCGGATCCTCTATCTTGCCACAGGACGCGGACTCCCAAGCGTTGTTCAGGTGCTGAATTAAACACAGGCAGAGAGAGCTGGGGTGAAGATCACGGGATTTATTTCGGGCTTGTGAGCCTCTAAAGCTTCCATTTAGAGTGTTGCTTTTCTTTCGAGGCCATATTTATAGCCTTGCCTTTAGTCTTTCCTTTCCATGCAAGGACTAAGAAGAGAATTTATTTGCAGGTGGACTTTACAGTCAACAGGCCCCAGACAGGTTCAAACCCTTGCTGCTATAACCACACACGAATAACTGCCGAGCCTCCGCTCTAGAAATACAGCTGCTCTGCCTCTGTATTCCCTAAACAGGGCCGACAATCTTGACAGCGTGACCACAGCTAACAGCAAGGCCCCCCCTCGAAGCCGCCTTCACCTGCGCGCGCCGATTAGCACATGCCCATCAGCAGAGCTCCTTTGGCAAAGGAGACGAGGCGCCGGCGGGGGAAAACTCTCGGCAGCAACAACATTTGAATTATCATGCAAGCCATTTTGCTTCTTGTGGTATTTATGGAGGTTAGAGACACCATTTAGTATAATGTTAAAATGAGATAAACATATCTGCACCGAGGGCCGTGCACACTGTGTTTATTTACTAGCTACACAAGTGAAATGTTTCTCATTGCCTTGAGCTATAAACAGGATTGAAATTTCAAAGCTCCTGGAATTTACCAGTACACACACTTTTTTCTTCTCTTGAACTCTTCCAGTTACTCATTATGTCTGTTTTTCCACATCAAGTTTTTCCCTAAACTCAGAATAAAAACTGTACTATTAGAGAGAGAGCTAATGGCATGAATAACTGGCATTCCAGAAAACACAACTCTGTTCAACTGCAAGCTGTCTGCCAAGAAGGGGGTCACCCTACGGCTGAAGATTAGGAAAGTCTAAGCCCGAGATCCATCAACAAACACAAGCCAGGAGAAACTCATCTCCTTTCTTCCTCTGCTTTTGACAAATTGACAAAAAAAAAATCTGTATTACTCATGTATTACTCAACCAGATGGCCAAAGTCTTCCCAGCATCTGAGACCTGAGACACTGGGTGAAACATAACTGCTTGACCATAACCTGTCTGCTAAGAAATCTGCCCTGGTGTGGGTAGCCATTGGGCTACTTAGCCACGGCTCTTTCTGCCACTTCTTCTCTTTGCCAACCGTGTAAGAGGAACCTTATGTTATTGTCTAGCCTGAACATACGGAACATGCTGTTTCCTATGGGAAACAGTGTTAGCTGAGACACCTGTAGAGAACGAGGTTAAATCATAGAATCATGACATACTAAATGTAGAGAATTTTTCAAAACAACACCCTAGCCAAGGTCTTGGTATGGAAGTTTGCTGCCCTGGAGGTTTACAGTCGAAGGGAGACAGACCCAATGAGCATGTAAGCAAAGTGACCAAGACAAGGGCAAGCACGCTGCTCCTCTACAAACATTTGCAGCCCTTCTCTACGCACTGCTTTCTTTCCTCTATATACAAGCTCTAAATGTCTCCGCTCGATGCCTTTTTGCAGATGAAACTCCTGCTGAGTTTAGGAGGGGCTCCCCATGGGGAAGGAGGACGAGGTCAGGCCTCGAATCAATGGCTTCTGCACCTTTTTGTGGGACAGCAGCATCTTTGAAGTCAACCAGCATGCTATAGATCTCCTTCCTACATGTGTTCGACCTGTTGTGGCTGTGCACCTTGTGTGGTGGCTCTGCCTGGGGTGTGCACGGCAGCCAAGGCGCAGGTGTGACATACTTTTCATGTGCCACAGGCACGCATGCGACGCGCCACAGCTCCTTTCATGTCTTGGTTACACAGCTTCCAGGGCAACCTTCTCAAAGGCCCCTAGGTCAGCTGGGAACTTACAGTCCCCTATTGATCCTCAGCTGGATGCAGGCACCTGCGAATATTTTACACTATTATTTTAGAGGCACTTGCATCAGGGACCAAATTAATCTCTGGTCCAGTGCCATTGGTTTTACTTAGAAGTCAAACTTGGTCTATAAAACTCAGAAGCAGGTGGCAGTTCCAGAACATCCATCATTTCAAAGGACAAAAATGTGTCCAGTATTCCCTGTGATCTTCCAAAGCTTCAATACACTAGTCTTAGAAAAGCAAGTTCGGCAATACCCTAAATAGCTGAAAACATTTAACAAGCAAAAGTCCATCTGTCATTTTTTTTTTTTTACATGGACCTATATTCAAGCAAAGAATGTCCCAATTTCATAAACTCATCTTAATTGTTAGTTTCTACACTGGATTCTTTGTATTAATAGCCATGTGTTTATAAAAAAGAAAAAAACCCTGTACCCTGATATCTCCAACATCTCAGCAGGCTGCTACAAGTCACTCATTCCACTTAGAGCCTGGTCTTCATTTAACCTGATGTCAGAACAGCAGTTTCCCTCTGCCCTCTCTTTGGTGTCAGCTGTCTCCAGCGCCCCGGGGAAGCGGAGTGGAGCGGACACAGGAGCTACAGGAGAACCAACTGGATCAGTAACATGAGTTTTTTGAAACCAACTTACTCAAGTTTTGCTGTAGAGACACTGTGGGAGAATCTACCCAAGAGAATTTTCATCTCTGTATTTTTTCAAGACACACATTAAGCTTCCTCTTCTTTCTCCTACGACAGTTTATAAAAAGAGATTAATTTTTCAGTCTCACTGAAGTTGGTAGGAGTTTTTCTCCGGTTAGGAATGCAGAATTGGACCCAAAGCAGCAGTATAGCTACTAATAAAGTTTCAAATTTGTCCTTGGGATCTCGGGTAACATTTAAACTAGGCATTCTGAGTAAATATTTCCCCTCTAAAGCCTTGGCTCCCAGTGGCGCGCACATAACAAAGCACAAAGCCCCAGCCTTGCCAGCCCCGCGGCGCAGCGCTGGAGGCACGTGTGAAAGTCATCCGAACTCGAGACATTTCACTTCCACTCTTGGCACGGAGCGCTGGCTCTCACGACCCAGGCGGAGCGTGGTTCCGGGTCTGGGCACACACGTCTGAGGAATCACCGAGCAGAAAGGGAACGGCGAAGGGCAGGCTGAGGCGCACAATGCCCCTCTCCTTGCCAGCACCTCCTCAAGCATTGACAGGGCTCAGCTACAGGGAAGTGTCAGCGCCGTGCAGAAAGCAGAGCTTACCAAGCACGTCCAAAGAGAAAAGGAACGTGAAAAGAGTCAAGCAAAAAAGCAGGGAAGCAGCTTGGGACTAAATATGGAAAGGCTCCTTTTTGAGAATGCTTATTATATCCCCCACGTTACTGCCCTCATTTGAAGGTCCAAGTCTGCAGATCCACAGGCAAAATGACAAGGAGCCATAACCCAAAACGCACTGGAATTGATGGGTGTGCTTTCACTGATGCCCTGGATTCATTCCACTTAACTGCAGCCAGCTGGGCATGAGGTTCTCACTTTGGCACCCAAATCCCCAGGCAGTGCAGAAGGAAAGGGATCCCCCATGGCACGATTCCCTCCATGCATCAGGCAACAAAAGTTAACTCTTAGTTTAGCTTTTTAATTAGAAGAATTTAAACTTCTATTGCTGAGATTTCCATAGCTGTATTTTTTTGTGCAGTTGTTTTCTCTCTAAATTAAAACTGAGGGTAGGTAAGGTAAAATGAGTTCCCACAGCATAAAACTCTGGACCTGTGGTGCGATTTCAGCTATGCCATTCCCCCTGCTGCTTGTTATATTATTATTATTATTATTATTATTATTATTATTTATTATTTATTATTTTACACTAGCAATCCTACTAGCACATCCTTCTCCTGGCAAGAAAACTACCTCACTTATCCTGTACCTTGCCTTCAGTTGCCCTCGGGCAGGTGTGAACTGTAAACAAACTGTCAAAGCTGTAACTGGGATATCCAGTTAAAGCACTTTCAATAAAAACTTGGACCATCTAGAGAAAACAGACAAGAGTAAGGAAAGAAAAGACTGTGCAAAGGTGCTTTTCCAACAGAGCCAGTCCTTCTGTGCTCCCAGCCTGGACTGCCTTTTTTATGTGCTGTCTGCAAGGCTTAAGAAAGTTCCTGCATTACGACACCCAGCCTGTTAGCAGGGGATATGAAAACCAAACATTGCTGCAGTCTTGCAGTACAGAGCTCTCACACAGATCCAAGTGTAGCAGAAATCCTTGTGCAAAGAACACTTTTAGAAAAAAGATTTTCAGCTCTTGAGGAGCAACTTTTGTCTCAGCTATGCTGATAAAAATCTTCAGCAGCTCCAGCAAAGCTATTGGTGTTGCACACATTTGCATGAATTTGGATCAATTGTACTGACATTTCCAAATAAAGCAGCCAAAATGTTTAAAATATTCAGGCAACTAAAAGGTATCTTATCCTGTTTCTCTACTCAAGAAGCAGCCCTTCGTGCCGGTTTTCCCTTAGCATTATATGGCATGGATAATTTGCAGAACATTCCATTGAAAAGAAGGCTTAAAACAGAAATGCAGTGCTCTTTTTTAAAGCAGCAATGGGATCAATGCCATAAACAAAACATTTTCCTAGCAGAAAAGATCATTAACAAGCTCATGCAACCAAACCCCATTTCTACTTCATCCGCTGAAAGCGGGTACAGTTTCTGCTCACATGGCTTGTTCCCA
Source organism: Eudromia elegans (assembly GCA_003342815.1). NCBI lineage: Eukaryota > Metazoa > Chordata > Aves > Tinamiformes > Tinamidae > Eudromia > Eudromia elegans. Next base: position 2,531,350 of record PTEX01000044.1, read on the forward strand.
CCAGGGACGGGGGGCAGCTTTTCCCTGAACTCCAGGGTCTGTCCAGTTGTTCCGATATGCAGTTTGCTAAATGGGAGAGAGCAAGATGGTCCGACTTCTCCACGTTTACTGCGAGTCTGGCACCCATGCTGGAACAAGGTATTTTGTGGCGCTTTTAAGAGCTTAACCCTGCAGCCCTGACTCAGACAAAACTTCTACTTGAGATGCATGAGCTTTCCAAGCAAGATTAATGGGAGAGATATGGACAGGCACTGAGCACCTGCGACTCACATTAGGCTGTTTAGGCCCTCTGTGAGTTTTGTCCGTAAGTTAGTCTTCTCCTGTGGGGTCAGAACACGCCGCTGCCCATGGCTCAGTGTCAAGCGGACACTTCTCCCCAGCTGCAGCCTCTGCAAGCTGAGAGACTTTTATCTACTCGGAGCAGCACCAACGTCTGATCCGTGGGCAGCCCAAATTCTGCCGCTCGGGGAGGGAGGAGACTGACCTTAACCTCCCACCTCCTCCTGCCTCCCTCACGCCCGCAGAGCCCAGGGCACATCCCCGCTCGGCACGGGGAGAGCAGCGGTAGCGCCGGCGAGAGGAAAGCGCCCGGCTGCCTTGCCCTGCTGCGCAGGAGTGCCCCGCGTCCCCCTCCACCCCTGACCACGGCAAGAGCAGTATGAGAGCCGTGGTCTTCTTGCCCCCCGAAGAGCTGTGGAGGAAGCGCAGAGACGGGCTCCTCCCCAAGCCAGCTGCTTCAGGGCGGCTCGCGGCCTTGCCCCAGGCTCAGCTCCACGTTTTACTTTTTAAAGTGGAGAAAATGAAGCTCAGTGTCAGCTCCTGGTCTTGAAAAAAGTTAACTGGGCAGCAGGTTCTTTTAAAATCCTTTAAACTTGCTCTTTAAAGAAAATGAAGATGGTTACACAAACCACTGAAAGTCAGGAAATTCGAGCTGAAACGTGTCAGTCTGTGGTTAAAAAATGGAAAGTGACAGGAGCTAAGGGTTTAAGAACACTCTCTTTAGCTCGCAGGGCTTTTACCTTATGTTATTTCCTTTGTTACCGGGAGAAGAAGATATCAAAGCAGTGCTATTTTCTTAAAAGGTTCCATTTCATGGTGTCTTTTGATAGCCTGCAGGGTTAGGTGGATGGTCTATGATCTTTTCCATCTAAAATGTACTTGTTAGGGTAGTTTGTTTTATATACTGTTACTTATTTGATTGGCTACAGAATATAATATGAAATAAAGCATGACTTTTGCACAGGAAAGACCAAAAGTATAGATTTTACTCAACCACCTCTTATCAGGAGCTATTCAAGCAAATGCTCAATGCAGATAATTGGTCTGGCTCAATAAGGGCTTCACTCGTTCTCCCAAAATCTTAACCCTTCCAAGTTTCTGAGGAGGCCAAAGTCACTCTGCCATGAAATGGGGTATTGTTCGAGTGACAGCAATGTAGGATGTTGGTTGTCACCAAGTGCCATGTCGTTGAGACTGCCAAATGGGGAGGACGGCTTGGCCGCCTCCGTGCACTCAGGGAAATGAGCAGCACGCAGCCGGCACAGCCCCCATCCAGCCCTGATGTGAGGCTCAGCTATGTGACGGGCTCTTGCTCCTGCGGGTGGTGATTCGTCCTCTGCCACCTGAGGTGATCGTCAACCATCACTTGCCAAGCTGCATGAAGGTTTATCAGCTGTGCATGCAAAATGCAGTGAAAAAAGCAATCCTTTGACATTGCTCTGAATATTTGTTACTCTTGTCTAGTTTGGAGGTGAACAGCAAAAGGGCAAGTCATGTTGTCTTCTTGCAAAAGCCTGCATTTAATGCCAGACAAGTATCTTTAAGTAAAAATGGTGAAAGCTATTAGAGCAATGAAAAGGACTGCAAGCTGATAACATACTATTTCCCTTTTAGCTAAATTTAAAAGGAAATATAATTTTAGAAGCTTTGCACCAAGCACATTAAAAAAATAATAAAGTTTGGGAATTTGCACTCATTCTCTTCCCTCTCCATGCACACATCCAAGGTGCAAATTTTTCTATAATCCTTACTTGGACTGAAGTCAGTGAAAATTTGCCTAGGTAAGAGCTACTGGATCAGGCCCAAAATACTAACAGCAGCAATGTGAACATATGCAGATACAATTAAATTTCACCCAGATGAGTTCCACAGTGTCTCATTTCTGCCTGCCGGGATTCAGCAGCTACAACCCTGTGCTGGAGCGTGCCAGGAACAGAACATGCAACGTCCAAGCAGGCAGCGGGCGAGGACACTCCGACAACTGGTTAGAAAGGGAGAATCCAGCGCCAACGGTAACACTTCCCAGTTCTCCACCCTCGCGAGGCACAGCCTCTCCTAACAACACACACGGGCTCCCGCCGCACTCCTACTGCCATGAAGCCAAGGCGTGCATTTGCCTCGTGCTTCTGGAGCGGGGGGGGCAGACGCTCCCCTCAGCGAGCTCCAGCGAGCTTTCCAGGGCATGGAGCACCTTTATCCCCAGCACTAAGTCCAAACCAGACCGTGCACCCATCGGCATTCAGCACTGTGCTGCTATAAAACACCTGTATTTCACTCTGAAGAAAATAATCTGTGCCCAAGCAGATGCCCGTAGTCTCGTTCCTCGTTTACAACTGTATTTCATCTGAAGCACTCAACTGTTCTTGACCAGCAGGCAGAACAATATCTTACCTGCAGACTAGTGCACCAAGGTGCTGCCTGCCAAATATTTTTGAGGTTTTTTACTACTGTTGTTTCCTTCAGTCTAACAGGTTCTAAGCACTGAAACAAACTGCAAAGTTTTTTATTCATTTCCTACTTAAGGAAAAATCCTCTTTAGACCAACCACGGGAATAACCGACTTTTAACTCCAAGCAAAATTATAAAGGCGTTTCCTGACCCAAGGACTGAAGAATGGGCTCCAGAATGGCCCACAAATTGACTGTGTAAACTTCCCAAAGAGAATCAGCACGAGTAGGGTGAGGAGGTTAAATAAGTCCTTTCATTTACAGTGGCTTGTAAAATTAGATAATAGGAAACATAAGTGTTATGCCGGAGATCAAAAGATCCTATTTTACAGGCGTCTCGAACACTTCATTTCTATTACAAGCAGATTGGAGGCAATTGCCATTAACAGGGCAACCCTCAGCATAATTCCAGTTAGCTGCCAGGAAACTCTTCCCTACCGCTGTGGATGTGTTGGAATTCATGTACCGGCCATGCCGATAGGGCTGCTGTGCCGAGCAGGAAGGGTAAGCGGGGAGAGGGAGGGGAGAGCAGGAATCCTCAAGGAAGCCTTCCCCATAGCAGTGCGCCACAACACAGCTGAGGAACACTGCGACTCGTGAGGCTGCAGAGAGCCAAAAGCAGCGGGGAGGCCGGGGTTTGTGCCCAGACATCTCCATGCACAGGAGAGATGTCGGTGCTAGGCTTTCCACAGGTCCCTTCCAGTCACATGATCTGGTAATGCAAAATATAAACCTACTCCATTGCAAATTCTGTAACGCATCCTCTGAAATTGTTTATGTTTAATTTCAGACTATTCAGTTGCAGTTCTAACACAGCTTTGCTACTGACATCACCAAACGTTATTGGTGTCTGAAGTGCAAAAACAGGGACAGGTGTAACATTTCAATACATTGCTTTACAATGCTAGAGTAGGGGTGCATAACCAGATTTTAATCATTTTGTTTTACTGCAAATAGCCAATATTCCTCCTAATGTAAATTCTGGAAAGAAGAAAGAAAGAAGTAGCTGAAAACTTGTCCAGAAGTCAGAAACTGTGGAATTATTATTTCCTCTGTGACACTAACTCATTGTAAGGAATGACTGTCTTCAACTCAAGTGGTCCATAAAATTACTCACTCACCTATCTGAAAAATAACAGTTGTGGTGGAAAGACAATTAATCGTTATCTATCCTGCTATGGGCCTGGCCTAACATCCATATGAATTGATGAAAAGGCTGCTAAATACTTCATTACTTACTTACTTTACATTAATTATTTCATTGAGCTACAGATCAGGCCCTATGTAATAGTAATTTATTTACTAAAAATAGGGCAAGTGTATGTATTTGTTGACACCTAGGAGAAGCCCAAGTGCCTAAAACACAACGTAGTGAGTGTATTCAAACAACCATACATTTACTTCATTTAAGAGATCCTGAGACATATAATTGGGCATAAGTGTTATGGAACCCTCTCAGACAATAAATGACAACTGTATTCCTGGCACGGCGCTCGCCTGCGCTCCAGGGAAGACGGGCTTGGCTGCCTCCCTCCGCCGTAGGATTTGGTTTGACAGCTGCTGGCTGGTAGCACCAGCTCCATCTGTGCCTGCAAAGCAGCCGCTTCCAGAGCCTGCTCCGGAGCCCGAGGCCAACGGACACGTCCTGGCCGGAGCAGCACCGTCAAGCTCCCTGCTCTGCAGAGCAAAAGCTGCCTCTGAGACATCTGCAGGTGAAGGCCCCTGGCCCGTGTGGACCCCCGTGCCCGGCCTGCTTGGGGAGCGGTGGCTGGCTCTGGGCGGACGCACGCCGGGGACTATCCCACCAATTTGCTCGTGCAGCCAGGCGAGTTACGGGCCTCAGCCCAGTTTAATTTCCTGGCACAGTTACAGCCGCCGCGTCCTCGTGCTATGTGCATTGAACGAGATCCTCAACTATGGGCTACTCGCCTTAATGTTTCATTCTGCCCTACTGGAAACCTCAAGATCAGCCTGTGAGAGGCTACTAGGCATCTACAGAGGGCATTTTGCCAGAAGAATGTTTTTTGCTGGAAGAATGGTTACCTGCAGCGGGTTAGGTAGTGGCCTGTTCCTAGGGACCGCAAATGGCTTGTGAAAACCACCGTCCTCTTCTGACATTGGCATCTTTAAAATGGAGCTGGTAAGGAGATTCTGAACAAATGAATAAGAGAAAAAACAGAACGTTTTTTAACAGCTCAATAAAACAGGTGAAGAAACTAAATCTGAATGTATTGGAAGCAGACCCAGCGCATGACGTTACAGCGGGCACTGTCACGAATGGAGCTGCCAGCCCGGGAGGGCACCGGAGCCTGCAGGTGCCCAGGGCTGCCTTCGGAGGAGCGTTACTGGGTGCAGGGGTTTCACCCCGGGACGCTCCTGAGCACACGAGTGCCAGCGACAAAGCTGAGCAGGGCCAGGGACGCGCATGGCCACCACGTGCATGCCGGAGCGCCTCCGCACAACATGGCCCTTTTTGTCTTTGTAAGAGTTTTAGCTCTGTAACCTGGTCATTTGGTGCACAGATGCAGATGCCCTGTAAGTGCATTCTGCTAGCAGTCTGTTAGCAACTCTGCTAACTTCTATAGGCAGTGCAAAGATAAGATATCTTAAGAGAAAGATATTTGCATCTTATCTGCTGTGCCCACAAAAACAATTAGAAAATAGTGAATAATGCCTTCCAGTTAGGAAGGTCATACGTAAACTATTCTCTTTGTTGCATTTAAGAACTGGACAGGATGCGAAACTGAAAGCTCGTTTGGTGGTGTGGAAGCTTGTACTTACTGGCACATCTTGCATAGTAGATGCATGTGTAAAGAGCTGAGTGTTCAGGTGTTCTCCTTCCCAGTGGTTTGAGCAAAAAAAATGTCCAGCTTTATCTGTTGGAGACTCCACCTGAAAGCAAGAAAGGCACTGTGAAAAAAAAAATCTAACTGATTCAAAGGAGATTTACCTGCCAAATTTTTAACAGGCTGAATAAATATTCTTCACAGTTGTGCATAACAGATTTACAGCAACCTTGCTCTTTGCAGAGAAAAAAACGTTCAAGGTTCTCAAAAGAACACCATCTAATAAAACTTTGAATACTTGCACTCAGCTCTCTGTCAGTATTCAAGAGTTTAATCCCCTAAAGGAGATGGAGAACATATGTATTTTTGGAATTTCAGTGACAAAGTAATATAATGCAGTGTCCTCAAATCCTCAGGTTTCTAAGTCACTCCATGCAGCTTGGTCCCTGTGGGGTTCTTCTATAGTTTTCACCAATATTAGAAGGACTCAATCCAAATTCCTGTCTAATTTCTTCTTCTTTTTAACTTTCAAATGAAAACCGCATTAGAACAGCCCAAGCAAACCCCTGCTGAAAACAGCAGAAAGACTTCTATGGAAATCAATGGGGGCTGAATTAGGCATGCCTAGTACACTATACAGAACCGGCACTAAGATCTTGGGGCTCACATGAAAGAAAACCAGACATTGCTATTTAACAGGAAAGGTATTGCTCCAAGTTTCACAGCAAAGAGGGCCGAATTAAATTGCCTCAGGTAAGTTTGCAATTTACCTCTTGTTTGATTTTCTTCAGCATTGGGGGTCCACTTTCATGTAGCCCAGCCATGATCGCAGTCTCTTCAGACTCCTGCTTGATAACGTCCTGCAGATCTTCTACAAGATGAGTCGGAGTTTGAGGCTGAAAGGAAGAAATGTTATATACGAGTGCCAGAACATCCCTCCGCACTAATATCAAAGCAACTTTTATCATTGTTTCCTTCTTACCAGCATTTTCAAAGGACCATATTTGATTTCCTGAGCTGCAAGTGCGTTTTTGAATGGAGTGGGTGTTCTTGGAGAGCTCTCTAATATCGACCTCTTGATTGCTGGAGTTCTGAAACTTTAAAAAAAGGCAGAAAAACTTTGAAATGATGCGTTTGGCAACAGTAGCCCATGGCAAAAATATGCGCATGAAGATAATGACTGCTCTAAGACTTGGATAAATGTTTTCCTGCAATCATATAATACATTTACAAGTTGATGTCTTGTTTTTATGGAAAAATATCTATTGCAATATTAGAAAGCAGAAACAATTACTCTTTTTATTAATAAGCCACCCTTGTAGTTATAAAATGGAAGCATCTTTATGAGGCAGGAAGAATCCGAATGTACCAGCGAACAACTCTGCAGGAAGCACTCAGTCACCCAGCCCTTAGCCTTGGTTGTGTCCAAAACGGACAAAACAAACCCTCATGAATCTGACAACACAATGCTGGAAGAGGCTTACAAGTGATGATTTTCCTTCTGAGTCCGGAAGGGCTGGTCCCTGTGGAAGGGTGTCGTAACAGCCATCTTATGGCCACACACTGGGGTGGAAGTTAAAGCGGGGTTGTCCAGGCTCAGGTTTTCGTGATTGGTTGAGGTGTTTAAAAACTGTAAACAGGGAAAGAGAGAATCAGTTGGAATTTCCAGATGACTGGGCTGATTTTTAAAGTTAGAAGTATACAAAGAAAGAAAAATAAATTACTTTCTTCTCGTTGACATAAGTGGTTTTCCTGAACCTACAGGTGGGTGCACGTGGGGTACCTGACTACGTGAGAGAAAAAAAAAAAAGTTCAGTGAACAGTTTGGTTGGGGCACTTGGGAAGCAAAAGCTCTCATCTCTAGAAAGGGAACTTATGAACAGAGTGATACTCTGTTCCAGGATGAGAATACTGGAACTCCAGTATTCTCCATGCCATGAGAAACATCCACTTAGAGATCCAGATCTTAAAAGCCCGATGTGGATTTTCTGCAAATAACTTGAAGTTAATATTAAGAGCAATGTGCCTGTGTAAGAACTGAGTACAAAATAAAGAAGGGATGTTTCAGGAATAAACCCACAGGGTTAGTCCCATTTCAGGAAATGGGACTAAGTTCCACGAAAGCTATCATGAGAATCTAGGTACTTGAAATAAAGTGTTTATGACTGGGGAGTAAATTTCCTATCATTGCTGTCCAAACAAAGTGTTCCATTTTACAGCATATGATGAAAACTATGGCCCTTGAGGGGTGTGTGAAGTGCTCTGCAATGGAAACATCTGACTAGAAAGGAGGCAGTAGTTTTGGAGGGGGGAATTATGTTTGCAGGAATTCCACTTAGTAACCTAAAATACTGTTCCCACCTCTATTATCTATGAATCTGTTAGTGTAGCTATATCCTCTATTCTGATAAAGATTTGCTGTAAGATCTATTACCTTCTGGACTTACTTGTATCCTATTAAAGTATGTTTTTCAATAGCGTGGCATATATGAAAATACAGATCTCATTGGATAAATAATATATGCCTAAATGGAGATAGAGTGGGAGACCATTACATGCAATCTTTTAATAACCTTCAATGAAATAGTGTTTTTCTGACTTTAAGGATCAAAGCCAAACCAAAGACTAAACCAGCAGAAATACACAGGCAAACAAACCCCAACATGTGTAAATAGTGCTGCAGCTGTGAAACAAAGCAACAAACAATAGGAACTTCAGTGGGCAGATCAGACAATTTTAACAGGCCAATTTTCTCTTCATTCCTCTTCCACCCCACCCCACATAGCTTGAGTTAAGGATGGGGAGCCATGATTTGAATTTGCTGGTTGTTGTTAGTTTGTCTCGCAATCTGAATACTATTTAAATGCAGTTTGGGGTTTTCGAGGTCAATGAATCATACTGTGAGTGGACAGAGATGGAAAGTATTACCAATGATCAGAAATGTTAAACTCTAGTAGCTGAAGGAGTTAACGGCAAGAGTGAAGCAAGAAATCACATTCCCCTACAAAAATGATCCAAATGAAAAAAAAAACAAAAACAAAAACCACACATGAATTTGAAATAGGAGAATCAACAGTTAGCTTGCCGATCATCTAAACCCAGTGGCGAAGACTCAAGAGCAGCGAGCAGATTCAAACACGGAGTGAAATCAGCAAGCACAACGGCAATTAGTCATTTGTTCCAAGGGATTAGTTTCTAAATCGTTAACACTGCGGTGACTTTTGAGAATTAGTAACATCTGTGCAGAAGTCTTCATCTACCTGCGAGGGAGAGAAGGGCAGGCTTTTGACAGGGGAGCGCTTAGGAGTTGAGCTGCTGTCGTCAGCCAGCACCAAGGCGCTCCCGCGGGCCCTGGCTGAGGGGCTGGGGAGCCCTCTCCCTTTGCGAAGCAGGAGCCACGGAGCCGCGCTGCACCGCGAGGCACATAAGGACTTGGGAGAGCCGGGAGGGCCCTGACTCGACAAGACTTTGCTCAAGTATGTGATGGGGTGTCCGTGAGGTCTACAAGCACTGGCCCCTCTTTGCTGAAGCTGCGCGGCTCTGCCTGAGGGAGCTTTGCTAGCCGAGGTGTCTGTGTCTTCAAAGAATTCAAAACTGCTGAGATCACCCCGTGATGAAGGATCCTGAAACAACGTGGGAGGCACGGAGCTATAAGACAGTGTACAGTGCCACCTCATGAAAATACAGCGCTAAGATATGCCAGTAATCAACGATAAAAACAGTCTTTCCCAATTCAAGGCAGCTTGACCTTGTTTACTTGAGTAATACTGTGAATGCTTATTTGTGTTGCTAATGTATACCCTCAGGGCACCGAGCTGTCCGGCATCCCAGTGCTGCTGGCAACTCAGTTCCTACAATGAGTCAAATGATGTCCTTATGACTTCACCAGTATTAGCTGCTCTGTGTGGAGACGGTGCCTTTCGTTACAGAAAAAAGGCCTGCGCTGGACTCTGAACTAAGTCCATCTCCTCTTAACCAGCACGGCTGTTCGAGACGCACTGAGTGGCATGTGGCACACGCTGCTGCTGCTCGAGTAGGATGCCACCACAAATGGCATTTCAACGTGCTACGTATGTTACATAGAGCATCTGAGAGGTCAGAGCAACAACAAAAAATGCCAGCGGCAATGCCAGTCAGTTGCTTGGTATTTATATACAGCGTTTCCAGTTCTTTAGATTCACTAGGCGAGCTCCTTCAACTTTGAGAAGCAGCTATTGATGGCACACGGAAAACCTTTAGAAAACAACACAGATAAATGAACAGCCTCACGTGAAACTAGAGCACGTGTCTCTTCTGATACAAACAAGTATCATCTAACTGTTTAAAATGCCTGTTGGTGTCTATGATTTTATTTTAAGGAGACTTCATGTAGCAAGAAACTGTTTTAAATTCCTATTTTGCAATCTACTAAAAATCACACTTGCATACCGAGGTGCAGTAAGGAAGGGAAAAAATCCCAAAGAGTATACGTATCTGCACTCGAGGGCTTCATTTCTGAACAACCGTGTGTGGTTATTTCACAAGGCAAGCTTCAGCTCTTGAAGCAAATAGAGGCTACTCAGAAAAAAAGATACAGCTTTAGGACGCTCCCAGCTCCTTTCCCCTTAGTCCTTGACCACACGGAAAGCCACCTGCGGTGACGGTTCTACTTACGGAGTCTATTAACTGGAGTGTTTCTGCAAATTCTAAGAGATTCTTAACATTGTCCAGGATGTTGCTCTGGTGGACAATCATGCACCTCGCAGGGGATGCACTTTCCTCAGGTAAGCACCCGTGGTCCACCGGCGGAGAGGGAGGACAGTGGTGATGTTCCCCCAAACAGGAAACAGATGCACTGTCACCACTCGTCCTGGCACCGTCAGCGATTGCGGTGCTGTGCCAGCCTGTGTAGTTTGATGTGTGGTTCTGAGTCTAAAGGAAGAAGAAGAAGAAGAAAAAAAAAAGGGGGGGGAAGGCAGAAGGAACTTAGCAATGAAATTGCACAAGGTGTCGGATGCCTCTGGAGGAAAGATAAAAGCGGTTGCATCATCATCTAAAAACTTATGCCCATGAAACAATTGTCAAGATGTTTCCTTTCATCAGCACAAGATCTCATTTTAAGTAATAGTGGCATTGTATTTGTTATCCCAGAGTTACCTCAGTATTGATTTCCAGGATTATGAGCATATATCACCACTAATATGCAAGTAAGTCACACTGCATTACTCCGGAAAGCTCAAAGTGACTGTAAGTCATTTTCTGTGAGAAGCAAGAAACGGCAGGAGTTCCCTATTGAGCGCTCAGCACTGTAGTATGCTAAAGAGTTTAAGAGTTAGAGTTGCTTTTGTTTGCTTATCTCCTTTTTTTCTTCTGTCCCTGTCTAATGCTACAGCTTACACCAATGCAGTGAAGAGGCTGTCAAATCAACATGGTTAGGAAAGCAGAAGAACAAATTAACAGAAGTTTCTTTCCAGTGTGATCATGCAACAGAAGAAATTGCAAAACATCGACTAAAGTTAAAAAAGTGGCCAAACTAACGTATCATGCATGCAGTTGGTTTACTATTAATTTAAGTATTACCCAAAAAAAAAAAAAAAAAAAAAAGAATCTGCTGGCTATCACCTATCTTCTAAGATGATTTGGGCATCCTTTACTTTGGTGATAGTGATAAGCAATTACATGGGGGTTTTCACATTTTAACATCCAATGGCATGTGCAGCAAAGTGTAAGAATACAGTAATAGCCAGCATTTGTTTCACACATGCAGTTATGAAGGATCTAACATTATTCAGATAAGTAAAACAAACTGTCAAACATGCACCAAGTCTGAAGCTTACAAAGTCTATAATACACAGCTGAAGAAAAGAATACAACAGAGAAGAAAAATCGGATGTACAGGCACTACATTTTCATCATATGAACCATTGCACACTTTGAGAAAAGCAGATCCTGCTGATTTAAGATCTGTGGGATTTTTCATTTCAGTATCGTCATCGAGTTTCCAATATTACATAACATGACAGAGCCCAGCCCTGCTCCCACTTTTCAAAAGCAAAATAACTGCAATTTCTTATATAAAAGAATCCACAAAGCAAATGCAGACAATACATGTGCTATGTTTCATCCTTTTAAAACGGAAATATAGAGCCTTGATTAGTACCAAAGGCAAAGGGGGAATAAAAAGTTAGAAAGACAAGCACTGGGGTAATGCTGCTATCCCTCCATCCAAGCACACAGTGACAGTCTTACTGGTAATGCCTGCTGCCCTTTCAGTTCATTCTCAGTCGACATTAGTAGCAACTCTAATTCCTTTATTCGTTTTTCTTTCTCAGGGTCTTCATCATTATAGTGTCTCTGAAATTAAGAGTTAAGGGAAAAGAAAAGATAAAGGTCTGATAGGATGTAGCAACTAAAATGCTTATGGCTTGCCGTCCTGTGGTTTTAATAGCCAAATTAGACTCCAAGATGAAACAAACATCAACTGGGCTTTCCACTATCAAACTCCCTGCTGAATTTCAGTACAAACATTTGAAATGGAGAAAGTGAAAGCTAGCACACCAGACGTCAACTATTGTGCCTTAAATTCACTTCAGAAGAAGCAATCTTTAGCCATGTCAGAGCTCCCCCTCCTTCCCCATTTTTGCTCTTCACACATATTACGTTAAAATCCTCAATGCAAAATCTCCACATTTTGACTTGCACATCAAACATTTAACAAATTGGATCTTGAAAAGAGGTTCAAATTATCTACCTGAATAGCTGCAGCAGCTGGCTGAGGAACATTGAGAATATTTACATGCAGTGCTACTGGATATGGGATCTGACCAGGGACCTAGGCCAAAAAGCAAGAAAGACACTAGAAGTTATTACTTCTATCACATTAAATGACCTGCACTGTGAATTTGCATTAAAGATAAATTTGAGTTTAGGTACTTAACATTTATAATCCACAGAGAGGAAAGGGCAAGAAAAAAAAAGATTTAAAAGAAAAAAGGAAGAAAGAAAATTCATATATGAAGTATCTATCCTTCCTGAATGAGAAAAGATGATTGCATAGATGCATTTGTACAATTTTCTACCTTGAAATGAAAATACTAAAGATGCATTTGATTATAATCTAAAACTCTATAATGTAGCTGATGAGCCTATTTCATTATTAATCATTATTAGAAAAGATTAAAAACAATACTCGTTTACTTGGTTCTGACAGGTCATCCACAAACAGGTTACTAAAGCAGAATTACCCAGATTCAACTGATTTTCAACATGGGTAAAATGAACCAGTTTAAGAAATGTTACTCAGTGCTACTGAGTGGTGTTTTGCCTTATGTTAAAAGCACCGCATCCCACTTCATCCCTTCAATGCCAGCAACCAATTTGAAGTGTACCCGTATTTATGCCCACTTTGGTCAAAGAAGACCTTGCCTGACATCGAGGACCTACGAATCCTGCTGAATAGCGACCCAAAGGGCTTGCTAACCTGTTCCCACCGTCCACCCACGCTGGCAGAACGACCATCCACCCGCTCCCCAAGGCCACGCGGGCAGGAGGCCGTGCGGGAGCTTACGTTCTGCGGCTCCGGGAGGTGGTAATAGGAATAGTCATTGCTCAGGGCGGGCTGGCCGGCCACTGGGAGCTGGGCAGGAGGTGCTCCGTGAGCAAAGCCCATCAGGTGAGCGCTCTTCTGGTAGCCGACGGCTGCCGAGGCCAGGCTGCCTTTGGAGGACTCCTGCAGATACCCCTCCTGCTCGACCTTGCGGCGCATGGTGGAATTCCAGTGGTTCTTGATGGCGTTATCGGTTCTGCAACGGGAATACACGCGTTTGAAAGGCTTTGCAAAATAAAACCTGAATTCGAGCTGAAATCAAGCGACAGGCAACTGCTGCGAGTGTTTCTGTTCAAAACCTAGTGCTTTTCTCTGGCCTTCTGCCTGCCCCCCTACCTTAGAAAATAGTACTCTCCACTTCTCAAGAAAGATGTTTACTATAAACAGTGGGCTGCTGCTATTTGGGAGCTTTTGGAACTTCGGAAAAACTTTTTCGACCCCTTGTCTTAAGTTTGCAGACTGCAAAAAATTAAGAGCTTTGACTTCACCGCATCCTCGGGGGACAAGGTGACGTTGAGGGCTAAGCCTCTCTTGGACTTTATTGTATCTCCTTGCTGAAAGACAGAAAACAGCTGGGAAAAAAATGACTTCCAGACAACTTTCCCGTGGGCCACCTGGACAGTGATACCACCACGCTGTGCACACATATTCAGTGCACAAAACTGGTATTTTTTTTCTCAGCTGCAGAAAAACTGAGATACAAATCATCAAATATATGAGTCACAAAAAGCTTATAAAAACTTGTTATTGAGTTTGTGAGATTTTAAGAGCACTCTTAGAAGTAACTCCTCTATTAGAAAAACCTCACCGTCACACAATAGTGTTGAAAGAAATATCTGGGATATGCGAAAGCTACAGAAAGCCTTCCCGAGAAGCAGATCCATTTCTTGTTTTCTTCTACAAAGAAATGTATGGAATTCCCGCTTATGGAATGCATTCAAATCTTGAGGATATTTCAGCAAACAACAAGAGTAAAACTAAGAAGAGAAAAATAAGCTTTGTTTACATTATGCACTCAATTACACTTTATGTTGAGTCACTTTTTACTGCACACTGAATAAGACACTAAATCTCTGAATTCATATGCAAGTTGTAAACTTTGATTGAGACAAAGGATTGCAATTGCAGGAAGTCTACTTTTTGTATTTTATATATCAATTTTTACAGGTCAAAATTGTCTGACCGCCTCAGAAGCAATTGCTAATGCTACGGCAACCTTCTTGTTAAATCATTCTGAATAAACAGACTATGTTTAAGACTATGTTTGAATGCAAATTATGTTCCACTTGTAGAGCCTGATCCTTCACTGTTCAATGAATTTAAATGTTGTCTGTTATTTCAAGCATAAGTAAGTTTACACATATGCTTAGGAAAATGTTATGGTCTTGATCTAGTTATTGATTTTTTACCTACAACAAACATTAAAAACATGTACAAACAGCATATTATTCCACGTATTGACCAAACAGAATGGTTCCCCACTGGGAAAAACGCACGCTGACGTCATCGGCTCTCCACGATCTGAGCCCCAAATTTTGGATTTATACTGTGCAGCCCCAGGCAACTGAAACAGACTGCTCAGGCCTGCAGCTTTTTCTTGCTTTCCTAGTTAAGAGCTAAAGGTGTATGTCATTACCGTCCAGGCAGCAACTTTGCAATTTCTGCCCATCTGTTTCCCAGTCTCTTGTGTGCCTGGTAAATAATTCTATCTTCCTCTTCTGTCCAGGAGGTTTTCTTCACTTCTGGATTCAAATGGTTGTGCCACCTCTCCCTGCACTGTTTTCCAATCCTTCCCTTCAAATGCTTAGCAATGACAGACCAGCGCTTTGGACCGTATTTCTGCACGAGTTCTATTACCTTCAAAGAAGGACATAAAAACTGCCTGTATTTAATGATGCATAATGAATCAATGCAATTTTTCTATAGTGGAGCAATATTTTCAATGACATTTCTCAAAATCGCCACAGCAAAGCTAATACACAGTTAAGGCTTCCCATGCCCCCTTTATATTTTTTACCCAAAAGGAAACGTCTGGTAATAAAGACAATCCAGATTGCATTTCTACATCACAGTGTTGGAAATCAACATGAATTAGTTAGTGTGGAGTGCTTAGAAAACACTAGACAAATATTTAGCATTGATATTACAGGATCAGTCCTGTCTCAGGCCATATCAGGGTCGACATCACTGAAATCTCCAGTTGTTTTCTCCCAGTACATTAAATCCACTTCTAAGATATTAATCAGATGGAATGGAAAACTGCTCACCCTTTGATCCTCCTCTTTAGTCCATGGGCCTTTGATAAGTTCTGGGTTTAAAACCTTCTGCCATCGGTGCTGGCATTGAACATCTGTCCGATTCTAATGAAAGGGAGATATGCAAAGTAAACAATTCTTTAAAAAGATGAACATCGAACAATACTGCTCTTATCAAGGTACGCTTACTTCAATGAATCTCACCGCCAACTGCTATTATTAAATTACACGGCAGTGATACAGTGGGTCCAAAAAGGAGGTGCCCAACTACCAAGTTGCTCACTGGCCTAGACAATATTTCTGTATTTCTGCAGTTTCTGCAGTTCCGACTGTAGCACCAAAACTACACAACCCGAACCTTCACCATCTGGCATAATAGCTGTCATTTTCAAAAAGAGCTTTCACGTGCAGGATTTCTACAACAGCTGAAGAGCTCAAAAAATATGTTTTGAACTGCACTTGCAGTTCAGCAAAGCTGTTTTTCCTCTGTGCTGAGGCATTTTGTTTCGGTATCGTAACTACTGCGTCTGCTGCCCAGCGCTCCTGCACCCTCCGCTCTTTGCTTGACTGACGCTTTCCAACCCTTCCTGAGAAGTGAAAGGAAAATTAAGGTAAGGGCTTCCAGCGTGCTCTAGGTGAACTGCTGAGCTCTCAGCCCAAGAAGGTTTTATATCTTGTGCGAAAACTGAACTATGACACAGCCACTCCCCCTTCCTTTCCTTGGAACCCCCGATAAAGAGCTGTCACTAGAACTGGAAACAGAAACCAATGTCCACTTACAGGAAGGAAATTGGCAATGACTTTCCAGTCTTCTGTGCCATTCTGCTCCACAAGCTTCTTCAGTTTCTCATCCTGAATCATTAAGAAAAACAAACATAAATGATAATGCATCCCCCAAATCCCAAAATTTATACTACTAGCTTTTATGCATTTGTTTCTTTGTGAGATCATATCCTCATATTAAGGAAGGGAATCTCTATTCTTCTTTTGCTTAAATCGGGACTTTTTTTTCTTTTCCTGTGGACGTTGGCAAGTTCTTTAGAGATGCTGTAGGAGAAAGAATGACTTATTCTGGGCGTCTGTGTGACTCAACTTATACATTCCCGTTTTACTGCTCAGAGCAATGAGTGTTCTTGCACTGGACTCACAGGAGGGCATGGATGTTTAGATGCCAGGCCCATGAGTAACAGGGGAATTCAATGAGACTCAGGCACCCAGCTGTCTTGGGACCACTAAAAACCACAGTCTTGAACTTCAAATGTCTTGAAAGCAATGGAAGTCCCAGTAATTTGCTCATCCCCTGTCAGGATGCAGTGAATGCCCGATTACAGTAACAGCCCCTTTTTGCTGCTGATCACTGTGAGTGGGTTTGGTGCACTCACCTCTGATTAAAAAAAAAAAAAAGACCTTACAAGAGGTGATCTGTCCCTATTTATATATCAATAGAAGTTGGTAGAGGGAAGAAAGTCAAAACATAATTTAGCAATTGTATTAATATACTTCACAATAAACTTAAAGCAATTAAACGGCCGCAGATTATCTACGTGGCAGAAGACATGTTATCAGAATTTATCTGGAAAGTCAACACAAGGGTAGTAAAATGTGTTCTGACCTTCAAAAGTTAAATACATCTTGAATGCCTAATTTGGTAGATTTGTTAGATTTCCTTCTTCTGGCTTTTATTTTTTTTCCCATTCAGAATCACAATGCTGCAATGGAAGCGGCCATTTCAGATGGCACCAAAGGGCTGCAGCAGGTTCTGCCACAGTTGTTTGCTGCTGTGGGGCACCGAGCACACGTCGGCTCCCACATAGCAACCACCCTCAAACAAAAGGAGGGAGCAGTGACAACCAAACACTGCTGCTGGCGACGCTCAATCTGTTTCTCCAACTGGGATCACCGAGAGACTCCAGGATCTGATGTGTAGCCCTTGCTGGACATAAAACCTCCTGTTTATGCGTTTCCTCTAAAAGAAACCAATGCTCCTCAGAGTTGAGTAAAACACTGAATGTAGCTAATGGGTCAAGAACATTGTCCGTATTCATATAATGGGATTGTTGCTGAAGTCATTGGGTAGATAAGAATTTGAACCATGCTTGGTCTTTTCACATGCACTAGACGAGATGAATGAACTCGTATTTACCTCTTCACGAGTCCACCTGGTTTTTCCTAAATGACGTTTTCCAGCTTTAGGGAGCAGACCATCATAATCGTGATCATACATCTCAACATCTTCCTCATCATCGTCACTGCTGTATATGCTGCAGAAGGAGACACAACGAGACACAGAGTGGAACATGAGGACTTGAGCTACTTAACTGCAAAGCAGACAAAACCCACTACAATCTTTACAAAGATTACACAGATAAAAGTTTTAAAACTTGCACAACAAGATTTTGTTCTGTGTTCTGTTGTTCTAGTATTCTGAACTGGTTCTGCTGTTTTTGGTATCCACAGATACAAGCAAAGGGCTGGCAACCCTTTTACTGTGCATGTTTAGACCTGCTCATACTGCTAGATCAGTGGTGAATTACACTTTTGGCAAGCTTTCAACCAATGAAGGTTTCAAATTAAAATACAATGTTTGGGACAATGAAGAGAACAAGAGGCTGTGTCCACTACACAAGTGCATGCTCCAAATCTTTGACTCGTGCCATACACTTTGAAAACTACTTGCTTTGTACATTTAGTAGCACAAACAGCTATGCAGCTCCCAAAAGGGACAGACTGTGCATAAGCGCAAAAATACTTGCCAATGACAGCCTGAGTAGAGACTATTTTTTATGATACTGATACATAGAGGCAGAAGTTTCTATGATTGATTTAAGTAATGCCAGTAAATGGTAGCATTAACATGCAATAAACTCTAACACGAAACGTGTCTGCCATTCATAGAAAGGGTTTGGGACAAGCATATTTAATCACCTGCAACTAACAAATAAATGATTGAATCATTTTACACAACATTTTCCTAGCTTATGACTTTATTACCTCTTTATTTACCTCCACTCCATTTCTGAATACCTCAGTGTTTTTGAAATACTCTGCTACTCTATACATGACTAAGGGATTTCCCCGGAGGCAAAAATGGGCAAAAAGAGATCTATTATTGTTTTTCACAGGCAGCACTTGCTCTATCGAGCTAGCTAAAATTAAAACTGTGTGTTCTGCACCAGGAGCTGTCCTTCTGGTGGGTAGTATTTTATTTCCAACCCTAAGATATAAAGAGAAGTTTTGGAACTTTAGCTAAGAGATAATAACCACAGTTCTAGCAAAGAGGCAATGTCACGGTGTGAGAATAATAACTGTGATATATCTGAGGTGTTGAAGTATGAGTAAAACATTCAGATGAAAAGGGGTTTTTTTCTTGGTAATAAAACAAGCAACCTCACCAGTTACTTATTAGGCACTGTTTTTCCTGTGAATCTGTTTTCAGGGAATTACTTTTTAAGTGAGGCACACAGACTACTAGCGAAGATGCAGACGCCTCTCAAATGCAAGCAGGTGAACATACATCCTTTTGAAGCACATGAGGCTAAACCTCCAAGCCTTTTTCCCTGGCCCGTGGCATGTGCCATGAAAAACATGCTGCAGGTTAGAAGTTCTGCAGAACTCGCAGTGAGGTGCCGGTCTGCCCCAAGCCTCTGCTGGGTGGCCCATCACCTCACCCACAATTTACCAGCACAATGCTCCAGTCCTAGGGCTTGCCAGGTCCCACATGTCCCTCCCTGTGCTCAATCCCCACGACTTTTGCCCCAGCGTGACAGGCCTGGCAGGTTCCTGCTTAGCATTGCGGACCTCAGACTTGAATGGGGCTTGTGGTTGGAGCAAAGCTCCTGCTCTGCTCCTGGGATGGGCTCCATCCCCTGCTGCTGTTCAAGGCAGAGGCTCTTCTCTAGGTGACACACGGAGCCAGCTGCGTGACTGCCCTGTGCCAAAGTTTAGTGGCTCGGTCTCCAAGTATCATTCTGAAAACTGATTTGCCCGATAGCAAAAGCACCAGGTAACGCATCCAACGGAATGACACTTCCTGTGCCGTGAAATGCTACAGGCACATCAAAGAAACGCCGCGCGGCTGCAGCAGGAGAGCGTTAGCGATGAAAAGGTTAAAAGCATTTAAATGTGATGCCAGTAATGTAAATGATTTATTTAAATAACCCAGGCCTTGTTGTTGCACTGCAGAGCTATGAGTAAGTCCCAGTGTATTACCCGGGCCCTCCAGCAGGAGCAAAGGGCCTCGGGATTTTCGGACGCCCGCTCGGGAGCTCCCGCTCGGCTCTGCTCTCAACTTCACTCCCTCTCTGCCCCCGGTCCCTTATCCGGCCAGGCGCGGCCCAGCCCGGCGGGGGGGTGCGCCCGAGCCCCCCGCAGCAACGCGCCGCTTTCTGCAGGGGGAAAGGGGGAACCGACTCGGGCAGCGGTACCGGGGGTGTGTGTGTGTGGCGGGGGAATAAATAAAATAAATAAATAAAGTAAGGAAATAGAAGAAAAAGGGGGCGGCGGGAGGAAATAACCCGCCGCTGGCTGCTCCCGTGCTCGGAGGAATTCGGGCCCGGCGGGGCCGGCCGCGCTCCGCTGCGCGCCCGCGGTGCCGCCGGTGCGGGCTGCGCTGC